>CADDXX010000432.1:618833-665946 GCA_902810485.1 Alauda arvensis | reverse complement strand
AGAGGTCTATAATAATGCTAAAAGTTTTAGGGCTCAAAATCTGCTCTTTTTCCATCTCTCCAGGGAAACCATCTGGAAWCACAGAGTCAGGTTTCTTGAGGACAGAGTGCTGAGCTCCTGGACATCATTCACCATTTGGAATGCTGGCAAGCAAGGCAAGAAGCTCTACAGGAGCTTGTCACCAGCAAATCAGAAAAAGGTGAGCTGGAAAATCACATTTGTACAAACCCACTTCTTCTTCATGTGGCCYTGTGATGCTCCCAATCTAACACAGCAAAATTCTCATGAGATACTTTGTCCCCAGAGTACTAGCAGMTAATTAATATACATTGGGGCAATCCTCAATATTCTGTGTGATGTATTCCTTCTTTTAAAATGCCATGGTGTTTTATTTAGAGCTGTTAGTGGGCATGGAGGGCAAGAAATGCACCAAGCTCAGCAGTAGGAGAGACAGAGCTGTAGTAGGCAGATACTCAGGGTGAGTAGAGCARCTCTTTATTTGGGTTGTGTGGTACTGAACTGCCTTGGCCAGGGTCMTCCAGACCTGTGTGGGATTTGCCCAGTTCCAGAGTGGATACTGGACACTGTGAGTCCCTTTGGAAAGCTGGATTGCCAAAAAACAAACGGCTTTGGTGTGGGCTGAATGGGWGAGTAGAAACTGCTGGAGTGACTGTCCCATTCACAGCTGAACATGTTTCTGTTTGGCAGTGGCAGATATTTCTCAGGCTAGATTTGTCCAARAGTCTAAATACCTTATTTTTATAGCATTTTCTTGTGTGCAATAACATTGTGTTAGATAAAGGCTTTAGGGCTAATGTCAGCTGGCTGTTTCTTATAAAGAGCCACAGAACATTCATTTTATTGCTGCATGTGTTTTTCTTTTCTTAAGAATATGGATGGGAAGACAAAATGACAAATACATATAAAAACCTGATTAATGTTGTGGCCCTCAGACCACACACATGTAAAAAAATAGAAGACATTTGCAAACACATAGTTAGAATTACTGAATAGGCATGGGAGACTCTCAGCCWGTAAATGTACAAAGCAAAAACTGAACTGAATTTCCTGTTTGATATTCCAGTGCCATCCCTCAGTCATTGCCATCACATGGCAGTGGGTGAGCTGTATCAAAGGATATTAAATGCTGTGAATCAGTTGCTTCATTCAGAGAGGACAGGCCTGTCCATAAATATGATTTTTATCTTGGTCATGCAGTGCAGAGTGTACAAGATTTTGGGGTTTTATGAAAATATTGTCTTTCATTATTATTTGCTGAGCACCTTTGGGATTTCACTGGCTGTGGCCACTGGGCTGACACTCTGTACCTCTCTGTTTAAAACTAGGAAAGTTAGAAAATAAATCCCAAGGGAAGGGATGGCAGCTTGTTTGGGAGATTTTTGGGATGTTACAGACAAAAGAGACCATGTTGGGTTTGTAGTGGTGTCTCACCCTCTCAGGTGTTGGCACCAAGAACCTGTAGAAAATTTGGGACTCATACTCCTAGGAGAAATAATAACTCCCCAAAAATCTTACATACAGCTTGTATTATTTTGTAATTTTGAAAAAAACTCTCCTAAATCCTCAAGAAGAGAATTAAATCATTTGAACTGTCAGGCTTAGGGTGTGTAAGAAACCATATTTTCCAATTAAAAGGATGTTTCTAGTATTTTTAGGCCCTGGTAAACAAAGCTATTGCATTTCTTATGCTGCCAGGGTCTTTGTGGGATGTTTGAGAAGCCCAGCTCTGCCCTGTGCCAAGGAGCATTGTTTCCTAGAAAACAAAATCCAGGCAATTCCAGGAAGCAGCAGTCTGCCTGTGTTCATCCTCACTGACAAATTATTCCTTTAGCTTGTTTGGAAAACAGTGTGAATGTGAGTTCWGGTGATGTTCAAAGAGAAAAGGACACCTCAGCAGTTCTCCCCTTTCCCTCAGCCATCTGCATGGGGAATATTWAAATGATGCTTTGTCTCCAAAGGAGTCAGGCAAAAATCCAAGGCTCAGGATTTTTGCTAAACAGCAACACACGAAAAAAATTATTCCACCAGCAGGATTTTTTATGAATTAATTATCATGATCTCAGTATTCTTAGGGAAATTCTGCTTCCTGGCTGTCCCCTCCTTGAGCCACACTGCTGACAGTGGTTCAGTATTAGCATTTCTGCGAGAATGAAGTCAAACAGACCTTTTTTTGTTTAAAACACATCCGTCGTGTCTATAATTTGCAGCTGAAGATGGAAACCAAATGTTTTTTGGGATGCTCCGTGTGCCTGGAGGGTTTCTGAGCTGTCTTGTCTGCTCTTTTATTCTCCATCAGACTTTAGCTAAAAGGACAGCTTAAGCATGAGCATTCTGTGTCATTTCTGAAAATAGCATTCCAGTGGCTGATGGAAAAGCAGGGGGAAGGACCAAAAGCTCACGAGAGAGCTGGAAACAGTGCTCTGTACACAGSCAGGCCATGGCAGTGCTCTGTGACAGCCCTGGCTCTGGTGGCAAACAGAAGAACRAGCTTCAGTGGAAGAATTATAAATAGAAGAATTAAGAGGGTTCACCAGGAGTTTAGAACAGCTGGGGATTGCATGAGATGAGGAGGGAATGCAGCAGGGAAGATGTGCTCAGGAGGGTTTTGCAGAGTTTGGAGGTGACTCTGAGGAGACAGCTGATGTCATGAGGAGGGAGGAGTCCCAATGTGCAGGTGGCATTTTCTGAAAGGGTTTTGCAGTTTTCTGTCAGGTTCTGCTCAGTTGTTCACTCTCCCATGAGGAATCTGCCTCTCGTGTCCTTCCAGCTCAAAGGGAATGGGATGATTGCAGGTTGTTGTTTTCTGTGAATGGCTGCTACAGACCCAAACCATAGGTGAAAACAAGATGGGGGAATAAAATCCTGTGGAGATCATTCACCATAAAAGGGCATCATGAAGCTGATGAAATATTTCAGTGTTTCCATTATGAAATCAGAGGGGAATGGGAAGTGTGAGGAAACCTTCTCTGCAGGAGCCAAGCAGCCACACAGGAAACCAAGAGTGCAGTTGTGCAATCACAGAGAGCTCAGAGGCAGGTAGCCCCAGCCCAGGGCACTCTCTGTCAGCCCAGGTTGTGCTGTGCAGGAGGATGTGCTGCCCATCAATCTCCTCCTCCCCAGGGAGGTCTGGTAGCCCCAGCCTGGCCCTGCAGAGCCCTGTGTTTATTAGAGCCAGCCAGAGAAAGGCTTTTATCTCCCTCAAACGTGTCTTCCCCTAGCAGAGGTTGTTTCTGAGGAAATATCTTATCTTTTGAGCTGTGTAAACTTTCTCTTACAGGGAGARGGKGATTTYTCCTTTTCCCCTTACACCACTGTTCATGGAAGTTGCAATCCATATTTCTAAAAARGACTCACAGCAGTTGCACAGCTTGCCTCTAGCAGAYACCCARCTGWMTCCTGAGAGAATCAGCACTGTTCTYTCCTTTGGAAATTTTGTAATTGTGCAGGTTTTTATTACAAATTATGTTCAAAACAAAAACATGGAATAATTCATATATTTCAGTAACACTGAAGTGTGATCTGAGTGGTGTCATACTGTCAGAGGTATTGCCAAAGAGTAATTCTGCTGAAAGGAGAGGGGGGAAAAAGCAAATTGAGACTCTTTTATGGCTTTATAATTCATGGTTACTCACAGGGAGGCAGGAGTTCATGTGTGCAGAGATGTTCTTCATAAAAGCTACAAGAAAGAAGCCCATTAGTGCAGGAAAATAAATAGGTGTCTCTGGGTTTATGCTGATAGTGTATAAAGTAAATAACTCCCATAAGCCTGATGCCCTGACTTCTCCTTCTAGGATAAACAACTGTGCCTGAGTCCTGTATTTAGACTCCAAACATAGCTTTGCTTTAATTGGAAAATAAATAGTGTGTGTCAGAAAAAATAGTTGCCTTCCATTTTGGCCACCCACATGGTGTGCAGCCTGCAGAAAAATCTCCCATTCAAGTCTGACCTGTTTTATCCCACTGTAAATACCAGGTCTGAGCTGCCTGGATCCATTGAGAATTACACAGGGGAAATACCTCAGTGATAACAACAAAGGGTTTGAGCTCTTCCATCTTCCAAGGGAAATTTGTCACAGACTCACCTGGGTTATTTTTAGGGTTATTTTTTTCTCTGRGGGGTTTTGTGTGGGGTGTTCTGGAGGCTGGGCAGTCWCTGTGGAAAAGGGCAGAGTTTTCCACACCCAGAAATGTGAGTGATGGCCCAGGGTGAGAGGGAGGCTTAGAATTAATGGCAATTTAGTGATACAAGAGGTGCTTTTGGAGAGAGGTGTTCACAAGGGGATGTAGTGACAGGACAGGGAGGAATGGTTTTAAWCTGGCAGAGATTGAGATTGGATATTAAGAGGAAATTAATTCATGCAGGCACCAGTCAGGGGTTTTTGTTAATTGGGTTATAACACGCTGAGGGGGACACTGAGACTTTCCAGCACAGATCTTGCAGCTGAATTCTCAGTTATTGACAGAGAAGTGTAMAGAGAATTTCACTTGACCTTGTGCCATAAGTTTTGGTGGTTTATTTTTGTTTTTATTATCTATAAGAGCATAAGCAGCTCCAAAAGTAGCTTCATTTATTGGATGTGAAGTCACCATATTGGACTGTATTTGTTCCTAGAACTCTGATGGGTTGACACTGAAGGCATATCCTGCTAAATATTGTTTGTTATGATCACAGCCTCCAGGACTGTGGTAGAACACAAGTGGTAGAAATGAGATTTGCTGGATATTGGGGTATTTTAAAGGTGGTTAGCACAGAATGAAGAGAATACAGTCAGGGAACTTCTCTTCCCACAGTGACTTCTACTGATTCCCTTCATACACACTCATATTTATAGATCTGTGTGTGCACACATCCACACCCTCTGCTTTTGCAGCTACAACAAAGCTTTGCATTGCAGTGGCCATGGAAATAGGGCCAGGGATGTATTAATTAAAGTGTTAATCTGTGAAGGAGCTGCTGCTGTGTGTTAATCACAAACACCTTGTCCAATGTCCAGGGCCTTCCTGAATTCCCTCCTCCCATTTCCATTCCAGTGCTGACACAGGGTTGGTGTCCTCAGTGCAATCCCTGCCTCAGGATCCCCCAGAACAAATTCTGGGTGTGATTCCAGAATCACAAGTGATGCCCATGATGACATTCCTCACTCCCACAGCCCCACCATGGACAAATTCCATGTTTCCTTCACATTCTGTTCTTCCTTGGGTGCCTGATTTCAAACAACCTCTTCTCCAGCTCTCAGTGTCTCCCTCCAAGGGGTTCCAAGGACTTTCCCTGCCCACCCCCCTCTTTATCAGCTCCTTTCCCTCTTTGCTCTGGACTCTGGGGCTTTGCAGCCTTGCTTGCAGTCAGTCCCTTGATATTTTTGTTTGCATTCTCTTGCCATTGATGTTTAATGAAGGAAGTGATATTATGGTATTAGGAAAACAGTGTTTCCCTCTGCACAAACAGAATGAGGTCACTTTAGGTAAAAGAAAACCATCTTAATCACAGGAAGAAAATGTGTGAGAGAGATTTTAGACATGGAAAGCCAGCCAGCCTGTTCAGCCTCCTCTAACTTAATAAATTAATAAACAGCTGTTTGGCTTTTCAGATTTTCTCAGCAGTAAGTGTTGTTAATCAATTTTTAATGGAGCAATTAAAAAGATATGAATGCTGCTATCCAGCTTTCACCAGAATAATTGATTTCTGTACAACCCCAACTATCTCAACTGTGCTGCTTCAGCATAAGAGCTCCATGTAGATAATGTGAATGGATCCAACAGAAGTCAGAGGAAAACATTGCCATGTTTATTTTAAAAGGTCTTCCAAAATGTTCCTGGCAACCTAGTGGCTCAAAAAGAAGGCCACTGTGTGTTTTAGATGGCAGGCATTTATTCTGCCTGCATATTTATGAGGAATGCAAATAAAAACCCAGCTTAAATATCTGGCACCTAGGGCTGCAAATAATGCTCTCATAACTCCAGTAAGAATAAGCAAAGCAAAGCAGTAATGATTGTGTTTAAACATCAGATCTGCTGAACTTTTCAGTTGRAAAAGTCAAGTCCATAACCATAGGRATTCCCAAATTTGGTGTTCTATGCCCTGGAATTGAGGCTGGCATTGCAGAGCACCCAAAGCTGTGGTGCAGCTCCATTCCCAAGGGCTCTGGGGGTAATTCCATGTTTGGGGGGGACTGGGAGAGAGAGGTATTTATTATTTATTTATTATTTATTTATTATTTATTTATTATTTATTTATCTCATCCTGGCTTTTAGTGGAAGTGCCAAAGAGCCCTGACTGCTCTCTGGGCTGAGTTTGCTCCCTGAGGATGGGGTTGGTGCAGTCAGGGACTGAGATCAGAGTGTGCCCATAAGACAACTGCAGGATTTTCTCCTTCAGATACACCCAGAAAGGATTTAATAAGGGTTGAAGCTCCAGAGGAGGCCCAGGGAGCTTTGCCCCACTCCTGTGTCCGTTCCCATGCCTGCAGCTCTGCTCACAGGGATCCATTCCAGGTGAAAGGAAACATTCTGCTCCTGTTTTCCAGGTAACTGCATTCTGTGATGTTGATGAAAAGAAAATAACAAAAGGATTCTACACTTATGAGGAATCTGAGGTGAGTTACAACCACTCTTGCATTCTTTATGGTGATCTGGRRGTGTCCTGGGGAATGTGATGAAGGRATTTGTCACTGATCTTGTGTGTTGTGTGGCAGCTCATTTTGGTCAAGAGGCTGTGACAGAAGATGGGAGGGCTGGGAATGGACACTGGAAAATGCAAACTGGAGCCAGGACTGTCAGCCTCACACTCAGTGCAGTCAGCTTAGAGAGACAAAAATGCTTATTCTTCTTATTCAGGGTTTGTGCTCCCTGTTTGCTCTCATGTGGAGGTAAAAGCAAAATGCTGCATTGTGCCCTGGCTTGGCTGGAAATGATGAGGGAGTAAAAAAAAAAGTCTTCACTGAGAGGTTTGTCTTCTAAATGGGAGSAGAATTGGGTTTATGGTGGATAACACCTTGCCATCAGATCAAAGAGGGAATTGTTTGGGAAAGGACTGGAAGTGGAACTTGGAGGTGAGCAGGAAGCAGGGGAGCAGTGAGAGCTCTGCTCCTCTCAGCAGCACAAAGCTCCAAATTCAGATTTGGTGTCACTTCCCACMATGGCACTGAGACAACAGAAGGGAATGAGCAAGGTCTCTTTAGCATCACAACTCAACACTTTTTTTTTTCCCTTTTAGAGTTTAGCAGCTCCTAAACCCAAGCTGGGAAATAACCGGAGTGTTTCTGTGCCCTTTCCCCCTGCAGGAGAGCCCGAAGCCCCGAATTCCCGTCCGTCACTTCAGGGATGCAGCYCCGCCCTTTGTGATCTGTGTGAAGCTGGTGAGTCCCACCCCGGGCTCCTCCTGCAGGAACAGCTTCTGCTCCTCAGGAAAATGAGCTTCTGTTTACTGGAAGTGCCTTTTCCCAGAAGCTTTTGCTGTAGAGTTGATTTTACAGCTGGCTTTTATAATCAAACTGATTGTGCAGGGTATTTTGGGTAATTTAAATCAGCAGTATTGGGTAAAATTAGGAATAAGAAAAGGGGCAGCTTCTGAGAAGGAGCTGGATCTGTTGTAATTCCTTGCCCAATACCAAATATACCCCAATGAGCACATGCACTCAGCCTCCTCTGGGCTATTTTGCAGCCCCATGCATGGCAAAGGCTTTGTTTTTAAATCAGACCTTCAAAGCCATTTTGTTTGGCCCTGCCAGTTCTGAAGCATCTCCTGTATCTGACTGTGGTAGCTCATTTCAGCTGCTTTAATTGCCCTGGTAATATGATAGAAATGATAGCCAGCAGTTCTTCTGCTGTTATAACACAGGAGCTTTAAATAGCAAATAACTGCAGTGGTGAACACCAATCAAAACCCCTGTGACAGAGCTAAAACTGCAGCTCCACACAGCCCTGACACTGGAACACTGCTGGATCTCCTGAGATGGCTCAGCTGAATCTGCTCTGCTTTTAACTGGGCACTCCCAGCCTCCTGATCAGCTGTGAGCTCCAACTCTGGGCTGYAAAGGCAGACTGACAGTGCCTGGGGTATTTTTGTGTGCTGTTGGTTGATAAACTCTTGGATCAGCAAGTGCTATTACAACTAATTTAATTTTTCATGTAACAGGGGGTGGAAGTCCCCAGACAAAACATCTGTGCAACCTGTTCTRAAGCACATTTCATCTGTGAAGCCCTTACAATGAGACTATTATACAACATCTAGTCTGCAAACTCTGCTCTCTGACTTCAGTTGGGATTTCAGTCTATTTTTCCCCTCATGGCCACTGAGCATTTTCTGCTTGCTTATTCTAAGTTCATCACATTTTCTGAAGGAAGTGTGCTTTAAGGGCCTTTATTGGCTTTTATTTTGCTGTTGGTGGCAGGGGATTATTTTTCCTTTTGATACAGACAAAACCTGCATGTTTGTGTGCAGCTCTGAGAGGGTGATTTTGGAGATTAGATGTGTTTGGTGAGTGGGTTGTTTACCAGAAGTGACTCTGTTGGCCATGTACTTGGAGCAGCTTTGGCTCATTTATTTTTTCAGGCAGTTCCTCCCTTGTGAGCACTGGCATGGCTTTGGTACCAGAGCAAATCCTTCTGCAKCCTCTGATCTCTGCTCAGTTTGCATTTTATAAAGGTTTCACAGCCAGCTGGAGCTGGGTCCTGCTCTGTGTGTGTGATTTGTGCWGGGGACAATGAGAGTGTGCTCACTTCACCCAAGGGTTTGTGCTCCCTGTTTGCTCTCATGTGGAGGTAAAAGCAAAATGCTGCATTGTGCCCTGGCTTGGCTGSAAATGAAAGGGATTTTTATTTTTCTGTCACAGCAATTAAATTGGTTTGAYTGTAGAAAGTTTTCAGAAATATTGTGGTTACATCTCTTATTGTACAGCCCTGCCTGGTTTTTCCTGTGCTCTGGGAATGAAACATTTCTAACTCTCCCCCTTAATTCAGCATCTGCTCTCTCATGTATTTTTGAACCCCTCTATAAAGCAAGTTATTTTTTTCCAGCTCCTTCAATTCCAGTTTCATTGGGACTCCATTTCTTTAACTTCCCATCCTAAACATTCACAGTTAAAACTTCACCCTTGCTGTTCTGGGCCAGCCACACAAACAGGAGCCACTGCTTTATTATATTTTAATATATAAATTTATTTATATTTATGTGGTGTTGTCAGTGTTAATTTTTGGAGGTTTTTTTGTTGCCATTCCTTAAGATCAGTAATTAAGGATTCCAGGAAGACCCCAGAGCTCAGGAATGCTGAAGTTGCCCTGTTTTCTTAATGACTCAGGCACCAAATGTACCCAGTTCCTGCCCTGATAACTCGTGGCTCAAAAGGAAACACCTTGAACTCTGCAGGACTTCATACTTGATGAAGGGATTGTTTTATCAGACAACTTCATCAGTGCTCAGAATCCACCCAAACCACTCCTTCTGTCCATCTCACTGCCCTGAGTGTGCTCCAGAGCAGCACAGCAGAGCTGAGCAGTTCTCTCATATCCTCACATTGATTTCAACACTGATTTTTCAATATCCTCTGAATTTTTGAATAGAAATTTTCCTGAGCCTTTGTTTATTTGTTTAGTTCTGCAACTGGGACTTCCTTCAGTGGCCCAAACAACCAGTGACCCAAATCTGTAACAACCTGAAATGAGTTTGGTCTCCTTTTCTTGTTCTTCCCTCACAGGACTTGACAGGTGGAGTCTTTGAAGCAAACCTGGAGATGCTGAAGCTGAAGGAAGGGGTGGATTATTATCACTTTAACTGACCAAGGTGAGGCAGTTGGGACGGTGGGATTTAATGACAGCCATAAATAACAGTGTCATTACACCATGATGGGGCCTCCCCATCACACTGATCTCACTGAGGATCAATTCTGGAGCTATTTCATTTTGTAGGGGGTAAGAAATGAGCTGGGTTCCTGGCAGCTGCTTGAAGAACTGACTCACCTTCTTCAAAACTGAGTTTGCCACAAAAACAACTTGTCTGAATTAGTTCCATCAAGAGCTGTTATGAGAGACTTTGACACAGCTGAAATGAAACCTGGGGGTTTTGTTTGACTGTGACACAGAAATGAAGACTTTTCCACAGGGACATTTAATGCTTGGGATGATTTCAGGATCACTGAGTGTTGCCATTCTCACCTCTGAAAAATAAATCCTGGAGAGACCAGAGCAGCAGGTCAGGTTTAATTCTTGGTGTGTGTACAAGCACAGGCTCCCTTCAGTCAGGGAAGTACAACCCAGGCAGGTCAGTGAGACAGAGCAGGACAAGAACCTGCCAGACAGCAACATGAAACACTGAGAACAAGGAGTTTTGGTTGTCTCCTGTGGCACATCTGTGCTCCCAGACAGGCTCTGTGCTCAGCTCTGCTGAGATGYAGCAGCTCAGGGTGGCACAGCTCAGCTCTTCCCATGCTGCAGCACAGGAACCACGAGCTCCAGCACAGCCAGGGCCTGCTCTTCCTCATGCTGAGCCCTGCCAGAGAGAAAGGAAAAGCTCAGGTCACAGGGACATCACTGTCCTGCCACTGTCCCAGCCAGGCACCCTGAACAGAACAGAAAACACAAAGCTGGAATATTTCATCCTTTTAACACCACACTTTGAACTCCCCTCCAGCAAGTTTTATCTGTACAGAACTTAAAGGAGTAGAAAGAGTTGATTTCAGCTGAAGCCAACTTCATTCACCTTTCTGTTAAAAGCAACACTGAGGTCACTTTTTGTTCTAAAAACAACTCCTTGTCTGGGCAGGAGGTTCAGACTCTTGTTTTCCAGAATTAYAAAATTGTTAGCTGAGGTTTCTTAAAATTGTACTAAAAGCAGATGGTAAAAACTGGRAAATGAATGAAGAAACTGCAATGAGGCAGCAGGAGGGCTTTGAAGGGTATTCACAGTGCCTTAAGTATGAGTCTTTAAAGGAAGATAAATATTTATATACACACAGTAATACATACTCTTTAAAACACTAAAAACCTCTTCTAGAGCCCCTACCAAAGCAGAAAGTTCTGTACTTCTGAAATTCAGAGCTGGGTGGGYACATCCAAACTACCTAAAAACATACATTACATATATAGAGATAAAGAGAGGCTGGGTGGTTTGTGTGCTATTCATGCACAAGGCAGTGCTGTGGTTTGCACACCAGCTCATGTCATCATCTGCCTGCTGGAAYTGAGGAGTTGCTGTCATTTCCCTTTCCCCAGGAAGGGCAGAGCAGCAGTGGCTGCACATCTGTGCCTGGAATGTGGCGCTGCCAGCCTGGAATCCCTCTGCAATGAGGCTGCAAGGGCCTGAGGCTCCAGCTCCAGCCWCCCCACGTGTTCTGCAGCTGCCTGGGAACATCCTCAGGGACCCCTTCCATGAGCAGAGCCCCCCTGGAGCCCATTCCCAGCTCACCTTGGGCACCAGCTGGGGCCTGGGCACTCGCAGGAGGTCGCAGAGGCAGTTGCGTCTCTCCCTCACCACGGGCAGCTCTGCTTCCCTGCACAGCAGAGGTTGTGGCAGTGAATGCAGGAACACCCACACACCTCCCCCTGATCCCTGCAGCACAGTGGGGCTGACCTTTCATGCACATCTCAAATGGCAGGAGGTTCTGTTGTGTCACATTTGAGGGCTAATGGACATTTCTGTACCCCCCTAAGTCACATAAATCACAAATACACACCAGCTCTGCCACAGGTAACCAGGGGCTAATAAAATGGCCAAGACTATGCTTTTATAGAGTTTTAGGTTAAAAAACCCAACTTATTTGTACAACCTTTTTGATCAGAAATTAATTTAATTTATTCTCTAAAGTTATTGGACTTGGAGAAGACTCTCCCATCCCCTCTGAAGAGAAAAGGCAAAAAAGGGTGAGTTAGAAATAACTTCAACCTTTTGTTYCACACCTTGGACAATTTATCTGATTTACTATTGAAAACTTCCCTATGGCTAAACAAAGTGTATTATTTATAGAGTAATTTGTTTAAACTCTGAATGACACAACTGTATGACAAAGTCTCTGGAGTCCCAAGAAGGAAAATACATCACAGTAATTACCATATTCCTTCCAATCCTCATTTGGCTTCCTGCTGCTGATACTTGGGGTAATTCAGAAATTAGACTGATTATTTTAGCACTGGGAGAGCTTGAGGAAAACAAGCAGCTCACTGTGACACTCAGCAACAACTTCAAATCTCTTTTTCTGTAAACAGCTCAAATCGACCAAGATAAAACAATGCAGTTTTGAGTAAAGGAGCTCTTTGTCTTTCATCTCAGAGCTCTGGGCACAGTGCAGCRGGGTGCTCAGGGCTTGCTCCAAGCCACAAGAAGCCAGGCACACCCTAAAAATGACAGGGTGAAAGCAGAATATTCATTTTTCTGGAGGGTTTTGCTTTGATTTAGGAGCCCAGTTGTTTATGAGCAGAGCTGAAGTGCCACTGCCTTTCCTGTACCACTGGAAGCATCCCTGGGTGACAGCACCCAGCTCATCCTGCTGCAGTGGCAGTTCACAAGCTCCTCATGCAATTCCTGAGCTGCTGCCCTGAAATGCAGCTTTTCCTCATGAGTCACACCCAGCACAATCCCAAACTTCCACGTGCAGTTAAACCAGGAACTGGAACCACTCCTTCAAACCTGAGACTTGTTCTCCTTTTGCACTGGAAAATTCAGAAAAAGAGCAGGAGCCACTCCTCCTATTGATAAACTCAGCTTTCTTTTCACAAATACAAAATTATTTAAACTCAAGCACAGAAATAAACTGGAAACAACAAAGTCAGTGTAACATGCAGTCTGCAACTCTGTCACCCCTCTAAAGGTGTATTTGTTCTTTGAGCTTGTCTGGGATAAATTTATCTCCATGAATGAAAACAAAAAGCCATTTAATACAATGACTAAATAAATGATATSTTTTTCTCTATTTGCCTGTTCTCTGTGACTGCTGTTTGGGGCAGCAGCCCCATGGCCCAGGTCTGTGACAAGGAAAAATGTTTAACRAGGCAGCAAAACCAATAAACTAATTATTATCTTCAAATTCTGTAATTTCTCAAATMTCCCATGGATAAAGGCTTTTATCAACCTGCCCAGGTGATGAGAATGCCCAAGGCTAGAATTTGGGGAAATTTGTCTAGAAAGGGGAAATCCAGTGCCAARATGCTGATTCCCTGCTCCTGTCACTGCAGAGGTGCCCATGGAATGATTCCTGTGCTCTAAAACTCACTGCATSCTGCTCACAAAGAACAGCACACTCTGCCCCTGCCCCTGGAAGAAGGAAATAGAACAGGTAAGAGTAGGGGAAAAAAATCAATCCATTCTCTGGAGTGGTTGTTTAATTCATGCCATCCTGTGCCTGGGAAACATCTGAACTGCTCCAATCCCCAATCTCTGCCTGAATACAATGCCTGTAGCAAGYTGAGTAATTACATTTCATGGGAGATTTGAGCTGTTCTGCTAATTCTGTTGTTTTCCAGCCTGCAGAGATCCTTCCTTTCCCCAAATCCTGCCAGTGCTCCTCAATGCCAAGAAACTGTCTGTACACTTGAAGTTTGACTGTTTGAACAGCCCCAGCCTCTGGTTCATGGAAAGCTTCCAAGATTCCCTCCCTTTTTATGCTGTTAGAAAAATATGGGTATTTTGCTTTATCTAATGGTGATTTTATCCATCCCCCTTCCAGCATCCTGGAGAGTCCTTTGGAACAGAGGAATTCCTTGCAGCAACAAAGAGCTGAAGCTCCCTGCACAGCTCCCAGGGGCTGCTGGGGCAGCTCTGCACTCACCAGTTGGTGTCACTGAGGATGGCCATGGCCTGCTCCAGCACTGCAGCCTCCACCACGTGGCTGTAGGTGAGCAGCATCTCGTACACCTGGCTGGCWGTGGTCTTCCGGATCTGCCAGGGGAGAGGGGGGGTTAGAGCTGGGATTAGAACCAGGTTTAGAGGCAGGGATAGAGCTGGGTTTAGAGCCGGGGTTAGAGCTGGGACTAGAGTCAGGGCCAGGGTTAGAGTTTGGGTTAGAGCTAGGCTGAGAGGCAGGGTTAGAGCCAAGGACAGGGTTAGAGCCAGGGTTAGAGCCGGGATTAGAGCCGAGGTTAGAGCTGGGGTTAGAGCCAGGGCCAGAGGCAGGGTTAGAGCCGGGATTAGAGCCAGAGCCAGGGTTAGAGCTGGGGCCAGGGTTAGAGCCAGAGACAGAGGCAGGGACACAGGCAGATTTAGAGCCAGAGCCAGGGCCACAGCCAGAGCCACTGATAGGGCCATAGCCACAGCCAGAGCCTTTATTTTTCATGTGTAAAGTATTGGCACAAACAGAGTTGGTAATGTGCAAAGTCTGCAGTACTTACGATAGGAAAGGGATGGCAAAGGAGGAGAAACAACTGGAAGAAAACCTTCTCTCTCATGTCTCCTTGAAATTGAATCAGGCCACAAAATCTAGAAAATATCAGAAAAAAAACAGATCTCGTGTTATAAGTGCACAAGTGTGCTTTGAGGACTAGGATGAAGATGGACATTGGGAATAAGGCAGGGAGGGGAAGCTGTGCTCTYTACAAAGAGAAACCAAATGATTCCTTTGAAGCATCTTTAAGACTATAAAAATTTTAAAACTTGTTCAACTTTACCAGATTGTGTTTCACTTCAACCATGCAGAACTATGGGACTCTCACTGTTCCATCACATGTACCTGTGTGTATTTTCCATTAAAATCCCACATGAAGCAGACCTAACTGCTACATCTGGCAAGGAAAATACTCTCCACTCTCTGRGAGAAAAGGCTGATTTCAGTCACTCACACTCCTGTGCTGGAGCGAAGCTTCCTGATGTCCTTGGACCTTCTGATCTCTTCTTTACAGAGGGTGAACAACTTCACTGGGAAGGGGTGGCTGAAAATGGGAGAAAAAAAAAAGATGAGCAGTAGATTTCAGCAGAATTTCAAAGACATTTCATGAGGGGGAAGAAATGATTGTTAATTATTGACATTGCTTTATCTGTGTGCTGAGGAGTGAACTCCTTTCAGCCCAGCAAGTTCAGTCTATGCAGGTTTGTCATGGCTTGTGTTTAAACAGTGTGGAATGATCAGAAATACTGTGTCAGGAATCACATTATCCTATAGCCAAATACCAGCCTGTTAACAGCCATTCCCTGAGSTCTCCAACCAAACTTGACATGAAAGGGGATGAATGTTGTTCTTAACCACCCCAGCATTTCACAGCCCAAATTCCTGCAGTGATTCCAGACAACGTAATTAAACACAGGGCTCCCACTTCTATTACATGGACAGGCCATGAAGCCATCTTTAAATATATTTAGCAAATTCTTTTCTTTTTCCACACAGTCTGGGAAACGTGATTGTCACAGCTCTTTCCCAGACACTCAGACAAACACAAGTGCTGTTAGTTATTCCAAGGATCTAGCAAGGARAAGGAAAGAGGGACTGATGCTTTTATTTCAGTTCAAATTATTTCATCTTTTACTTGCCACACTCAAGGCTGAAGTGCCATAGATGCAAAAGAAACTATTTCATATTTGTCTGGTGAGCACAATAACTCCTGGGCTGTGTAGTTTGGAAACCTCACTGCTTTGTGTATGGAAAGCAGAAAGCAAAAATAGTATCATTCATTTTCTGCCACCACAATTCARAGCTGTGGATAAAAACTGCTGAAGAAAGCTGGGGACTGTCATCTCTTGAAGGGCAGAACATTTAAAATAAGATGTTTATAAGAGTGCCAAGATGCTTTGCTAAGGTAATGTGCCTTGTTCTGTAGATTTTTCCAGACAAGAGTTAGTGGGTTTTAATGATTTTTTAAAAATTTGTAACAAAATCCTGGCACGTCCTGGCAAACAGTGACCTGTTCAAAAAACCTGACCAAACCATGGTAAACTGAGGTAAAGAATTCCCCACATGGTGGGAACAACAGACATGGGCACAGATGAGAATCACACATTCATGAGTATGTGTCTGTGGGCATGGATTTGTCTGGGTGGGTGAGGGAAGAGCTCTCTGAAGGCTGAGGGATGTTCTGCCTTACCTTGGTGCAATTTCTGCTCCTCCCACCCCAATCACTGTGTAGGGCTAATTCCAGTCCCTGCAGGGCATGCCTGGCTCTCAGCACAGGCCATGCACTGAATTAGGTGAGATTTAAACTGCTTCAACAACAGGGACAGTGCTGAGAAGGGGAGCAACAAAGAGACCAATGGAACCAGAGCATCTGGAATAAATTTAAAACATGGAACCTCATGAGCAGCATTCTGTGTTTAAAACAGATGCACTTTCCTTTCTTTTGGCTGCCAATTCTGCATTTGCAATAACCAAACCTAACCTATGTGTGATCTGAAATGACTCAAATAGCTTGGCCTCTGTAAAGGAAATTGAGAAAATTCCTTCTCCTGTGTGGGCACTGTGCCAGCAGGAACAGCATCAGCAAAAGGGGAAAGCTGTTCTTCTCCCTGAGCCAGGCACTTCTGAAAGCCTGCTGATGGCCCTGGTGACACTAAAGCTCATTCATTTCCCACAGGACAGGTGTTTACCCCACATCCCCATCCCTGCTGCTCCACACAGGGCAAACCCACCTCCCCTGAGCATCCAAACCAGGAGAGTGGAGCAGGAACAGCCAGGGCTCACCTGTGCTCCTGCACAGAGATCTCACACCCACCACACAGAGCTCCCCARCACTGAGATCCAGCTGCAGARCCACACCACAAATGGTGAGCTTTACATTCTGAACGGCAGGGTGTGAAAAGGCAGGGAAATGCCAGGCAGGTTCCACCTGAGCAAGGCAGGAGTGACACCCTGTGGCAACTGGTTTTAACTGGAGCACTCACAAGGGTCACACTGATCCTGCTCCCCTAATTCCTGGTTGGATATTCCCCATTCTGGACTGTGGGTGTTTTATTAGAAAACAAATGTGTGGGAGAGTGCACATTTCAAACTATAAAATGCACTTGCAAACACTTTTTTACACTGCAACAGTTTGGTGGCTGGTTTAGGTACAACCCTGATGCCAGACATCCTCCATGCCAATTCCCCTGCTAGCACTCCATGCAGCCCAGCATGGTAAGGAAATATTGAGGGAAGGAAATGAAATGGGAGCTGAACATCCCAAGGAAAAATGGAAGCCTGTATCTCCTGTATCTCAGCTTGTATTTCAGGCACACTCTACACAAAACCACTGACACTGCACTCATGTGGCCTCCCCTGCCACCAAGCAATGCCTCCACTGTCCCAGCCACCCTGTGATGTTCTCACACATTTTTATGGAGGCTGTGATGGTGTAAAYKGTAACACCTGCACTGTCTCACCCTKCACATGAGACTGAAAATGGAACAGAAGTTTTTAAAATGCCTCTCAGCTGCCCCATCTCTGGGTCAGTAAAAGGGTACAATGTGACACAAAGACACTTCCAACTTACTTCTCTTGCTCRGTGAACAAATCAAAGCAGCCATTGGCCAGCATCTGGTCCAGCATTGTCAGCAGAGGTACAGACACCCTGAGCAAAGAAAGTGATTCCACAAGGTAAATACACCTCTGGGCATGCAGATATAGACTATTTTTTAATCAGAAGCAAAGAAAGAAACTTCCTACACAGGAAGGGAAAGCAYCACCTGTCATTGTGCAGGTTGTCCTCAAAGACCTTCAGCAGTGTGTCACAGAAAGCCTCCAAAGCACTGGGGTCACCCTGGATCTTCTTCATGTGGTCAAACAGGCTCTGGGCAGAGTATCTGAGCTGCAACAGAGGGAACCTCAGTGAGGGACAGGGAACAGCCACACACACACACACACACACAGGGCTGCAGGGCTGAGCACAGCTGCATTGGGATCACTCCCCCAGGAGTGCATCAATCACAACACCCAGCACCATGGCTATTTTACCTGCAATAACCCATTCAACATCCCAATATTTTTGTTTGTGAGATCTAGCACAGTAACACAGCTCTGGTACTGCCTGGGAGGAACTTAAAGAGTTCAGAATATGTTGTTTGTTTGGTTTTTTTTTTTAAAGGCTTTACTTACAATTTCTACACCATTTCAAAATGCAATTTTCACTCTRTAGTGGGGAGGGGGAATCACAGGACATTCTGCTCTCCAACAAAATTTTGAATTGTCATGTAGTTCAACAATAATGAAATTATATCAAAATTATATCCTGACCCCTGTAACTGCAGGGTTTGTGCACCGGAGAAAGCCCAGCATTGTAATCTGATGTGCACAGACTGGGGGGTTCCATGCAGCCACAAGGAATATGCACCACTGTGGGCCAGATGTGTCATTAGAGGATTCTTCTGCACAGAGAAAGTGCCCTTTGAACCGTGGTGATGGAGCAGAGTGCCAAACCCCACAGGGAATGACATCTCCTGTTTTCCCAGATTGCTGCCARTGCCTGAGCTGCAATTCCCCAGCAGCCCCASTGCCACCACAACACTTCAGAGACCCCACATGGCAGAAMAGCTCTTCAAAAAGCCAAACAAAGAGCTGCTCTTGCTAAATCCACTGCAGAGCAATTGTAGCTGCAGCCAAACTGCCACTGACCATGAATTACAACAGAGCCTTTCTCTGTGAATTCCCTGAGATGACCAAAAGACAAACTGACATYTGAACTCAGAGTATCTTGCAGTGTACACAAGAACCTTCTCATTTCCATGGCCATGTGTGTGTGTGCACAGATATTTCTGAAGTGAGAGAGGGAAGAGAGTCACAAGAACACATTCCTGCAAGAACACAGATTCCAGTAATCATTTTCCTCCACCCAAGATTTTAAAAAGCTGCTTCTTTCATATGGATGATTCTTAAAATTTTCTATCAGTGTTTTAAATCTCTGTTAAATATCAGTTTTAAAGTTTCTGGATCTTGAGCAAAGAGGCTTTGACAGAGTAGTTTGAAAGCAGTCCTTGTAAAACACATCAATTCTGATTTCTGTATCACATTTTAGATATTAAAAGTCATTCACCACACACATCCACTCCCAAGTGTAAGTGCCCTCCCTGCCTTTCCAGCTGACTCAAGAGAGAATGAGCTCATCCTCTTTGTGAAGCCCTTGAGAATATTTTAGCCAGAAGAAGCCTTTAGTGTCAGAGAAAACTGCAGGATCACACAAAAGTTCACATTTCCCAATCACAAACTGCAGGATCACAGAAACCATTTCCCAATCCCACTCTGAGAACACTGCAGAAGGTTTCCCTCAGCACACTGGGAACAAGGGAAGGGAGCTGCATGTAACTGAGCTGTTCCAACTTTTCATAACTAAATGCAACCAGGAATTTAAAAAAAATTAAAATATTGAATAAGAGTTTTCCTCTGACCCCAGCTAGCAGCCAGAATGTCTGTTTCTCCAAAACTTTCCTCCTTTTTATACTTACACAAATAACTTTGGTTTTGGTGGAGCCTCCTGTAATTAACTGTGTTGGGCTGAAAGCTGAATTTCATGTGCATGTTTGCTATTACAGAAATCTGTTAAGAGTTACATTGTCTAKCTGATAATTACTGTCACAAACCAACACACACATGTTTTCAAAGTTTTAAAATAGCCATTTTTATATAATTAGTTGCCATTTTAGCAGCATTAAARTGCTCAGGATTGGTTTAAATACAAGAGCCTGCACAGACACCCAATACTCCTCTCCATCAGACCCAAAGGCTCCCAGACATCTCCTGATCCCARGAGCAGAACCCAGAGCCCCAGGCCAAAAAACATCACTTGGGCAAGCTGGGACTGACAGGGGGAAGCCATGGGAGACAAACTCCAGGTGATTTTAACTCCTTCTTTCTGGGACCCAGCAGGAGCTGTTCCCTCCTCCCAAAAACTCTGTTTCCCAGCACTTTTCTACCAGTTTTCTTAATTTGAGATGGAAATCTTAATTAGAAACACTCCTAACCACTGCTGGGGTGCTGACTCACAGCCTCCTCCTCCTCCTCATGTTGCAGGACCACTGGGATTTAAAGACTTCACTGACAGTCCAAAATATTCTGTTACTGCTCTGATATTTCCCTGTGGTGTCATAGTGAACCATGYCCTTACTCCCAAAATTGTCTTCTTGTATTTTACATCTTTGGCTACAACAAATCAAAAAATCTTATAAACCAAATATGTGGAAACCAAGAATTCTGAAACTACCATTGAAGTTGTAGTATAAAGACAAAAGGATACACTAAAATGATAAGAAAGAAGGGAAAAACCAGGCAGCATAGCAGGCTGCCAAAGCCAGTGATAAAGAGATTGTTCATGGCAGAAGAATGAAATAAGGATTGCAAAGCTCAGGGGATTGAGACAGACATCTGAATGACATTTCTTGGTAGTGGAACTTCTGACATCTCACTGGTATTTTAGCAGAAAATGTATCAAAAATAATTAAAAAAAGAAACCTGTGCAGATGTTATCAGCTACTGCCAACCAACAGTTATCACCTGGAATCAGGTAACAAATGAGCTGGCTTTCACCTTATTTGAGCAGAGCAATCTCCCTGCAGTGAGCTGAGAGGCTCAGAGTCAGCACAGGCTGGGATTTGGAGCTCCCAGGTCCTGGCAGGGCAGAACCAAAGCACCTTCAGCCCTGGTTCCCTGCACACTCTGCAAGCCAAAGTAACAATCCTTTGAAATGCAAGCCCAGCAGGTTGAAAGCAGAGTGGTGCTCTCACCGTGGTCTCTGTGAGCCCTCCCACAGACACRGAGAGCCCCAGCAGCACGTGGTACTGGTAGGCTGGCAGCCCCAGCAGCTGTGTGATCCGGGGGAACGCCGCCGACGCCGCGTTCCAGTTCAGCGTCTCCTTCTCCGACCTGCAGGGCAAGGGAAAGGATCACCTGGAGGGGCTGCACTGCTCCTCACAGGGCTCCTCCACACCTGTGAGGAAGATCTCTAAATATCAAATCAAACATTGCTCTTTGAGTATATGGGGAAATACAAATCAAAGCTTCAGCCACTGCCAGTGAAGTGAAGGAATCTTCAAATCCCTGCTCTGACCCAGGTAAGATGTGAGCTGCAGCTCCCTTTCCCCTTCTGCCTGCATTCAGAAAACAGGTTTCTTTCTGCAGTTTCATTCTGTGCTCTCTCCCATCACCAGCTACCCCACAGCTGATCCAAGGACAGCCCCATCCCAGGAAAGGCCACCACACCCTGCCAGCACTGAGAGCACCTGGAGCCACAGCAGCTGAGGTTCTCCCAGACACAGAGCTGCATGTTCCTCACTCCCATCAGGTACCACAATCCCCACTCAGGAATGAGCTGCTCTCACTCTTGCTTTAACTAGAAAGTCCACCTTGGAAAACTACTGCAACCAGAGCTTGCTTAAAACAATACAATTCATTCCAAACTATCATTATGATCAATGTCTTGCAGTTGAGGGGACAAAAAATGTTCATGCATATTGACAGCACAATTCAATGAAATCCTGACAAACAACAAATATTCCTCCATCATATTTTGGGCACAAAAATCACATCAGGTTGCTCTGGGTACAAAAATTACATCAGGTATCTTTGGGCACCAAAATGCCATCAGGTTGCTTTGGGCACCAAAATCCCATCATGTTGCTTGCTTTAGGTGTAACTGTGCCTTGATCTTTTACTTTCATTARTCTAGGATATTTTTCAGTCCCTTACCTTGGAAATATCCTCTCTAGCTCTTCTCTGTGAGGGATGTGTGGAACTGGAGGATGGTCAAAGTGCAGAAGGGTGAGGAACACAGATCCTGCATGAGCTCGGAATTTATCTATTTTTTCAGCTGACTGTTGAGCCAGCCAACACATGATCTGCTTGCAGCTATAAAGAAAGAAAACAATTAATCAGAAAATTTAAGCAGTAGAATGTGTATTTAGATTTAAATTGTTTCAATKAAATGAGTAAGAAAGTAAATTTTCAAGTAGAAAACTGCACATGTAGCAGAGGACAAGGTCTCTCCTACATCTCATATATCCCAAGTAAATCYATTCTGGCTGGTTTTTAACAATATCCTATGTTGTTTATGTTCACAACTAAACTTTCAGCCACAGGACTGTGTCCCACAAGGCCCTTTACCCTCCAGAAAGGGCCACTAATGAGAGCAAAACCAGCTAAAATTCCTGCAGTTACACCAAGGCCCAGAATATTTAGGAAATGGGATCCAGCTGGCAGGAATGCTTTTCTCAGTTCCATGTGGACAATTCTGTGTGCAAAGAGATGAGCAGGAGGAAGGCCCTGAAATGGGCATTAGTGAGCAGKGTATTCTTGAGGAATCCAGGACTTTCCTTCCAGGTGTCCTCCAAAATTTGGGTTTTTTTAATTAAAACACAAACAATGTCTGTGTTCACCTAAGCACTGGCACACTCTGTCCACAAATACCACTATTAGGAAAGTTTTACTGCAGCTCAAGCTAGGTTCTAAAAATGGAACTTCTTATTAATTATTTTATTATTAAGAGTAGCTTATCATGAAATTAAAAATCAGTGGCTCTGTGTAAATTGTTTTATTTCCTTCTTAATAATTCTGCAAAGACACAGATCCAAACTCCTGCTCACATTTGCTGACATTCCAAATGAATGATGTGAAAAGCAGGCAGGTTTGTTTTTCATTTCAGGGAACACTGCTGGGAAGCASCACAGAGGTGGCAGGTTCAGCCCAAACCCCACAGCACTGCTGCATCTCCAGGCTGGGATTGCCACTCAGGTTCTCCCAGCAAGTTTTTCCCCCAGAAAAGCAGATGTGACATCCTCCACACTGCATGGGCTGGGCACTTCTGTCACAGCTCTGTCACCCTCAGTGAAGGATGGGCACAGAGTGTCCAGGTCCTAAGGGGGGCCTGGATGCAGTTCTGGGAGCTAAGACACATCAGTTCATTACTCACATGTTGGCACTAATGAGCTGTGCCTCGTTCTGCACCAGCAGCAGAGTCACCTCCATCAGGCTGCTCATGGCAGCTTCACGCACCCTGGGGAGACATCAGAGAGCTGCAGCAGAATTTATTTCAATAAATCCATCAGGCAGGTGAAAACACCAGCAAAAACTCACAATAACAACAGCAATGAGCTCTGAGAGCCCCCTCAGATATGATTGACACAATCAACTCAAACACTCCATGTGACTCAGCACTGTTGGACAAGAAATTCTTATTTAAACTGGGGAAATAACAAAGTATTTTCAAGCAGCAGAATTATTTCTTACCAGTACTTTTCAGGCATTTGGCCCTTCCTGCCTGGAATGTAACAAAAGCAGGGCCAGATACTAGATCTGAACTATCTGATTGTTAGTTTATTTTGTTAACATGAATTAATTTATATTGTTAATAACTATCTGGTTGTTAATTTAAAATCCTGAACACACATCTCTGTACCCTGAGATGCTGCATGCAGCTGCCAGACAGGTCAAATACTTTTATTTTCCCACTTCATTAGCATACCACACAAACAGCATCACCCACAGGTTCAACAAGGCTGATCCTTCATATCTAAAAGCAAAATTTATCTGCACACTTTCAAATTAACATTATGGTTTCAGACAATAACATTAAGCATCCTTTTCAAAAGCAGCATTTTACTCAAAATCAACTGCCAACAAATAAAAGACAACTCAGATTACTCTGCCACATTCATTCACAGAGTTTGTGGCTTCTCAGTACTGAGTGTTACTGCTCTGAGGCTTCTCCACAGCATCACAAGTATTTGAAATCTGCAGATACTGGACTTGTTCCTGAATTAGGATAATTTAATGCTTTTTATTAACAAGTACTGCTTCAGGCTGGGCACACTTTGCTCACAAATMTGTGCAGAGAAGTACCCTGAGAGGAGTAAGTTTGGTTTGTAAGATCCATATTTCTGTGCTGTGTAATTCCACATGAACTCTTCATGATCTCTCCCATTCCAAGCTGGCAGGAAYTTCCAATCAGTGAGTGCTGGCACATCCCCAATTAGAGCTTCTTTGGAAATGAARCACAAACCCAAAGAAGGACATGAATTTTGGAATTGCCTTTCCCAATCACTGTTACTGAAGGAATACAGAGCTTTCAGAGGGATGCAGTGTTACACACTGAATCTTTYTGTGTATTAGGGGGACCTTGAAGACTGAGGAATGCCATGAAAATAAGACTGCTATAGACCAAATATTACTAAGATCTTATTAATCTTATTGTTTACTAAATTTATTCATCTACCTATGCTACAGATTTCACATTAACAGACATATTCCTATAGACTTATGATTTATTCTTGCAATCTCATATCTGAAATCATTGAAACCTTAAACTTACAAATGATTCAGTGATGCTGCAGCACAACTGAGGGTTTTTCTCCCTCTCAACACCTGATACAGCTGCTCCCTCTCCTGGCAAAACATCCCCACGGCAGCAATGGGCAGCAGGAGACACCAGGCAGGACAAATGTGTTGTTTTAAATAAAGATGTTTTAAATCCCTGCTTTGCAACTGAATACATTCCTGGTGTTCTGAAAAGGACCTGATGTCACCCACAGAAGCAGAAAAAGGCTTAACTTTGGTTTTGAACATCTCCACATCCCCAAGGTCTGAGGAAGGACAACTGAAACTCATCAGCCTCACCTTTCACTTCCTACTCCTCTTCCTTATTCCTACCTGGGCTCAAATCTCCAAAGGCTTGGAGCTCTTGTTTCTAAGAGGTTTTGAAAACACACCAGGTTTTCTCTAGACACCCCAGCTGGCCCTGGGTCCCAGCCCCCCTCACCATCCTCCCACGTCGCCGCGGCTGTCGGTGGTGTAGTCGGTCACTCCGGAGAGCAGCGTGCCATAGATGTGATCCACGTTCTCCCTGCAGACATATTCCTGCTGGGAGCCATCTCCCTTCACWCCCACTGTCTGGCAAACCCTGCAGRAAAAGGAAAAGRARGGATGGGAGGCAATTCACATCAAGCTTTGTTACTTTGCTTAATGAAATTCCCAATGCCTGTAACATCCACTACAGATCTGACAAGGAATTTTACTGGGCTGTATTTGAGGATTTCTGAGCTTGGGTTCAAAGGAACACTGGCAAAGCTGAGATCTCAGCAGGGAAGTTGCTTTCACATCTGTAACACTACAAAAAGGAGCATGCTTCAGTATCTGAACTCTGCTTAAAATGAAGGCAGAAAAAAGAGCAAGGGCCAACACAGCATGCATTGAACCTGATGTTAAACTTCTTTACCTTGAAGACACAGGGTTTTTAGCAGTGTAACAGTTTAAGTGCATAAAATATTRGTGTATACTATTAACTGCACTGTTAAGTTCAGCATAGAAAATATTCCTTTAAATAAAAGGCACAATTTCTTTAAATCAATTCAATTTTTTTAAGATTGTGGAAAAAACACATCTTCCTCCTCCTCAGCTCAATAAATTCCTAAATTTAAAGGAATTTACCTTCCTAAAGCTCAKCAAATTGCAGCCCTTGAGAAAGGGAAACATTAAAATATACTCTAGGTAKTCAGTTAACTGATAAAAAGCTGACAGCACCCTCAGAGCTGGAGTCAGGTGTGTGGTAACCCTCTGAATCAAAAATAAATTGAGCAGTGGATATCAAGAAGTGTGTGTGTGACAGTGTAACTGATTTCAGGCCTCATCCTCCCAGCTCTCAGCAGGATGAACAGCAGAAAGCTCCTACAGAAAGACTGAAAATGAGTCAGAAGCAGGGATGAGAAACATACTTTGCAATTGCTATTAAGGCATCTCTCCTGGCTTCAGCAAAGCTCACATCTGCAGGGGAAATCACTGTCACTTTTTTCAGACCTTCCAGAACCTGAAAAAATACAAAGATTGAGATATATAAATCCAAAGCATTTTTTACTATGCTAAATGTAGGTATCACAGTAAAATGAGTTGAACCTTGTATGAAAGAAGCAAGAGGCAGCAAAGTTTGGATTCTCACCAGGAGTGGCCTGCACATCTCTCCCTTCCCTTGGACCCACATCCCAAAGCAAAGGGATAATTCAACCTCTGCCTTCCCCATTAACAGCAGTAAAGCAGCACTAAACATTAATTATCAGAAACTATGGCAAGCTGCACTCATGATGATTTTCTGTGCATTGGCACTCGAAGCCCTTTGACAAAGACCTTTAATTATGATCATTATGATTTATTTGATTCCTGTCACAGGTTYCACTCCAAGTGCTTTGTGCCCTTTGCTCATTCCATGATGCTGTTCTCTCACCTGCTGGAGCCTGCCCTTCAGCAGAAATCTTGGAAGGGCCCCAAGAGCTCGTGAAAAGCCACAACGAATCATTTCCTCTGAGTTCTGCAGTTCTGCAACGTACTGTGTCACCAGCTCCTCTGGAAAGAACACAACTGCTGAGTGAAAGGCAACCACCACAGCATCATCACTGCATATTTGGCTCAGGAAAAATGTAAGGAAAAGATCCCCTGAACAGAGCAGCTGGAAACTGGTGTCATTTGTTAAATTAAAATGCAGAATACCTTCATTTTCTACAGGAAAAGCATAAAAAATTAAAATGTTCACTTTTTTATGTTTTCTGTCTAAAAATCTGAGTTTGTATTTAGACTAATCCTACTGTTCCAGAGAGAGAAAAGACAAACTTCTCAGTTTTAAAGGGTTATCAAGTTTTAGACACCCTAATAATAAGCACAAATTTCTGGGTACGCACAGGGGAGCAAGTTCTTTTWATATTTATAAGTCCCCATTTTCTCTCATTGGATAAGTGTTGTGTGTTAGGTAGGAGATCCCCAGTTATTCTAAGAGTTTTCCCTCAGAAAACTCCTGATTGGAGCCCTGTTTAAGCACACCCACAGATCAGTGAGATCATTTCAGAACATTTTTCATAGAGACATCAATGAAGTTGGGTGTTTTGGAGGAGAAAGCTCCAGAAGAAATGTCCCCTGTGGCTCTGAGTGCTGGCCCACAGCAGGGACAGGGGCCCTACAAACAGCAGCAGGGTCAAAAGGCACAGGAATAAACCCAGCTGGGCATGGGAAAAGGAGCCTCACCAAACAGGTAMAATTTTCAAGGAGAAAATGAGGGTGGATGAAAAAATAAAAGAGGAAAAGTCAGGTTCACATTTCTGCTGCAGTCTTTAACTCAGACTTAAAGACAGTGCTTCCTTTACCTGATTTTTTACAGTAAACTCTTCTGTAAAATGCAAAGAAAAAACAAAATACTCCAGAAAAGCTTCTCCAAGGCAGCAGCAACAAGCACAGCTCTGATTCAGACAGAGCAAGGTGGTCCTACTGATCCCTCTGCTGGAGAGACACCTCTTAATCCTCCAAGCAAAAGAACCAGAGATCCTGGCAAGATTACATAACTGTGCCACTGCTTACAGTAATCTAAGCTTTCAGTGGTTGAGCAATATTTGCTAGAGGAAGAAAAAAGCAGAGCTGCCATAAGAAACTCCCCATTCATCAGAACTCAGGGGTGTTTCTCTCAAAGCCCAGTGCAAGGGACAGGCCCCAGCTCGTCCCTGCCACCAGGGCCAGGCTGAGCAACACCTCCAGATAAGCACCTCTGCCATTCCCAACTTCCCAAACCACCAGGCTCTTAAAGAGTCCTGAGGCCACAGGAAGATGCAGTGACAGCAAGAAGATCTTAAAACAAGTGAGGCTGTGACAGGCTGCACTTGGGAGTGGTGTAAACTTGGCATTTTAGCCAAATGACATGGCAACAAGCAAACAGGCAGCTCTTCACTTGTAACCCTTCACTTGTAACCACTCAGTAATTATGGTGGGAAGTGCAATGCAAATGTTAATTAATATTCCTCTAAGAGCCTTCAGCTTCATAAACCAACAGGGCCTATGAAGTGTCCACAAYATTAATTCCACACAACCCATCCTGAAAGAATATTCAAAGGGAAAGTCAGCAAAACCAAAGCAGAACATTAAGGCAGGAAAAGAAAAAGCAAAGAGAAGGTCAAAACACAGGAAAAGTAGTGATTCAATAAAACTGCAGCCTTATAAGGACAGGCTGAGAATGTCAAATTGCTAAAGCACCTSTGATTGGTGTTTTCATTTTAATCACCAAGCAACAGTGAAATGCTGGTTAAATTTTACCAAAAGCTTTTTTTTTTCCCCTAATCCCCTTGATCATGTCCAGACTTGCTTTAACTGGTTTATCTGAGGCACCTGCACTGTGCTGAATGTCTCCACACAAACCCACATCCATCACACACTGTGGGGAGCACTTCTGCTACACTGCATTTCAGCAGGCAGGAAATGTGGAAGTTTTACTGGTACAGAGATAAAATACACCTCTTTTGGTTTGTTTTATAAAATATTCTTGCATGTGTAATGGCACTTCTGTTGTCATGTGTGGAGCAGGGTCCTGCACTCAAGGCCAGGTGAAAGATGGAGCTGACCAGAATTTTCTAGAACAGCAAAATTGTCAATTCACAATTCTACTGCAGGAAGTCCCATGAGAAATTTGGTCTGTAAGTACAATTTTAACCTATTTGTGTCCCCAGACCCTCAAGGCCACATTGCCATGGTCCCTCCAAGGGTACCATATCACATCTTGCCCTGCTGCCCACAAATTTGGCAGAGCCAAACTCCAGGAAGAAAATTTTGGGGTTTAGGTTTGTTTGGGGTTTTTTTCTTTTGACAAAAACATAGACATTTAGCACTGTATAAAGTATTTTAAAATCAGGACAGGCTGCTTTTATAGTTCAGCCCTAATGTTTTTGGGGCATGGACTGAATGTAAACACATATGTGATCAATATCAAGTTCATTTTGGGAACAACTTTATGACAAATAAATAATTAGGTATTTTGTTACCTGATACAATAATGGCAAAAATAGAAAAATCAGTATTTAATTAAGTATATGTAAATTCATTGTCCTATTCAGAAAAACAAGAATATAAATTGTTATTCTTAAAATATTTATCAGTACAATCCAGCAAKTTGTCTCTGATGGACAGGGTACAATCTGATCCTTGAAACAAAGACAGGTACAAGAAAAGCAGAACAAAAAAAAGCTGCTGATTCATCTGGCCCTGAGAGAAGTTTAAGCCTCCTCCTGTACCGCTGATCCAAACACAAACACAGGGACTTTCACATCTACCAGAACTCTGGGTGTCCTTTCCTATCCTTTTCTCATCCCTTAGCAATTCTGCTGTCAATCTGCCATGATCTCTGGCAGAGTTTATCAAAACAGGATGTGAAAAAGATTCACTTTGTAAAAATTCAGGATTTTAGAAGCACATCTTCTTTGTTTTACAGTGTGGAATAGAAAAGCAACATAAATTTGCYTTGTATTTATCATGGTGGTACCTTCTATTCACCTCCAGCCTAAAGGCAGCAAAACCCCTGAGACATTTCTTACACCTCATTTTTCAGACAGCTTTCAGCTGTCAGTTATTTCTTCCTGAATTTCCACCTTGAACCTTCAAGAGGAAGAATTTGAAGTCAGACATGAATCCTTACCCTGCAGAGCTGCATCAGCCTCTCCCCTCTCRTTGATGTAGAATTCATTGCACAGAGCAGCCAGGGCAGACACTGCAGACTCCTGCAACAGAGGRCAGAATTCTCAATTAAATGTTTTTCACCTTAAATATATTAAATATATTAAACTGGAAGAGAATACTGTATGTCAGAAAAAAAAAATTACTTTTCAACATTCTAAGCATTGCCCTTAAAATAATTTCTCTCTAAAACAGAAGCAGAAATAAAGGAGAATTGCCATTTACTAAATACACTTTGCTCAGCTTTAACTGATGTTTACCAAACAAGCTAAAATTCTCCACAGCCTGTAATTAATTCTTCTGAGCTTTTGGTGTAGAAGTTCCAGTTATAAGACATACCAGCACTTTGAGTAAATTGTTAATGCCAAAAGAATATCCTAAGAATTCAAATTTCTTTTTTTAATTTCCTTCAGTGATTTGTTTACTCTCCAGTCTCCTCTGTCTCCTTTGAAAGATGGTGAGGTACCTGAAATGTCTTTTTATCTTATTCCTAAAACCTAACACAATGAGCACAGAATGTTAAATTCACACTGTCTGTAAGCAAGGGCAGGCAGAAATTGCCTTTCTAATTCAGCTGAGCCTTGAAGAGCAGAGATCAAACTGCCATGGGATTTCTTGGGAAAATGCAGCTGAATMACTGGAGGTGTTAAGGTGATGGAAATAAAACAGCATGAGACATYTCCAGCAATGCATTTAATAATCAGAATCAGAGCAGTCTGACAGCACAGAGTAAGGATTTGCAGCAGAGTTTAATGGCAAATGTAAGCTCTGTCCTGAATAAAGCTCACACCAGTGCTCACAGAGCTCCAAACTCCCCCAGTAGCTGTGGGCATCATCCAGAGCATTTTTAATTCTCACTGGAGTACTCTGAAACCACACATAGGTACACCAAAACAGAATCAAACCCTCTAAATGTCACCACAGAGCCAGCAGGGAGCAGCTTCCAGCAGCATCACTGACTCCTCACCCTGTCCAGAGGCACAGACAAAAAAATTATTTGGGATAACTGCTCCAGTGTCCATCAGAAAGGTCCCCTGGAATCCTGAGGAATTCAAAATACACTTTTTAAAATACCTCTTCTCACACATCTAAGAAACAAGCATTCAAGAACCAATAAGATCTCAGAGATAATTCATCAAAGTATTTCTAATTGTGAATTTAATGTGACATGAAGGARGGAAATGATTGTACCTTTATATGCTGTCGTGCAGCACTGGAAACAAGAGTGAGATGTCTCAGACTGTCATTTATTAACCACTGCCAACCACCTGGAACAGCAAGGAACATAAACAGCTTTAGCTTTTCTTACTTTCTGAACTCCAACATTCCCCATTTCATTTTTCCATGGACCAGCAGTTATCCAGCTCAGCCTGTGTCCTTGGTTTTCCACACTGAACAAGGCTGTCACTCCCAGTACAGCCACTCCAGACTGGATTATCATGTCCCCAGTGAACACCCCAAGCCTGGTGATGCTSAGTTTTGCACATTCTATTTATTGTCAAATTAACAGCTAAAAACCCAATCTTCAAATTGCATCAGCATCTGCTGCAGTATTTGTCTATGGTTTTGGTATTTTTTAATGTGTTAGGCCACCCAATCCCATTAATTTTGCTTCTTTGAACAGCATGATTTGTTAATATTTTAGTTTAATGAACTTGCTACAGCCATGGAAGGTTATTTCAAACAGGACCTACCAATGATGGGATCTCCTCTAAATGGCATTTTTGATAGAGACAACTTCTCAATTAATGTGCACACTGTAAGAAAGAAAGAAAGTTTGGTAACAAGATAAATCCCCTCCAGAAAAGAGCAATTGTAGCAATTTTGAAGAGACAACCACAGGAAGTTACATAAGAATTAATTTTAAAATGAAGAATATTTGCAAATAGATGTTCAAAATAAGGGAAATTAAAAACTGCAAGGAATTTACATTTGTACAAAAATCCCTATGATGCAGTAACTGTCCTCTGACATGAGYTGGTCCCATCATCATGCAAATCCCTTGTTTGGTGGGATGTTTTCCCCTCTCCATTCAAGGTGTGCATGCACACATCAACCACTTTTTTTGCTCTGCAGTCTGGAAATGGCAGTGTAGCACCAGTGAACCAAGTGAGACAAGGATGGCATTACAGCCACTAAAAACTATTCAAATATATTTGACAGGTTCTGCTACTTCTTACTCACACTGTTTTTGAACCTCCAAGGAGTGGCATTTGTTCCCTGCACAGGGCTGGGAGCTATGAAACTGGATGGAGCYTCATTCCCTTTGATACTTGGAATACATGAGGACATCCTTTTCATAATAAATCCCTCATTATTTTTATCTATCAACTTAGAAAAGTTCCATGCTTACAAACCCACTTTGAGAAYTGTATTTTTTCAGTGTTTTGAGGCTTTTTTGGGGAATGGAGATGAACACAGTAAACACTGCAGATTTTCTGTCCAACAGATTGACTGTATTGCTGAAATGAAAACTCAGCAYTTGGGGAATTCCATTATCTCAGTGCAAATAAATGAGATTGGTACAGCTCCATYTCACTGCCTGGCTGCTTTGGAGCTGGTGGAGAGGAGGGAAAGGACAGAAGAAGGTGCTCTATAAAGTAGCCATTGTTTTTTCTTCTCCTCCCACAACTTGATTTTTGACTCTTCCCCAGGGCTCTGTACACAGCTCATCATCTTCATTTAYAATCAACTCACTGGGCTCCAAATCTACTCTTGAACTCACTCCTCACTGTGGCAATGTCACTCCAAATCCTCTCAGTGCTGGGTGTCAGCCTCCCTGTGCTAATATTTATTCACAGACAAGGTGAAGTGCAGTGTGACTAAACCCAATTCTCCTGGGGTTCCTCCTTAGCTCTCTGCACTTCTTTGTGCTCTGTTGTGGTTGGGACCATCATCTTCATTAGACATGCAGGCAATTTGTGGAACATTTTCCATTCTTCTCTYATTCCACCTACACAGTTGGATCATGCCAAAAGTCTGCCATTTGTACTTCTCCAAAACCATGAAATTCAGCTGCTTAAAAGCTACGACAGATCACAAAACCCTACTCCTTCAGCTTGCATTTTGATGTCACTCAGCTGTAATCTCACTCAAATCCCCTTGCTCTTCCACCTCAGCACTGAAGCTCTTTCACCCACGAGCTCTGGCTGCCTTCAGAYCTTCCAGGCTGGAATCTGCTCTGCAGCACTTCCTTCATCCAGCTCCCMAGCAGGAAACCAAGCTGGCATCATTTCCTCATCCACCCAGCCTCCTYCTTCCTGCAACACCCTTCCTTTTTACAGCACGTAACAATCTCCCAAATCCATCTTTTCTGTGGTGCCACACTCCCCACAGACTGTTGTTTAYATGGTCTTGGTGCTTCACTTCTGTGCACACGTGCTGTGATAAAATCATCATTTCCACCATGGCTTCTGTCTAGAAGTGCAGATTTTATCTCTTCTGCAGAGGAATTGGAGTAAATCACTGAAGGAAGGCAGTTGTTTCAACCCTGAAACAACTTCACTGTGTGTAACAACAACAGCACACAGTGTGCCACAGAGCCCAGAGGCACACTGGGTTATTCCAAGTGTACCCCATGTCCTGGTGCTCCCATCTGCTGATTGGCCTCCAAAGTTTGTATTTTGTTATTTACTATGCACTATTTACTATTTGACTTATACATTCAACACAACACATGCAAAACAAACTGGAAACATGAAAACAGCCAAACTCCTCAGGGCACCTCTGTGTGGTGTGGTACTCACCAGCTGGTCTCATCAGYTCTCCACCTAAACCCCTGCAAAAACAGAAACAGCCTTCAGAGAACAACCCAGCACAGGCAACCTGAGTGTGCATTGCCCACAGTGAGGCAAAAAGCACCTCAAARCCATTTCAGAGTGAAAGCAGAGCACAAAATACCCACAGTTCTGTATCTGATCAACTCTGCTTCCTTTTAAATCAATCTTTCTTGATTTTAGGATTATTACAAACCTCTCCTGAATATTAAGCTTTCTTCTTGCAAAACTGCACTTCCAGTCTCCCTAATCTTTAATGCAAACARTAAAAAGACTGTCAAGTTCATTCTGCTGTTCTTTTCACTTGCTTCAGAAGCATTCCAAACCCATGAGCCTGGCCAAAGGACTTTCCAGTCACACAGWCTCTACCAGCTTCTGATTTCCACAAGTGGAAAGGAACTACAAGCAATTTATTAATAAAATCATCACCTCAGTAAAACTAAACAGAAACTTCCCAATTCTCATTTTCACATAAGTTAACTGGTTTCTCTCCTGGTGAAATGCATCACCCTTCTCCTTTCCTGCYCAAGCCCTCCCAGGTGATTCTGTGTTTGTCACCACAAGAAACATCAGAAAATGGAGAGAAACAAACAGCTCAGGCCACTTCAGACCCTGCTGAGGTAAAGGTGTGTCCCTCAAGGATGGTTTCACCAGCTCAGAGCTCAGCCCAGTTCTTCTGTCTGAACATGAGCCCAGTAACAGCACTGGGAGAAGAAAATCTGMACTGGGCAGAGTGGGGAGAGGGAAAAGCATCCTGGAAATGGCAGGGGCTGATTCCATTCTTGGGCTCCTCCTGGCTGTGGGCAGAGRCTTCTCCTCACCCCACTGAGCACTCCCTGCTGCCTGTCTGGATCCCCATGCCCGAGGCAGTGCCTGAGGTGTTTCACTCCCTGTCACCCTCTGTGGCTTCACTGCTCCATTTTGTGAACCTTTGACCTCCCTTTCCTTTGGATATTTCCTCCCTTGACTCCTCGTTGTCTCCCTTCACTTCTGCTGGAATATTTCCTCCCTGAGGTGTGCCAAACCCTTAATCACCTGTTTGCATGTCCCTGCTCTGGCAGAAACTCCCAGCAAGGGGAGCAACAACAAAGMCTTGTTTATTTGCTTGTTGTTTTTTATTTRTTTTAAACATTTTCTTCCCTCCCCACAATAAAATTAATAGCTGTGCTCAGAAGGCCAGCTTAGCAATCCTGACAACTCTTACTTTGTTCTCCAGTTTATCCCTTCTGAAGTCTGAACATTTGAAACACATTTTYCCACTCCACACAAGGAGGTCCCTTCTGTCACATGCTCTGGGTTTCTGAGTGCTCAACAATTTCATTTTGTGTTTCAGGTAACACAGAGGTGCCAACTCCACAATATTCTCATCTGCCACAGGCCCAGCACTTCCTTTAATTGAGAAACTCTTGCTTTCCACAATCAATATATATTGGGCTTAACTTAATCCCCAGATCAGTTTATCACTGTAGGAAGCAAGCACAGATTCTACATCCTCATGCTGATAAGGGCTGTGCCTTGCCTACCCCACCTTCCTGCCATGCTGTCTGCTCCCCAGCCTCTGAAAAATTTAAATCACAAAGCAAAAAAAAAAGTGATGCAAGGAGTGAAGACAGCAGCAAAAGCAACTGATGTGGCAAACCTTCCTTCCTCTTCCACACTCCTTCTCCTCTTTATGTTGCCTTCACCCATTCCTTGCCTTTTGTCTGCTGCCTTGCTGCAAATGAGTGTAAAATAATCACCTTGCAAATGTGTTTGGTGAGCAGCAGAGTCTGCTGATGCAGGGATTCAGATATGGACTGCTCTGCTCCAACTACAAAGCAACAACTGACTCACAAAGGCTGCTCCTCTCCATTTCCTTGCAGTGCCAAGAAGGAAGTCAGGCCACTTCACGCTGTGCTGATGGGAATAATTTGAGTGCTATCCCTTCCTCTGGCGTTTCACCAACTCCAGTTAATTCCAGTCTGGAGCCTCTCTGGGGATTGCTGTCCCCATGCAAGAATGCAGRAAGGTGACAGGGATTTGCATAGCAGCTTTTCCACGTGGCACAAACTCCAATCCATGAGCTGTGTGTGCTCCTCTGCAAAGCTTCTGTAAAGAGCTGGTTCTTGCCCAGATCCCTGACACTCTGTATGTCCACCAAAAAAACTGTTTTTCCCCCCTTTCTCATGCATATTTCACTTTAAAGAACCAAGAATTCTATCATAATCCAAGGTCCTTCCTCAGCCACTGCTTGGTTTGTCAAACATGATGCACATCTCTATTAACTTTATCTCCCTCCACAGTATTTCACTAAATTAAAAAGATACGGATCTCCCTAATTCAGAGATGCTGGATTTTGCTGTACAGTCASTATTCTTTCTTTTTTATTCCAAAGACACATCCACAAGTTGCATCACATTATTAGATGTACCTGTTTCAAGCTTTAATTATTAATTCAATTTGCAAATTGACTGATGCAGTGCCCAGCTTCCAGGAGCTCCTGAGCATTCCTTCATGTGTGCAGTTCCACAGCAATGCTTCTCTCCTAGGAACATCCTGGAGCTGAGTCACAATTTATGTGTGGAAAAGAAAATATATAATCCCTGGCAGAACTGACAAATGAACATTACTGACCTRAGAATGACAGCATCTATTTTATAATTACATTGGCTTGAATCAGAAGCAGTGACAGTGCTGTTCTCAGGGCACAGAGAAGTTCAAAGTACTTTTGTGGATTTATTTTTTTAAATTATTTTAAGCCTGCTGCTTTTTGTGAGAAAGCCAGAATTCCTCTTTAAGATAATAAAAAGCTGTTTGGAAAAGTATCTATGTTTTCACAGATATTCAAATCTGAAGCTAAAAGTACTGGAATAGCTGAAGAGATTCAGCTGTAAACACTAGATTTCTGGAAAGCTGAGAACACCTATTTCAGATCCATATGAACAACAACCAAGCATTTTCCTTGGGAATTCTTTGTTCTAAACAGAACTGAGGTATCTTTAAAGGTCCAGGCTGCACATTCCCTGGGTTTTGGAGGTACAGAATGGCTTTATCAGAGGGTACACAAGGGGCAAAGAGAAACCCCTGAGCACAGCTGAATAGATTAACAAAGCTTTCATGGCCAGCCCTTCGAGATGTACAAAATAAACCACACTGACATGAGGAACACCACATTTTAGGCTACTATAAATTCATATCCACACAGTATTCTAACATCAGAATGCTACAGGGGAAATCCTGGCTCTATGGAAGTAAAAGCTTTCCCAGTGATTTCAGTTTGTAGCAGAAGGATTTTCCCTTCTAACACTTGGGAGGACAGTGCAGCAGTGCAGCATGCTCCCACAGAGCCACCCAGGCACTGGCTGCACCAACCCATTCAAACATGGAAGAGCTGTTCAGTGGAGCTTTGTTGCAAAGCTGGAATCCTTTGCTGATTAAGCTCATATGCCTAAAAATCTCTTTCAGGCAGATGGATGCCAAGAAACACATTTGCCCTGAAACCATCAAGATTAGTTACAACCTTGCAGGTGTTTGAAAGGAGACAAGTTTCTCTTTTGCCCAGCACCTGTCACCACCTGCGGGCTCCTCACTCTGCTGGAACAGCCGAAACTGGGGAAGGTGCTGCCTCAACTGACACTGCCCTGCTGCTCCTGGAGCTGCTGGGCTGCCACAGCTGACGTGCTGCACAGCCAGGCAGTGCCTGCAGAGCCTGCAGAGGCTGCAGGGCTGAGCTCACAGCAGGGCTGGCTGGGCAGCACGTCCTGCACCCGCGGGGAGTGGCTGAGGAACACCCGGCACAGGCGGAATATCCCAACGTGGCCAGGACACCCTGACACAGGCAGAATATCCTGATATATCCAGAACATCCTGACACATCCAGAACATCTCAATATATCCAGAACATCCTGATATATCCAGAATATCCTGACACATCCAGAACACCCTGACACAACCAGAACACCCTGATATATCCAGAACATCCCGACACAGCCAGCACAATCCCACATTCCAGGGGATGGAACCCCCACCCAGGGCCAACAAACACAAGCTGTGCTGAAACACAAAGTGCACTGCAACCACCTGCAGGCAGCACAGCACCTCCCAATCCCTGCCTGAGCATTCAGGTGTCAGACTCAGAACTGGCTACAAAGAAGCTAAAAAGTATTCTGAATATCTGTTCAGCTGAATAGTCACTCAAGAAGCTCAGATCAGAGGAGGCAGTTTCAGAGAATCTTAACAACTGCTATTAAAATGATGTTTTCTTGAAGACTTTTCATATTATTGAGTCACAGAATTATTCAGGTTGGAAAAGACCTTTAAGATCATTGAGTGCAGCCACTGCCAAGACCAACCTAACCCCTTTTAACATATCTTTAAAATGTGTTAAAACCTTTTTAATTGAACACTTTCTAGCACATTTTTTAAATCTAGCTTTTCCCAGACAGCAAAACCCAGGGATGGTGACTGCACCCCTGCCCTGGGTAGCCTGAGCAAGGGCTTCATAAACCTTTGAGTGAAGTATTTTTTCCCAACATCACTTTAAACCTTCCCTGATGCAACTTGAGGCCATTTCCTCTTTCCTATCACTTGTTACTTGAGAGGAGGAGTATTGAGAATGAGCCCAAGGTCTCAGATGCACAACAGAAATAGATCTGCTACCAAAAATATAGCTATTAACCATGCTGGTGCAGTGGAAGCAGAATGGATATGAGGCTGACCCTGTGTTTAAACCAGCAGAGTGCCTTCCTAACACAGCTGAAGGCAACAGATGCCACAAGGTTTCATCTTAATCTTTTATACATAAAAGTATCATTTACACCAAATAAAACGCAGCCCAATTTTTGTAACTTTACAACCTGCACAGCCCTAACCAGGCACAGGAGGCAGATGCTCTGCAGGGCATGGTTTGCATGTTCCTTGGTGTAACCCCCACACAGAAACCCAGAGCCTGCTGCACAGCCCACAGCTGGAAGTGCACATGCAAATGCTCAGAGCAACCAGCTCCTCCAGACAAACCAGTGCATCAGATGTGTCAGGAWCAAGGCTGATGGCAGGAAGTACACACTGATGTGCCTGGACTTGCAGGCTCCTTTGTACTATGGCAAAGCCAGAAAGGACTTCTCCAGGAGGATAGAAAATACTTGGGTTTTTTAAAAAATGGCAATGAGGTAGAAGATGGGATTTTCTACAATTAGCATAAATAAATCTGAGTGCTTCAAGTGTGTTCAAAACTGAGAGTGACTGCAGTATAACTCAAAACAGGRCTGTGTAAAGGATCATTTAAGGCCATTTTTCAAAATCAGGGTAAAGATGGTGCAAGAACTGCCACACAAAGGAAGATGGCAGAGCAGCTCTGTGCAGGTCTCCACTACAGCACTTTGGATTTCTCCTGCTTGACTTGAGGTCCTTATGGACTCAGCAGAACCAGACAAGCAAGAAACTCATGACCCATTTTCCGGCTTAAAATTTATAAATTGTAACTTTGTAAAAAATATTTTAAAAACTCAAAATCCAGCATTTCTGTACTTTACTTCCTTTTGTCTCTCTCAGAGGACAAAAAATCCCCTAGAACARCTTGATCAAAGCATKAAAATCCCTTCAGTCCCTGACAAGGCTGTTTAGYGGCCAGAAGTGAAAGCAAAATATTGAGACATGTGGCCAGATGCTTTTTGTTAATACAGTTAAAAAAACCTGAAACACAAATGAGAAACACAGGTTTTCAACATTCCTCCAAGATGTTGTTAACACTGAGAATTCCCAGTAGCAATTTCTCCAATGGAAATCTTTGGAATATTATGTGCAATAATTACTCATCATGAAACGAGTTYGGCTTGTTTCACTAAATGCTTGCCCAGCAACACTCAAATTGTTGGTTTGTTTTTCTAACCTAGTTTATTTTTCTYGTCCCATTTTGAAGTATTTTATGGGCACTGATATTTTACAATATGGATTAGGGCAGACATCTCTGTCTCAGCTGAGCATGAGAGCAAACAGCAGTGAATCAATCTTGGAGCTGAACTAGAACTCTTATCTAGAACAAAAACATTTCTGTAGGCATCTTATAAATACCATTAAGTGCAAGAAGTGCACATTATGACAAAAACAAATTACACCCAAGCTCCACCCTGACATTAAAGAATTTATGGAAGCCAAGAGAGCCACCCACAGAGACATGAATATACAGTATCAGCACTGAGCCCATGTGCCAGCCCAAGCTCACTCAGGGCTGGCAGTGTCACCTTYCTCTGCATGATCCCTCAAGAAGTACATTTTATCACTTCTTGATTAAAAAAGCTTGCCTAAAAAATTCTTTAACCTGTARTTAATAATTACATTAAAAACTAGTTCAGGTTTACTGGTTTCAGGTAAAGCAAATGTGAAGAAATGAACTAAAAATGACCCAAAAAGGAGTTAAAGGAGGAAAAACCCTCACTTGCATGTGCAGTTATTAGGGAATACAAATCATCAGGATTTGATTTCCTTAAATTTAAAAGCACACTCTGAAGTCACACACCAATTTTAATTCACATTTACTTAACAGTCCCTTAAGCAACATCCCTTAATTTCCTGGAAGCTACAACAAATAGGAAATGAAAAACAACTCAGTGAAAACTCATTTACATCTTCTTTGTYGCAAGAGTTGAAAAATTGCCCTGAACCTTTTGCAATGCTCTTGTCACACAGGATGGAGAAAGAATTCTGCAACTCAGGGAGGGAGGGAAGGGAAAGGGAGGAAGGAAAGGAGGGAGGAAAGGAAGGAAGGAATTTGAGGTGGGTGCCATTAATTGTACAAACCCCTTCCCAAATCCTAGTTTCTTTCCTTTTAACTGACATTTTCCAAGATGAAAAATGATGGGTTTGCATCTTTTTTTCTTACCTGTACAACTGACGACTGCAAAGCTAGGGTGAAAAAAAAAAAAAGGAACATATATTAATATTAATTGAGTTTGTTTGAGCCAAGTGTTTTCATTTTCCCCCCCCAAATGCAATGCCACTTACTGTGAGCTGTGCTAAACTTCAGCTAATTTAAAAAATAAAATTCAAAGGGAAAACCTCTTTATAACAACTGTTCTATACCCATTTGAACAGAGGAGCCCCCAGTGTCACTGTGCAGGACACCCAGCTGCCACAGGGTCTGGGGGTGCCCAAACCACTCTTTGGGACAAGGTTTGCTCTTGGCACGGGGTTCAGGAAGGTGGAGAACAGCTGACTTTAATTTACTTTAATTGTAAATCTTTGTTAAAWACAGATTTATGCTGGCTACAAACCTCTTGGTGAATTTGCTTGAGTCCCTCCAGTGATTCTTCACTGAAATAGTAAGTTACAGATCTGTAAAAGTACAACATTTTTAATGCAGATTTCCTCATCATGCTGTAAAATAATTCTTTTTCATAACATCACTGTGCTTTCAAACAGAAAACCAATCATTTGATTTTCAAATTACACTCCACAGAAATATGCAACATCTATTTTTAAATAGTTCAGCAAACATAACAACAGAAATTCTTTCCTTATCATACAGAAATCTATTCCAAAAGGCTTACCAAAAAATCAGTGCCACTTCCTAATAACATTATAATTGCCAATACTCTGATAATCCTTCTCAGCTCAGTTGTATTTTTAGACTCCAACACTTCTGTTGTTTTTCCATCTATTCCAAGTACTTCCTACTGCYAAAAATGATCTGTTTTTCYTGAACTTGAACACAAATTCTTTTGTTGAACACTGCTGGCAAATGTATGTAAATATACAAATATACTTTTATATTTAGCTGGACCAGCATTCATSAGTATTTAATCATTCTAACTCAATGAGCTGCTTGAGGAGGTTTTTCTCCAACCCTGAAGACAAAAGACTGTCCCTACCCAGGAAGACATCACACTTATAGGGAAAGAGGAATTAATCTGTATTTAACTATTCAATTCTCCAAATAAGGCAGCAAATGATCTCTTTKCTGATTATGAATTTAAGACTGAAGTCTTAAATCACTGAATAAAGTGTGAAGGCTCAGCATCACCCTTAAAAACAAACCAAAATTCAGTGGAAAGTCAGTTCAGTGAGATGAAGATTTCCATAATTACACTCAGGAAGCTTTTAATAGAGCAGACATGAAAGGAAAATTTATAGTGTAGATAATGTAGCATGAATACCTATTATTGTCCTGTGCCAGTTTACAGAGAGCATGGGTGATCTCAGCACAGGCAAGGATTGCCCCATGGCGTGTGTGCAGATCTGAGCCCACTGATAAGGGCAGGAGTCTTGGCAGAACTGAAAGAGATTTCATTTATATTTATTTCATTTCAAACAAAGCATATTTATTGACAGATCACAGTTCCAAATGGAATTCTGCCTGCCCAGAAGTAAAACTGGAAAAGCATTTCTGTAAAGTCAGGTATGCTGGGGACTTTGTGAAAAACAAGTTTTGATGAAGTAAATTCTGACCAACCACACTGAGCTGTTTTATACTCCCAACCCCCTCCCTGGCTGGAGTAAATAAAATAACATMTATTAATATTACTGCTKTTGGGCACTGAGCACTCAGGGAAGKGGGGYTTGGAGTTYATTCCCATGTAAGAGCCACCTCCCTGGRTATGACAGGAGCCAGGCAAGGTGTGTCCCTGCAGAGCCCCAGGGYTGGGCACATGGAAACTCTGCCAGTGCAGCCTCAGGACCTGCAGTGGGCTCAGCAAAGGAACCCCCTGATTCCACACCCAGTCAGAAAGGAATTCCTCTGCAGATGTCAGGCTGGACAAGACAAAACATCCCCCACCCTTGCCAACATCAAAGCCCTTTCAGCAGGAGCTGGGGATGTGAGGGGCAGCTGCTGGAGCTGTTCCTGAACAGCTGTACCCATTTATTCACCAGCAGAGCCCAGGGTAATTCCGACACCCCAGATAAAAACCAAGCTGACAGGAATTTATAAATTTTTGCATGAAAACAGGTAAAGCCATCAGGGTCACTACACTGTATGAATTAACAGGGGAAATCTTAATTTTTMTGAAGTAGATTGATGAGAGCTTTGGAGGTTTGTGCTGCCTGAGCTCAGCCTGGCTGGGCAGAGCTCAGCTGGTACCTACCCACGTTTGCCATGTACTCAGGGGCCTGGGGGGTGATGTTATGCAGAGCTTTGGTTGCCAGTTCTCGAATAACACTGCAAGAAAACATTTCTGAGGGTCAGCAATTCATGGGAGCAATGTGTCAGAAAAATAACGTGAGGAAGGGACTCCTGCTGATGCCTTGGGAAGGCTGAGCTGGAACAGAGACTGGACAGAGCTGGAGAATAAAGCAGAGATTTATTGAAAGGCCTTTAGGGTACACTTTGGGCAGGACAAGAGCCTGGCCAGGGCTACACCCAAGGTGGACCCAAAATGGGCACAAAATGGATCCAAAATGGATCCCTGGTCACAAAGTCTCACACTTCAGTAAGTTTTGGTCCATCTGCATATTGGGGAATTACAGCTCCAGGCTGTGAGGTCTCATCCTTCTTGTTTCTCCCTTCAGCCCACCCTTGTTTGTGCTTTTGGGCCTGAAAGTTGTCCTTGGTGTGCAGCAGGGACAGGATTTGTTTTGTCTCCCTGCTCAATGAAGAACTCACAGCACTGAATGTGAGGCTCAGAACTGCACCCCAAGGCAGCACAGAATCTGAAAAACACAAAAGCTAAAACTKAAGGCATCACTGCCCCCAGCCAAAACCCAGACAAATATTCCAAATTACTCTCTGTCCATCCTGTGCTTCCCCCTTGCCAAAAAGCCACCAAAAGCCAAGAGCAGCCATGCAGGAGCTCTGAGTGAAGTGAGAAGAGCTCAGAGAGAAGGAAAAACACCAGTGGGGCTGCTGGGACCTSAGGGCTTGTTCTGTGCACTGCAGTAAACTGTGATTATTTCTCATGATGCAAACTGTGATCAGCACTGATAGAATCTCCCTGCTGTGATTTGTACACATTTCAATCTTCCTGAGCACTGAATGTGAGTAAGCACCATCTCTATGCATGAAATCTGCTTTAATTAGGATAATTGTATGGTGACAGTGTTTACCCCTCACATACACTATGCACCATATAACTGGGTTTTATTAATCTATTAACAGATTGAGGTCATGGCCAAAAGACAAAATTCATAAATCTGTTGAAGTGACAATCTGTTTGGGAGATGRTATCACCTACTGCTTGCCCAGTAGTAAATGCTGCTGCAAAGTCAGGTGTGAGTAAAACTTAGAAAAATAATCTACAAAAGCCTAATATGAACAGTCAATTCCTGGATATTAATAATTAGATTTTATGAACTTACCYATCCCAGTGGTTAATCTTCATGTTAACTAAATGATCAATCATTGGCTGGGTGTACTCAGGAAAGCCAGCAATATATACACTGAAAAAGCAAAAAAAAACCCAGATAGAGATTAGAAATATAGTCCAGAGMCAGAGAGAACAGAACCAATATCTGTGTGCATTTTAGCCTGTYCCAAAGGTTTCAATCCTCTGGTTTTAAGCCAACCAAAAAATTACTTAAATGTGCCTTCCCCTAAATGAGATGCAGCTGAATGACAGGATGGGAAATATTCTGAATTATTGGAAAAACTTAAAATCACTTCTGTAAAACTATCTAATTCTTTAAAAAAACTTGTTCTATATAGAACAAGCTTGATATTTAATCCCACTGCTACATTCCAGAAAATCCAGATGTGCACATTAACTTGAGATTGGAGAAACACATCCCTGGTATCAACAACAAGACAGAAGAAGAAGTTACAGAACTGTGTTACATCTTCCTAAATACAATGGTCCAAAGTGGAAAAGGGGTTTTCAATTTGTCCTTTTTAAAACTCAGACAAATGCAGGGAGTTAACAGTGGCAAAAGCAGTGAAAGCTGCAGAGTTCAGCTGGAAGGGAACTGAGCACTCATTCCCTGAGGAGCCTGCATTACCCAACTCAGCCACATCTGCCTCCCCATCTTCAGCAGCATCAACTACACAAAGCCAAGGTCAACACAAAGAAGTGAAATGTTTTTTCAGTACATCTGATGAGTGTTAAATCACCTTGGGAAGCCCAGCAATCAGCAGGATGTGTTTGTGTCAGGAGGGCACAAAGGGRCTCATGGATTAACCCTAATTTCATCTTTTCATATCTTTTGAGTGATTAACTTTGCAGTTATTGTTTTCTGAGTAGTCAAATATATATTTTCTTTCAATGTTATTCAGGGAAAAATCAGGAAATAGCCAAGTAACTGAAGTATTGACCAAAATAATGACAGCTTGAAGAGCAGTGTCATTTTTTGAAAGCAATGGAATGAATGAGATGGCAAATATTTTACAAAAAACCAGTTTGATTAATGGCACTGAATGTGGTTTCAAAGAAACAAGCTTCTAAGTGCATAAGGCTATTTATAAAAAGATTTAGAAATTCCTCCTGCTGAACTGATTAAAGAAAGAAATCAACAGTAAAAATATTTTCACTTATGTTAAGTGGCACTGGAAGAAAAGCTCTGGAAATCACAGTGAAAGAATTGAAAAAAAAATTTACCAATTCAGCTCTTGAGAAGTCAGAAGAACATAATAGTAGAAGAAAATAAAACCTGCTTTGTCACTTCTGAATGTTTTCAATTTTCTCTAGGTACAAAATCCCAGAGTTCCAGAGATCACATGGCTGCCATTCACATGGAGCTCGAGCTGCATGGAAATACCCAGCTCCTGCATTTCCCCATCTCCCGTGGGTGGGAGCCCTGGGGAAGGCTGTGGGAGGAGGGTGGGGACCCCAAGAAGGGCTGACAGTGGGTAAAAGGTGAAGGCATGAACAGGCTGAGAGGATTCTGCACAAAAAGGACAATACAGATCAATAAAAAACAGCTGAGGTGAACACAGAGGGTTCCAGTAGGGATTATYTTCAAAAACTCTCAGTGGAGCATGAACCATCCTGAAGCTGTCTGCAGTTTCTGTTCCCCAAGGACATCAGCTGCYCCAGCCTCTCTGACCTGCTGGGCTCCTGAGCAGCCCCACGGGGCAATTTCCTGTCTCCAAAGGGTGAATCACCCGTGGGTGCTGTGCTGCYCTCCCCACCCTGGCTCTGGACACAGGCTGGACTCCAGGCCAGACTGTCTGAGACAGCTCAAGCCAGAACCAGCCCTTGCTCTGTCATTTCCTCATGGGGAAATGCAACACTCTGCTCCTTCTGGCCATCCAGTCTGGCTCCAAACTCCCCTGGTCTCAGCATCTCTGTGTTTGCAGAGCTGGCTCTGTATTCCAGAACCTCCAAACTCCCCTGGTCTCAGCATCTCTGTTTGCAGAGCTGGCTCTGTATTCCAGAACCTCCAAACTCTCCTGCTTTCAGCACCTCTGTGTTTGCAGAGCTGGCTCTGAATTCCCTCTCTAACCACACCAGCCCAGTCTGGGTTCAGTCTGTCCTGCAGAGATCAGTCTGGTTTTTCAGACATCACTGCACACAGTGGCCAGCTCTCCACTGGGCTGACACAAGCACTCCAGTTAAAGGTCTGTGCACAGACCACAAATGCAACAACTTGGGCAAACTGTGTTTTTAAAATGGGTATGGCTTGATTTTTTCACCCACATCAGAGTCTATCTGCCATCATAACAGCCTCTCCTTTGACTAAAACTCTTCAAACCTCCTCATCTTGTCCAGCCTTGAGCAGTTCAGACAATTTTGTGACACCTCTTGGCTGCTTCCTCCTTGCAGTCAAGGAAATCATGGCCAAGATTTCACTCTGCCTCACACATGAAAATCATCAGTTCAGAGCAAAAATAAAAATATCATTTTGATTTACTTAAAACCATCATTATTAAACAATGTTCAGTAAGGTGAGGCAATCATTAGGTACAAGGGGTCCCTCATATTTAGGAGAATGAATGATTGGAACTTACCTTATAGTCAAGTAACAGTTAACTCTGTTACCAACAGCAAAATAATCAGCTGCAGTGAGAATGTCAATGCCATGGGGGAAAGTGCCCTACAAACAAAATATTATTTCAAAATGTATAATATTGTTTATTTTATAATGTATAATACATTCCAAATAGGCAACAGGATCCAAAGWAAATCTCCTGCTGCTCTCCCAAGCAGTGAAAAACTCCAATTTAATTTATAGTAAAATCACTTGAACATATAAACAGCAAAATACCTCACTGTGCTTGTGAGTCAGTGATGAACAGGCCAAGCAAATGGCAGCAGGCAGAAACCCATGGAGCAGCTCCCTTCACACCTCCCAGTCATACCAAAATACACATYTGGTTCATGCATGACTATGTAGATACCCAAAAGATGATTCCTCCAGAAGGATTCAGATAAACATAAATATGTTCCCAGTTTATGTGAAGGCACAAGGTGAGTTTAATGAAATATAAAAATTAGAGATTTAGGCACCAAGAGGTGCTTCATGTGTAGAATGCACRGGAGTTTCTACTTACATTTGTATTTTATGACTCATTAATGGACTAAAAAATGGGGTTGGTTTGTTTTTAAAATGAACACTGGTTCCCAGCAGAGCCTGAAACACTGAATCCTACTGAAGGATCCCACTTCTGCCACCASTTCTCAAACCAGACTGTTTCTAGAAGACAGATTATCTTTCTAAGTATGAGATTTCCACTGAGAAATCTGCATTTCTGTATGCAAGCAGTACARTTCAGAGACTCAGAATCTGGCTGGTTGAACAGAGCACCCAGGATGAAGAGCAGATGGAAAAGGGCCAGCTGACACTGGCTCCACTCACTCCCAAAAGGGACACTCAGAGGGTATTAAAACAATGAGGCTCCCTGGAAGGACAGGTTTGGGATGTGATGCAGGTTTGTTTACAGCTCACTCATCCCTTCCACAGGAGGACCCAGCCATGCAAAACCAGTGGGAAGGATCTCTCCATCTGAGCCTGAATCACTGCAGCAGTTGATCCTGGCAGCTGCTGCCAAGGCCTTGCTCTGGGGAGCAGAATCCCAAAAAACAAGGCTGAAATCTGACTGGGCCAAGGAGAGACAGAGTATTTAAGGCTTCTATTAAAAAC
>CADDXX010000432.1:566604-617048 GCA_902810485.1 Alauda arvensis | reverse complement strand
GKKSCCYKGGGGGCTGCAGCACTGCCCTGGGKKCTGCTCCTTGCTGGATGCTGCAGCCCAGCTGCTGACACCTGTCCCCCTCCTCTCCTCACTCCCAGGACAGCAGTGCCTGTCACTCTGCAGCTTTAGGTCGTGCTTTGTGCCACCCTCAATGCATCACTGCAGGCACAGGCTGTGCTCTGTGCTGTGCACCCTCTGGAGATCAATCAGAGCTCATTAACCTGGAGCCAGTTATTTGTGCAGCTCTGAGCTCCCCCTTGGCAAGAAGGGGGAGAAAAGAAGGCAGTCAGTGAGAATCTTTTAGCCCATTCCATTAAAAAGTCATGTTTGGGATGCAGAATGTGTGCTCTGGGAACTCTGGGATATCCAAACTCCCAGTCTAATGGGGTTAGTGGCAGACTGGGCAGTGCTGCTTTAGCCTTGATGATCTTAAAGGTCTTTTCCCATGTAGATAATTCTGTATTTTATGCTGCTGAGACCCTTTTTTACTCAGCACAGGCACATTTCAGTGAGGATGACATTATCTATCAAATCCAAGGGATTTCATACTTCAACCACTGCATTACAATGTCAYTTAAAATGTSCTGCTTAGAACAATGCCTRAATGATACAAAACCTYCAAAGCCCTGAAATTCCTAAGAGAWGCCARATTCCTWAGAGATGCCAAAKACTTCAAGGGTTTTTTGAGAGYAATGTTTCATTTTTKACACARTCTCCTTCTGGAGATGGATASAAAGATTCTAACTGAAAGACTCCATGAAACCAGAACCAAGGTGACCAACTAGTCTGGCAACCTGAACACTCTGCTTTCCACAAAAACTGAAACATTTGCATCATTCTCTAAAAATATTTAGTTTAAAACTAGGTACTTTAAACACTATGAGCTAAACAAGAAAAAAAAAAAAGCCTCTCTTTGAGATGTCAGAGCTGAACAGAGTCCAATTCAACATCACTTATTCATCTGATTATTCCTTAGACTGATTATTCATGAAAGAGTTGCACAAGCCAGCCCAGAATGYTTGTGGAGCTTCAAAAGGCAGAGTCTTGTTCTATTCTCTCTAACCTCAGGGTTCAAAATGTCTCTATTCACCATTTTATTTTATTGGTGCTCTGCATTATAATATATTGCATATTGTAAGAGATGGGAAATCTAGTAAAACCTGTTGTTTATTTAAATATGCGTTTAACTGTAGTAATGATTGGAAATATTTAGCACTCCCAGGTATTTTTCTTGGTTGGTAAACACAAAATATTTCTTTGCCTTTCTAAAATRAGAGAAAAGGCTTTAGTAATTTCATAAATGTCCATCAAATATTCCAAATTTGTTACCAGTTCTGAATTAGAAAGTATTAGTGAAAAATTAATGAGACTGGAGGTAGCTGACTTGCAGACAGCTGCAGCAGAAGAGGAAAGTGAGGAGAAATGTGCTGGGTTTTTTAACTAGAAATAAAGACACTCAGGCTGCACCAAGCTCTCACTGGTTTAACACACAGCTCATGGTCAAACTGCCAGTTTAAGTGTAGAAATTCACTGATGATCACACAGGGCAATTAAATCAAGCCCCCAAAAGTAAGCAGCACACTTGTAGTGGCAATTGTGTTATAGAGATCTCTCCTTGGTGTCTACATAAACCCTGGTTATGAGGACAGTTCCTAGGGCTCACACAAATAATTCACTTTTCACCACCTATGCCCCCTAATGCTTTTTGCAGAAATTCCTCCAAGGAATTGATTTGAATGAAGGGGCTTAAATYAKYCAAGAACAGCAAATTCTCCAGTTTCTAAMATGCAGGAKTTGRAGTCTGGAGGAAGTAGCACTGCTGATATTCATGGGGTGTTCAGTTCTAGCAGCACTCAGCAATCTGCAGCAGCTTGGCTTGCTGTGCTCTGAGCTCCTGCAGACCCACGRGCCCTGCTGGGGTTGCTCAAGCACTGACTCACTTCCCCAGCAATTACACTGCAGCTTCCTTCAGCAGCCTCAACACCAGCACAGGTGTGGCTCCAAAAAGTGAGGGATGCTCTCCAGGTATCCCTGAGAAACCCTCCTGATGTCATAAACAAAAATCTCAGTCAAAAAGTCAGGCACACCTGGTAATGTGCAAAGACTGTCTTTTTTTTGTTTTGTTTTTTTTCCCCAGAGACATCTGGTTCTTTGGCAGACACTCACTCTTTGGTCCTGGTTTGGGTCCATACAGTTATAGGGTGGAGTTTTTTATATTTGCATCAGATAATTTGGTTTATCTGTTAAAAGATACAATTCATACCTTTTTTTTTTAAGAAAGCAAGTTCAGTATCTACAACACACAGACTTGAATTCTCATAGATAAGATGTCCATTCTTCTCAAACTGTAACTATAGCAATCATCATTTCTCTTAAGAACAYTCCTCTTAACTCTCAACAGCATAAGTATTTTCTACAAAAAGTTTCCACAGAATATACTTTGGTGTCAGTTCTATTCACTGCCTAACAGTATCTGACTAATGGATTTGTCACTCTTTTAAAAACTCCCAGTCCTATGGAAAGAAATTCATATAACAATTAAAAATRTGTTTGAAGGAGAGAGATTATCCTAGAAATTTTCAGCTTAGCATGATTAAAGAGTAAAGATGCACAATCAGGAAAGTGTAACCTCACAAAACTCCCCAGCTTGGAGACTGGCAAAAGAGCCAATATCTGTGTATTTTGTCTGTGATACTGTGTCTAAAAATGCTAAATAATTCTTTCTTAGGTACTTTATCTTGATCATCATGACAACAATACAGCAGACTGTTAACTGAGGCCAGAAATCAAGATGTGCATCTGTGGATTAGATAATTTAACATCTGAACTCACACAGTACTTCTAAGGATTTAAAAAAACACAATTTTTTGCTCCCAACACAATAGTTTGCTTCTCTACTGTAGTTCCATATAGTTAAGTCTACAAATTATTAAATGAAAACAAACAAAAATGACAGAGGCAGGGAAGCTGGAATGTGGTAACTTACAGAAGCAGCTCTTCTGCAATTCACATCACGATCAAACACTGCAGCAATCACCAGTGCACTGAGGAAACAAAACACTGAGCATTAGCACCAAACAGGTGAAAAGAAATGTGCAATGCCACATTTCAACATTCAGCCTTCCAAGCAGAACAGGCAGCATGTCCTCTGAGGAGATTATTATTTAGAAATCCAAGSCTGAGCTAAAATCTGAGTTGAGGTAACCTTGTGCTTTGTTGTTTCTCTGGTTTGTGGACTTCCCACWGCACAAGGGCCACCCCACTGTGTCCAAGGAATTCATGGAATACACAAACATGTTTCACTGCACCAGAAATGCTTTCTGTTTTAAACAGAGCAGGGGTTTAAAACCTGGACATTACCATGGCTAATGTGAGACTCAGTGCAATTTTCAATTAAAACTTGGAAATGCAGTTTCTCAATAGGCAAATGTACAGCAGGTCTTGTGCAAGGCTCAAACAACCAGCACACAAAGTGAAGCAATGGAAGCTGCAGTTATCTCCACAAGAACACTCACATCCTGTAAGGCACAAAAATCAAACAAGATGCAAATCCTGARAAAAAAAAGTAACCTGCAAAGCAGTTTGTAGGGTGAGCTGTAGAGACAGAAGGATGATTATGTGAAACAATTTGTTCATGCATGAAGTCTGGTGACCCTGCACGGGGTAACTCTGCCTCTAAAGAGAACAGCACAGCACAGAGAACATATCCCAGGCTGCAGCTTTAGAAATCCACCTCCAGCATTCAATTAACTGCAGCAACAAATAAACATCACTTCAGGAGAATCATTTAAGCAGAAAATTATTCCTTTCAAAGCCTGAAACTCTTCATTACATGATTTATTGACTGCAGGCAAAACCGGAAATAAATACTGGCTGAAAAGTCAATTCAAGATAGCTTTGCTTCAGCATGAGGATATTAATTACACTGATAATATCAAACTTCCCTGGGTAGTGGCTATCAGTTCCCTACAGTGATGAATACTGTGTTGTTCCCATTCTCTGAAATGCACAGTCAGCTCAGCCTCTGTAATTTCAGTTGATCTCCATTAGGGAGAACAGGAGACAGAAAGGCAGAGTGGAATTAAAACAAACCCCAATCAAGTGTTCTAAAGACAGTCAATGCTTTCTCATTGCTACCTGCAGGAGTAAATGTCCTTCTCTGCCACAGAGACAAGAGGAAAGAGGAGCCACCCAAACAACAGAGCCAATGTGCAGGAAGCATTCCATCAGGAAGCAGCACACATGGCTCACTGCTGGAAAAGTGCTGCCTCAGATACACACTCTTCACACCATGCTTGCTAATTCTCTGGCACACTGAGAGACTTRAAAATTATTTTAAAAGGACACTTAAGAAGTGTRTATAGTTTTAATGATATATTAGCTMTMATRAATGTTTTAATTAGAGAATTTTCARGACTAAAGGAATTGGGAGGAAAATTATCTTTGAAGCAAATTTCTGCCTGATATTTCTGGTTATACAGAACAGGAATTTGTCAGTTATGTAGTATTTCAATATTGGTCTTTTCTCTAGAGGGGAAAACAAATCCAACCACAAAAAAACTCCTCATCACACCAAGAACTCAGAATCCTGTGTGCTGCCCTCACTGCATCAAACAGGAGCTCATCTTAGAATCACACTGCACTTTTCCTTTTTTTCTTACTCTTCTGTTACCTTAAGACAAAACTGTGTAAGTAAAGCCAGCAAAGCAAAGCAACATACTGTCTGTGATGCCACCAAAACCACTCAGTGCTGCAACCAAACATTGTGTGAAGCAAAATAAAAACCCCAGGAATTCTATCATTGCCCTGTTCTATTCCTGAATCACACTGCAGCCACTGTTCCATGTAAATCATTTTAAATGAAGTATCCTGACTTATCAAACTCCACAAATCCTCTTTTCAGGCTAATTCTCACTTGGAAGTGCAGGCACATCCTCCACAAGGCTGGKCTTAGTGCAGAGGGTGGAAACACCTCCAAGGTGTCTTCACCTGGCTGCTTTGTCGTGGGAGTTTATGTGATACTGCACCAGGATTTCCTAACATAAAGAAACTGTTTATGTCAAACCCAGTGGGGTATTTTTTTTAAGCTACTCAAAGGATCATGTCTGGACTTGCCCCAAGTGCACCACACCTGCCTGCTGCCAGGAGGAGCAGAGCATGGCTCTGCACCCTCCAGTCCCCATGGAACAGCTTTAGTCTCCATGGAACACCTTTCCTGGCCCTGTGCACCCTCCAGTCCCCATGGAACAGCTTTAGTCTCCATGGAACACCTTTCCTACCTCCTGTGCACCCTCCAGTCCCCATGGAACACCTTTCCTGGCCCTTTTCACCCTCCAGTCCCCATGGAACACCTTTCCTGGCCCTTTGCACCCTCTAGTCCCCATGGAACACCTCCATTCCCCATGGAACACCTTTCCTGGCTCCCTGAGGGATGTGGAGTCTGCATTCACTACAGCAGTTAAGTGCACAATAAACACAAACAGACTTTAAAAAGTAAGTTGCCATTTTATCAGWCAGCTAATACTTCTCCCTTCCCTCACCATCCCTTCCTTGCTCCCCCAAGGACTCACTGGCTTCAGGGAAAGTTAGAAGACTCCAAGTGTGTCAGTAGGCACTCCCCAGCCCATGTGGATCTCAATCCTCTCCCTGCCAAGGAGCAGGGGCAGGCCAGGTGAGAGACATCAGCACACAGAACTGAGCACAAACACCAGCTGTCCTCACCATACAAGCACCAGGTGTACCAGGCAATAACCCTGAACTGCCTTYACCACCTGTAGCAGGCACTTCCAGTCTCCACCAGCCACAAGCAGCAAGAAGCTGATCCTGCTGCTGTCCCCTGGGAAGCTGCTCCCATCAATTCCAGCCTGCCACCCTGAAGCTATGGGAGGAGAAAAATAAACTCTCAAWCCTCTTGCCTGTTTGGTACAAAACCAAAATTTCCTTCCTGAGCCCTAAAAAGGGTGAAGTGGTAACAGGACAGCAAACTCTCCTCCCTGTTGTGTGTTAGGGGAAAGGCACAACCACCACGAGCAAAGTGGGTTTGAAAAATCCAAGCAAGTTAAGAAAAGAGGTGAGACCAGAGTCAGACTGGGGTCTGTTGGGCACTGCTGTTGCACCCTTCTGCACCTCTCCTGTCATGCCAGTGCCCACCTGGGTAATAAAAACACATCTGGACTTGGGGGTATTTTAATTTTTGAGACCAGAGCAGTTCCCCTGTTCACTTTATCCCGTGGAGCAATGTTACACCACTGCAGGAGCCACACAGGGGAAGGAGCCAGCACAAGGACCTGCTCCAGCCACACTGCAGATGACTCAGATTTAATTGCTCCTGTTCACCYAGGAGAAGGAGAAATGCTGTGACCATTGCCATTTCCACACTGCCTGCTTCTGCAGTGCCTCCAACCCAGCTCACACAGAGCTCTCACACATCCTGCTGCTCACCCACCCTCCTATTGCTGTTCATGGATTATTCCAACCCAAAAATATGAAGTAAAATGGTCAAAGTGTAAGGAGGAGGAGGAGGAGGAGGAGGAGGAGGAGTAGAGGAGAGGAGAGGAGAGGAGAGGAGAGGAGAGGAGAGGAAGTCTAGTGCCTTCAGCACCCAGCTCTCCTCTGCAGGTACATCAGAGCAGAAAGCCATTCTCCACATTTCATCACAGTACAAGACATAGCTCAGAGCAATGCTGCACATTTCCCCAGTTCTGCAGGACAATCCTGCCCTGGAGCGAGCTCCATCATCCCTCCTGAGCCACACCTGCCTGCTCCCCCCTCCCAAAGGCAGCAGCCAGGGCTGCCTGCCCTGMGCCCTGCACCCACAGCGTGTGCCGTGCTCTGCTGCACGGAGCCAGCTCCCAAGGGATCCCAACAGCTCCCAGGGGATCCCAACAGCTCCCAGGGGATCCCAACAGATCCCAACAGCTCCCAGCTCCCAAGGGATCCCAACAGATCCCATCTCTCAAGGAATCCCAACAAATCCCAGCTCCCAAGGGATCCCAACAGATCCCATCTCTCAAGGAATCCCAACAAATCCCAGCTCCCAAGGGATCCCAACAGATCCCATCTCTCAAGGAATCCCAACAAATCCCAGCTCCCAAGGGATCCCAACAGATCCCATCTCTCAAGGAACCCCAACAAATCCCATCTCCCAAGGAATCCCAACAGATCCCAGCTCCTGACCCCTCCCCAGCAGCCAGGCCAGGCCAAGGAAGCTGCASCCTGCACAGCTCCACACACTTCAGATAGCCAGCAACCATTTAATCACTCTAATTGTATTACAGAGGGCAAGTGTGTTTTCCTCTTTATTTTCTGTTTGGGTTTTAAACAAAACAGTTCAGCTCCTCACTGTGCACCTGCCACTTCACAGACAGCAACTTCCACACCCAAGGGGGCAGGAATCAAATTACCCACATTTCCAAGTCATTAAATGCTGTTTCACTTTCCTCATAGGTAAGCTTAAAAAGAGAGGCTGCATGTAGGGACTGGGAGAGAAACAAAGCTCAGTCAAGTGGTGCTTTTATGATGATATGCTTGAACAGCAACTTCAGTGCCTGCATCTCAGAAAAGAGCAACACTGTCCTGCAAAAGAAGTGGAGTTTCATCAACATTGCCAAGAATTTTCTTTTTGTGGTCTTGTAGCTGGAATAGATGAGGCAAGGGTTTAGAAACCAGTTTAACTAGACTTTAAAAACCATTGAGCACATGTGAGCAAGTGTGTCTTGTTGAAATATGGACTGGGGAAAAAAAACTGGCATGGAAAAATACAAGCAAGTGCTGTTAGAAATTCTCTTGGGCATGTATTTCCAGTAAGTGTTCTCTRTCTTTTTTTCTTTCTTTTTGTTTTTTCTTGGAAGAGTGGCAAGGTCAGGAAGGAGAAGGGCTGATCTATGACCTACAGCAACCTAAGTTTGCAACTTCAATATTCTGCCAATTTAGTCCCTGAAGAGAACATTCATAAAAAACCAGGGAAGAATCAGCTGACAGTGAATATGGAGAGAAGGATTTATTTTAAAKCACTGCCAGAAATTTTACTAAAAATAATCTGACTTCATGCAGTTTAAAGTGATTTTTCACCGGTCCAAAGTGAAATATTTATGTTCCTTGACTGCAGAAAACACAATGTCTTTCAGTTACAGGAAAAGGCAAAAAAGAATTCTCTACAAATCACCCTCTGCTTTAATCTGTAACTGCTGGGAAGGGGACACAGGGCAGGAGCCAGTTTCTGTATTTTGGTACCTAAGTGGGTGCCCTGTGCTTGCAGCAGCTGAACASTGAGTGCAGGATCCACCTTGTGCAATTCCCAGCACTTCAGGACTGCAACCACTCACCAGTTTTGGAAGGTGTTTACTATTTTTCTCCAAGAGTGWGTATTCTTACCCAGGCAGATGTTTTTGCTGTGTAATTCAGCTCACAATGGATATTATGCACTTTGTTTGAAGATGCTGAGTGCTGCATTTTTGAAGGGTAGCAACAATTTGCTTGTGGCTAGAAGTATGACTCTTCTTTAAGTAAAACAGTGACACACCTAAGGCTAGATTTAAAAAAAAGCTGTGTGTAATTATGGGCTTGCTGACACAATAGGTGAAACTCTGTGTCATACTTCATTTGATGTTTTTTTTTTTTTTCACCATTTCTCTTTGCAGTGGCAATTCTACCTTCAAGAGTTGATTTAGAAAAGGAATGGCCACTAYAAGGACAAGGATTTTTAAGTAAAGCCTTGTATAGCATTAATACTTGCTAAAATACCTTGCATTTTTGTTGRAAAACTAAGATATTATGAACCACAACACCTTACAGCTGTTCATTAGCAATCTTCAGCTTCCACCCTGTGTTTCTCTCCATTCCACCAATTTATTCCCAACAACTGAAGTTGTCATGGGTGGCAGAGCCACAGTGCTCATGGGTTTTATTTCCACAGGCAGAGCGACCTCAAATATTGTCACTGAAAAGAAAATAGTTTGTATCCAGAAGAGGCTGGAAGCTGAAGGACAAGAACCTCCTGGAATAAACACCTGCTCCTGAGGTCCCACCTCCAGCTTTGTGACCATAAAACTGAATACCACAAAGCCTGAAAAATCACAAGGGTAAACCTGCACCAAGGTCTGAGAGATTTTAGCCTGYTAACTTGCTCCCAAGGGAAAAAGTTCTCAGGAAAGCTTCTTCTCAAAACAATCTTGGCAAACAACTTTCCTTCTCAGAACAATCCTTCTCCAGGTGGTGTTGTGCTACTTCTCTGTTTAACCAATGGGATTCACCAATCATGTTAAGTCTGTATTGGAACACCTTATAAAAAAGAAGTAAAATGAGACAACAGAGCTTTTGTACTTTTTGCCTTCTGAAATATTGGAAGAAGAAAAATGAAAATCTTTCATCTTTCATTTGTGTCCTACAACGACATCCACTGATTTCTCTTATCCATCTTACAGTGAATTTCTTTGGATTTTCCTGTGAAAAACAGCTGAACAGAGGGGAGATGAAGTAACCACAGAGCAAGGAAACACTCAGATATGTTTACATCACCACCATCCCACTCATACTCAATTCTTCTGTGCCATTCAGCATTTGTGTTAGACACGCTGAACTTTAACAGATTCCAGAAGTGAGCTGGGTGGGTTTGCTGGTGGCAGGGCTTACCTGGAGATGTGTGTGATGAAGGGGATGAGCTCAGCAGGCTCGTAGGCACGTGCAAAGGCCCAGCACACGTAGCAGGCAGCATCCCTGACGTTGGAGCCCACGCTGCACGCGCCGCGCTTCTCGTCGTACGTCAGCGCCCTCAGCATCACAGGCACCACTGTCACAGCACAGAACAGCCACACTCAGGGTGCTGCTGCAGCTTTGTCATGTTGGTTAAAGTAATTTTTTTCAATAAAACATCCCTGTTTTTTATTCCCCCTTCTTCCCCCCACTTTCCTTACCCAGTGCAGTTCTGCCTGGGATGTCGGCTTCCTTCCCCAGGGTCACCCTGACCCTGCTGTGTTCTGGAAACCTCAGTCCTCCWGCCCATCTCCCTCTGACCCTGCCCTCTGCCATTGAGGGGACCCTGCCAGTCCACCTGAGGGGTCAGTCACCTGTGGGCCCAGCCCCCCTTTTCCCTGGGGTTTATAACTCTGCACGTGACCCTGAACTGCCTCTTTCCTTCTGCCCCCCCAAGCTTGGGGTGAAATAAAGGATCTCTGAGAACTGGACCAGAAAGGAGCCTCCCCATCTTTTGTTTCAAATCCTTGACACAGCCACAACACCAAGGACCACAGAGAMAGCAAAGGCAGCTCTCCCTTTTACCATTTGCTGGCCAAATGGGAGCAGCTCCTCTTGGCACTGCAGCTGGAGATGGAGACTGAGCCAGCTGAGACTTTCTGTGGCCACCACGTCAACAAAGCAACAATTGGGACCTTCAAGACCATTCCATTCCACCCCTGCCATGGGCAGGGACACCTTCCACCATCCCAGGCTGCTCCAAGCCCTGCCCAGCCTGGCCTTGGACACTTCCAGGGATCCAGGGGCAGCCACAGCTTCTCTGGGCACCCCCACCCTCACAGGGAAGGATTCCTTCCTGATATCTCACCTAAACCTACTCTCTTTTAGTTTAAATCGATTCCCCTTTGTGCAGTCACTACATGCAGGAGTTAATAATATTTTTCTACAGACAGAAGAGATTCCACAACCTGTAAGGATAATTCTTTTACACCATTCTAGAAACACTTTGYCACAGTTCAAGAAATATGAATGCAGGGCTCCCCAGAGGGCCTTCATTTGGTATCTGCACACCCAGACAGCAAATCTGAATACATCTCTCTCTAGATGGCACAACTTTACTAAATGACTAATGTCTGCAGAAACAACACTCTCTGTAAAAAAAAACAAAAAACAAAAAAACAAACAAAACCAATTTCTCTCTCTGTTTTCTTTCTTGTATCAAATTTATCAAATGCATCTTTTTTCCTTAGAAAGTACTTGTCACCAGTTAATCCCATTAACAAGAAATGGGACCACTGAGCTGTATTTCATTAGCAATCTCTGCCTGGATATCCTTGAGTGGATATAATCACAAAATAATTAAAACTTCCATGTGCTGTTCATCACTGTGCACTGCTGCTTTAAACAAAAAGACAGATACCATGACTGGAGAAGTGAAGTGTTTAAAGGCTGTTTAAATTCATTTGAAGCTGCTAAAGAAACTCAAGCATTAGAAATAGGGATGGGTGAGATCTGGCTAACAGGAGCATAAACACTACAAGGGAGAAAGCACAATTCCCATTCTGGAACAACAATACAGCTGAGATGGATGGAYTGCTGGACATTTCCCAGTTCCTAAGAAACTGCAATGAAAGGATTTAAAAATGCAGCCTGGCTTGTTTTGAAAATTGCTGCATCAAGTGATGAGAAAAATGGAATTTGCTGGTTCTACAGGAACACTGAAGCAGGTGCCACAGGCAGTTTTGCAAAGCTGCAGCACGTTTCCCTCAGTGCAAGGGACCCCTCCAGCTCCTTCCAACTGCAAGCCCCCTCCCACCTCTGTGCAGGGAAGGAAAAGGGGRAAGGAGACCCCTCCAGCAGCTCCTCACATTTGTGTTGTCTCTGTGACAGAAAAAAAAAAAGGATTTTTTTATTAATGTCCCAAATGCTGGGCACAGCACCAGTTTGTCAGGGTCAGGGACAGTGGTGATGCTCCAATCCATAAAATAAAAACCCAAACACTACCCAAAATTCCAGGTTTAACTTCATCTCTTGCTTTGGAGTTCCTCAAACACCATGTCAAATCTTAAMCTAAAATCACTTTACCCAAAAAAATCAGATTTAAGAATCCAAAAACTTTAGAAAAAAATGTTTTCCAGGAGAAACTTATTTTAATTGGGTAGGGTGGAGACAAAAATCCTTTGATTTTTGAAACTCTGAACATGCCCTTTTTATGGTAAAGCAGGAAGCTGGAAGATGCAGCAAGGAGATGATCCGAACTGTTCCTTAACTTCACAGGTTTAACTTTAAAAGTTTTAATTTTACAAGTTCCCACTTCTTTCACAGATCTACCTTTTTTTTTTTTTAAAGTGTCCCACCAAAACCAGGGGATAAAGAATCACTCTCAAGCTGCTTATTAGAACAAAATCCACCTGTGCAGGTCTGTGAATGCTCAAGAAAACAGAGTCACCTTTACCTGTAGCCTGGAGGTATCAATAAGCACCTGCTTCACCCCACCCTGCCATGCCCAAGAGCGTCACTGCAGTTGCAGCACAGCCCTGTGCTCAAGCCTTGGAAAATAAAGAAACAACTCCTGGCAAACAAGCAGCTGGGTTGGGTTGGGTTTTTTTCCTCATATTGGAGCCAGGCTGCAGAGATATTTTGCTTTTTGAACRGATTTTACACAGTTGGATGCTCAGGGCAGGTGTTTAAAATTCTGCCAATCCTCTCTGAATTATTCTCACTTTCTATACAATCAACACACATGCAGAAAGTTCAGGTCCATTACCAGAAATAAGCACTTGTTTAAAATTCTGCCAAGTATCTCTGAATTAGCCTCCTTTTCTATATAAGTTGTTGACTCCAGAATCTGCTTTTAAAGGGCTCTTTCACATAGGAGAGGATAAAGCCTCTCAGGAAATGCWGTTTTGGCTGTGGGAAGTTCTCAGTGTTCCTGTGAGATGCTCCCACATCACCTCCCCAAGGGCAGGTGCCTGACAGCCGCCCACAGGTGACCTCTGCTCTGCCACCCCTGCCCCCAGGGCTGACCTCCTTAGCAGTGTGCCAGGGCAGGAGGCAGAGCAGCACAGCTGCTGCAGGCCCAGCAGGGATGTGAGCAGTGAGCAGAGCTGAAGATCTGGTTTTCCCCCAGAGCTGAGCCCCCATGGCTGGGCAGGGGCAGCTCCCCACAGCCCAGCAGCACTGGGTGCCCCAGCACTGTGTGAGGCTGCCTGTGCCTGGCTGCAATCTCCCTTCAAGCCTCTCACTACGTCATCAATGAAGAGAGTCTTTAATTATCTGGTCACGTGGTGGTTTTTCCATGGAGCTATCTCGGGCAGCCCACAGGACAGACCTGCTCCAGAGATGAATCACAGGCAGGGCAGCAGAGGAGCTGCTTGTGTGCTCAGGTGGAAAGCATGGAATGCAAGGGCTGCCTGGCAGAGTGAGACAAGGGGKGGTGGTCAGGCTGGATGTCACCCCAAAGACTCTTTGACAGCAGTCCTGGTTCTGACCTGCAGTGTTCAGGAGCTGGCCACTGGCTCTGGCTGCCTTGCCCCAGCACTGMCAGCAGTGTGGGGCTCTGGAGCGTGGCCAGGGCCAAGCAGGAAGCAGACAGAGCTGGATTCCAGCCAGTCCATCCCAACATCCTCACCTAACACAGCCCTCAAAGCTCAGAGCCCCCATGCCTGGYGTGCATTCAGAGCCAGGACAGCTCTGAAACACAGAGCACTCCGTGTTTTGGGRACTCTCCCACCCACTCACACCCAGGGCCAGAGCAGAGACCTCCACACAGGTGTACAGAGCTCTGCCTCTGACTGAACCAGCAGCAAACTGCASTTAAAGGCATGAAGGAACAGGCTTGTGGAGAAATCCCACTGAGCAAATGAATGACTKACTCTAAAGGAGTATAAAAATTCTGTAAACTCATAACACTGCATGTCAGAAAAGAAATATCACCCAAGAAAGCCCAGCCCTGAGGCTAAAATTGTGCAATAGTGAGATAAAGCCCATGGTGAAAAAGCCAGAAGCAATTCATTGTCATTTGTGCCCTGCTCAGTGTTTACCCCATCTCCCAGTGACGCTGGGGGAGGGACTTTTCCTGCTGTGGCTCCAGACACAGCATTTCTTCCTGCTCATACCTGCTGGCTAGTGAAAAAAAAAATAAATCTGCACTATTTATAATTCTTCCTTGCTAATTTGAAAGCTATTAGGGTGACATAGGCATTATAACTTTTTAAAAGGCTCTTTTCAAGACTGTGCATCACTTTTAAAAGTTCACCTGCGTGTTAGAGAGAAGGAATTCCTCCACAACCAGCCTTTCAGGTTTGGGTGTTCTCCATTTTCTAAAGAGTCCACCTAAGACAGGTAGATCTTTTTTTTTTTTTCTCTTGTCTCACTTCTTCCTGTATCTCTGATGAAAAGCACCTGGGGTTTTGCCAAAAGCCTCACAATTCAGCACCACTACAGAACAGAGCAGCAAAGTGCAGAAGCCTGACTTCTTGAGGCACTGTCCCTTTTTGGATACTGGTGGAGTTGTGTGTGTGACCTCTCTGAAAATGTAAAACACGTGGTTTTGTTTGGATTTTGTCATGGAATAAAATAATTTTGTCATGGAATCCCATATCATAACCTGTCAGGTCCCCTCTCAAATGTGCCCCACTTCAACATTCCCTATTTCCTTCTTACAGTTTTTTTGTTCTCCTTTTATTCTGAAAGTAACTTATAAACAGAAGAAGTTAAGGCTGGTTCTGCACATTTTTCACTCTTTATTACTACTTTTCATTTATTCTGACATTTAAAAAAATCAAATTCCAGATTCAGATCAGTTGTACTGACCCACCCAGTACCAGATTCCTGAATCTTCCATTATCCCTGGATCCACTCAGCATTATTTCCTTCTGCTCAAATGCTGCTTTCATTGTTACCACAATTTAAAAAGGAGCAAGGGACTGTTGGGCTATCCCAGCCTATTCYCCATGAATGGGTAAGGGTATTTGAGAAAGCAGGAAGATTAAAAGCAACATCTTCCTGGCTGGAATCCTCCCAAAACAAGCACAAATTCACTGAAAGTGTAACCACAGGGCTCTTCCAATCTGCTCTSCCTGGCTTTCCTTCTCTTACTCTTCAGTGATGCAAATGTTTCCTACCCTAACCTTGCACATACATGATTTTATAGCAGAAACTGCATCACCTAATGCACAGTGAGCTTTATTTCCTGGTGAAACACTGCCATGGRTTCTGTTTGAGATTGTCCCTGGCTCTCAGCACAGGCAGCTGGGACTGCTCAGTGCCCAGCAAGTCCYTGAGAGTGACACCAGAACATTCTTAGCTCACCACCAGGACGTTAAGAATGCCCAGGAAGGTTCATGTTCCTCTACATGACACACCTTATTAGCTAGAAAGTTTATACTGTGCTGTCATCAAGAGAAATTTTAATAACGTCCTTTCACAAGCAAACCAGAAATTCAAGTAAACTGGGATTCTCTTGTTTGTTTAGTATTTATCCCCACCCAATTAAATAAAAAAAAAACCCTATAAATAATAGTCTGAAGCCTACAAAACCACAAATACAGCACAAAACAAAAGCTGTGAAATCATACTGAAACCACACTGAAATGTAAGTTTTTGGTTCTAGCATAAGCTAGAAGAGCATAGTAGAGTAAGGATTATTTCATTTCAGGGTGCTACAATTCCAAATCCATCACACAAATCCATCATCAGATGATGAGATATTAGTTAACTTGAGGCTATTTTGCTAAAAAAGTTTCTCCCACATGCAAATTAAGCTGCATGATCCTTGCTAATAAACAACTGAAATTTTACAGCTAAATAGTGACATGTAACTGAATGCAAAGCCATCATGAACTGCAGCATCAGTATTTTTCAATTAAATAAAATAAAACATCAGGTTGTATTTGCTGGTTTATATTCCCCACTTAAAAAAATTAATGAAAACATAAACAACATGTATTTATCATATAAATCTTTATAAAATTTGACATGTTTCAGAAAATAACTGAAAGCTCAAAATATGTTGAGTCTGAGAGTGTGTGTTCTATGCCTCCCTGCTTTCAGTAAGAGCAGCATCACAGCAGCCCCACACCAGGCTCAAAGAAAAGTGAGTTTATACACTCTGGAACTGCACATGGCATAACTCAGGTCCTGCTGCTGGATTCCATGAGAAAAACTATCATGGAGGCAAGAAAACTGGCTCAGAATCTCTGGTGTAAGTTTTGAAACTAAAGAAGAAAAAGAAAAAAGATTCGGCACAAAAATCACTTTTAAAAGAATACATTTGGAAAGAGAATTGTAACCAGGTGCAATCTGCATCCCTGTGAGAATGACTGACAGGGAAAAGAGTCACCATGAAAAACCCTGCCTTAAAACAGTTCATCCCTTTGCCTACAATTGCCTACAATCCCAATTCCTGCTGTTTCCCACTTCCCCCAAGATGTTTCACTGCCCAAGGGCGAGGATGGGAACCCAAGGAAAGATCATCTCAGCTCCAGACCAAASAGCACAGGCCACAAGAAATATCTAAAAATGGGATCTGCAGTTGCTGTTAAGTGCTGAGCTTTTATTCTTTTCCCATACAAGTAATTTGCTGCAGGAATCCTGACCAAGGGCTCCCAAACACCAGCAATCTGCCCAGACCTATCTCTGGAGTCAGGGACTGCACTGGTATGAGAAACAAAGGCACATTTCAAAGGTGGTATTCAAAAAGCATTAAGACTAATAACTATTCATATGGGACAGAAAAAAKGTAATTGTGAGAATATTGGAGGAGAATCACGTCATGTTTTGGGGCAGGCTGKGAGTTCCAGCAATTCTGTTCACAGCCACTTGCCCCCTTCTGGGAATGCTGTGGAACAGCCCAAACATGCTGATGCTGAGAGCCAAATCCTTCCACAACTCTGCTTCAAGGGATYCCAGAAAGAAAAAAAGCACTTTCTTAGCTCAAAGCCACATATCCAGACACAGCCAAGGTGGCACACTGCAGCTCCAAGGTGGTTCCTGTCCACCACTATCCACATTTACCTGGGACCATGCTGCTCTCCTGGAGTAATTCATGAGCTCACAGATTGGTAAGGAAGCTCTGCAAAGAGCTGGAAAAATTATTGGAGGTGGAAAACCAGTGGTATCCCTTGGGAGCAGCACTGGAGTCCTGAGAGCAAGCAGCAGGGCCAGTCCTGGCAGCAGAGAAGGGCAAGAACTCTGATCAATGTGGAGGTATAGAATTTTAAAAAGAACCTGGAATAAAGAAGTATATTCTACACCARAGAAGATAACCCAAAGCTTCAGCCCCACAGAGACAAAARTAATCACATKTTWAAAAAATGGCAACTTGGCAGAAACATATCAATAAATCCAAATTTTACTATGTCAGTCCTGCTGCTCTTAATTAATCAGACCTGTGCTCAGGTAAATGAAAAAGGTGCTGCCAACAGGGGACTGACAGGACAGTGGTGTGATTGAGTTAAAAATAAGTGTGGAAACAACATCACTGCAACCATGATTTAGTATTTCTACAAGTCTGCACAAACAGGAGTTGTCATGGCCCAGTCCTGGGGTCCACCAAAAAAATCTGGATTTTTAATATCATCCARGCCCCAAGCAAAGGAGAATTTACCTGAGCTGTTCTTTTTCTACCAGTTCTACTTTGCTTTCACTGATTTCACTGACCTGACTGATAACAGCAGCTTGCAGGAAGCAGCTGGGTTTAAAACATGTTCTGTGGGTCAGTGCAGCAACTGGACATCACAAATCCCCTCAAATAAAATAAACTCAAAGCTCCAGTTCTGWCTGTTATCCCAGTTCAGTCAGCTCTATTCAGGGAGTCCAACAGCTTCCTCTAGGTGCCACAAATTGAAATTTTCTTTTAGAGACATTTCTGAATCCAGACATTATTTCAAAATTTCAATTTCTTAATTCTGAAAGGTCTTTCTCCCTTTTTCCCTTAGAAATTTCTAATGCACAAATTTTTATTCAAAATATTTTACAGCTAAATGGAAGAATTTTTCCCATCTCAATCCAAATGAATTACAAACAACTAGAGAATAATGTGATATTACACCTTTTATACTGCTAAGCTGCATTATGGAAACATAATAATGAAAAATAATTAAGGGAAAAAATAAAACATACCACAAGAGCCACTATTCTACCTCAAAATTAGTGATTGCTTATAATTTGAATTTTTCTTCCAAAAAGTTACACCAGCCCAGCAAAAGGAAGCATGGTGACCTGGATAYCCACATRGGGAAGGAGAGGTCTCTAAATAATTCCACCAAAGGCAACACCTTTAAAATTATTTCTAAGACACCGCTTTAAAGACTGATTTTTAAACAACTTTTATCCACTTCCTAAACAGGTTTTGCAGTGACAATTTCCTTAATAATTTTCATTCAAAAAAACCTTACTTTTGCCAATTATAAAATCCATCACACATCTGAAAGTTTCAGTAATCTGCAGCTGTCTTATCTCCACAGCAGTGGGTGAAATGAGGGTTCTCATGCTCAGTTTTGAATAGAAGTTTTAACATCTCTGTAACATTGGAATTAATAGCCAAAAGCTCCTTTGCTCATGCATTAACAGGAGTGGTTTTTACAAGAGCTACAAGTATCAAAATGTATGTGAGAGGAAATAATTTCCCTGAGATGTCACAGGTGGCTGGCACATGCACCAAGGAATTTGTCATTTATAAACTCCAACAAAAAACACAACTAACAGCCAATCCCAACGCTTATCAGTGGGTGAGCAGTTGACTTCCCCATTTCAGTGCTGGATTTCACAGGTCCTGAGCAAACACAGAGCCATGCCAATCAGTCCTTCCTGCAGTGGCTCCTTTCCCTTTCCAGGACCTGCACATTTGGCTGTCGATTATAGACAAGCTTTGGCAGGTTCCTGTGGCAAGCAGGCTTGGAGTTAGTTCAGTCCCGCCTTCAGAGAGGAGACTCATGAAGGACAAAAATTTAAATAAAAATGAACAGAGCAAGGAAAAAAAAATAGAGCAAGAATATTAAAGCTACAAAAGCATTCAAGAAAAAGTCTCTAAATAAATGAGGAAAATGATTTTTTAAGCTTTGCTCCCCCYGCGTACAGCGAGCTCTGCTGCCCACGAGTCACTTGTACAAAACTCCAAACATCCTCAGTGTTAACCTGAGCCATTTCTGACCCCACACTGCAAACTGGCTGCCAGAGGAGCAGGCAGCAGAGCTGGGAGCAGAACTTGGTTGTTGGAGGGCAGGGATGGAGGGAGCTCCCTGCGATAGCCCGGCTGCTGAGGTAATGCTCGGTGCGAGCGGGTGGACGCAAACAAATGAATCGTAGCTGCAGGCTGGAGTAATATCAGGTGCATCTCTACACCCCGAGGGCTCAACTCCTACACGCTCAGGTCCCTCCCCTGGAACAGCCTCCTGCAGTTTCACTCAGGGCTCAGGCAGAGAACAGGTACTGCTCTCGCAGCAGTGACAGCTCCAGCTCAGCGCCGCCCGGCTGCCCTCGGACACGCCAGTGCCCGGTGAGTACCCTGCTCTAGAGCATTTCTTTACATCAAACCTGCTCACATTCTGCAGTAAATGTGAGCTGCTCGSTTCCCAGCTGTCCCAGGGTCACTCCAGCAGGTGCACTCACGGCACCAGGCTCAGCTTTCAGCAGAAAGTTTCAGGAGAGGGGAATATTTCAGTCGGAGAGAAAACCTGACTCTGGCAAGTTTTTTTTTTTTTTACACTAATTAACTCTCGTTGGTGCAAAGGGTTTTCAGCACCTTTTTTTTTTTTTTTTTTTTTTATTCAGGGAGTTAATATATTGAAGTATGACAAAAAGATGTGTTGCTTAAAATTGCTGTGTTTGCTGTGCCAGCTCTGCTTCCTAGAGTCGTTTCAGGGAGTTAATATATTGAAGTATGACAAAAAGATGTGTTGCTTAAAATTGCTGTGTTTGCTGTGCCAGCTCTGCTTCCTAGAGTCGTGTCGGGTTCGTGTGAAAAGCGTGTATGAAAATAATGTGCTCCAGCTTTGAGTTATTAATTTTTCCAGCTTCTGGAAATTCAGCAGAAAATCGGATCATTTTCTATTTTCTAGCCAATTAAAGTGTATTAAGACATTGATTTATTAACTTGGGATGTAGAAAGATTTTTCCTCCTTATCCACGCTGCCTAAGCAAGTGGTGAAATCTCTGTTTCTGAGCTTCCTCTCGCACCCTGGGACGCACAGAGAGCATTTCCCGTGGGTCTGAGCCTCACACACACTCACTGCCCTCCCAGCCCACTCCTCTCACCCCTGTTTCCTCCCAATTAACAAACAGCCACGTTAAAATGGATCTTTCAGTTTCAAGGACCTGGAAGTTTAGAAGGGAGGGGTGGTTAATCGCTGGAAAAATCTCAGCTAGAATAAAACTCACAAATCTTGTTCTTGCAACACCCTGGGTAGGTGACAATGGCATGTCCTTGGGTTATGCAATAATGCCACATCACAATATTTTAATTATAGCATGTCCTTCAAAATGTTCCACCCCAGTGAGTCCTCCTGGTCAGAGAGATCCACATCACCAGAAGGAGCCTGCAATAATAATGGGGTGGGCATGAGCAGCTGTTACGCACTTTGCTGAAGCAGTGTCCTAAAAAGAAATGTAATTACTGTCCCTGCTTGTAATAAAAGACATTTTGAAATTTCCTCTTTGATCAACTGGGCATCTGAAACAATTTCAGCTACTTAAAAACCCTGCAAAAACAGCCTGGACAGATATATATGCACATATCTATGTGTGTGTATGAATACACATGTGCATATGTGTGTGTACACTTCTCCCCACGGACATTTCTTGTTTATATATTTACACACAATGTTCAGCTACATTCCTGCTCTCTGAACCTGCCAACAGGTTGAAGGCAAGGAGGGAGCAACAACCTGCTTTTAAAAATAGAAGGGAGGAAACTTGGAGCAGGCAGTGTCAGGCTGGAAAGGGCGACAGGTTCGARAGCCAYGAGGAGGTTACTGGTGACAAAAACAAACAGCTCACACAACCTCCAGYTGAATGAAGATTATCTGAATAACTTGTTTGCAATAAAAATATAAATAAATAACACTGCTGCATTTCCAAACTAGAAAATTATAATTGTATACAACCCTCTGCATTTCTACAGGAAATAAATTCTCAATCTAAAATAAAAAACAAATTACATAAAAATTATCCTGCTACTGAAAATATTTTCACCTTTTTTAAAGGATATCACAAGTAACTGGTATTGAAGTTAAAGGAAAAAGCAACTACTTCTTTTGATATTTTCTTTCCAATACTAAATTGTAACTTTTGCAGCACAAAACATAYATTGTACAGCTCTAAGTAACATTATTTATATAGGGACAGTTTTAATTGGTTACACCTATTTTAAACCATGAATGTCCTTTTTGACTGTGTGATCAAAGTTTTAGTTTTTTTTTAATAATAAAATATGTCCCTCTGCCAGATACTCCTGTGTCTTAGAAACCAGAGGGAGAATTATCCTACTTGTCTAACTTTAAAAATATTTTATTACTGGCATTTTTAAACCAGGAGAAAAAAGAGATTAAAATAGTAAAAGAGAGAAAAAACAACAACATTCATCTGGCTGGCACTGACCTAAGTTTAGGAAAGGTAAACACCCTTTAAAATGAGCTGCTCTCTGCACCTCTCAAGTCAGAGCAGCAGGTTCTGGAGCCATCAAAATAAATGGAATAGAAAGAAATAAAAAGCTGTTGGAATGCTCCCCTGCTGTACCCATGGCAGAGGAGCTCCAAGGCTTGAAATTTCCAACATGAAAACTGCAACAACGCATTTTATCTTGTTAAGAAATGATAGTTAATACTCTGCCCAACAGGAATAACTTGAATCAAAGTTAAATACCAAGTACAAAGTCAGAGGGGGGAGGACAGGACACACAGGAATTTTCATTATGAAGCAAAGGAAAGCTGGAAGAACAAGGAAATCTCATTACCATCCCTTTATTATAAATGCTGCACCTGAATGCAGATTGGGACTTATCATAAATGCTTCACCTAAGAAAGCCATGGAGTTTTGACAACAACATCTTTTTTTTTCAAGAATAATTAACACAAGCACTTCCAAGAAGATATAAAGAATAACAGGTACAAACTGACTTGACCAAGTCCATGACAAACTTTCCAGGTTTTTATATTTAGATAAAAATAAGTGCAACAAGCTCACTTAAGGCAGAAGGAAAAGCCCAGCTCCCTATCTCAACCTCTCCTCCCATGTCTCAATATTTTATTTACTTATTTTTTAATGTAAAAATATTATTCATAATATTTCAGAGGATTTTTAGCTGTTAGTATTTAAAACATTTTTAAATATTATATATTATTTTTCTTTATTTTTAATTTATTGGGCTACCATTTCAGCCATACTCCAGTGAGGAGCCTTTAACATGCTGATGCATTCTTCCTTGTTGCTCTTACAGTATCAGTATCCAACTCAAACAAACTCATTAAAACATGAAAAACAAAAAGCTACTTCTCCAGAAATTCCTTTTTCATTAATCTGAAGCACATTTAATCACTTGTTCATTTTAGGAAAAAGCTTGATTATTTTTTTCTACCTRCAGAGCAGCTTTGCATTTTTAAGGGTGCCTTCACAATAACTATTTTAACAAAATTAATACTTCTATGACATCAGAAACAACATTKAATACAATTTGCTAGAATTACTATACCTGATGAGCCAAGCAGCAATTCTGTAGCTTTCCCTTCAGTTTTCATCATGTGTTGCCTGTCATTTTCTGTTAAACAATCTCTGATTTAAGAAATGCAAAACATCTCTGCTTCAACTAAAATCTCACAGCACATAATTAGCAGCAGTTCTTTTCATAAACTTAGTATTTTAATACTRCTAATTCAAACTTCTATGTAAAAAGCTTTTTTTTTAAAAAAAAAAATGGAGCTATCTCGTCACCCTTCCAATTAGTATTCCTGTAGTTTCAGGTAACACAATAGATACAGTACAGTGGTTTTGCAACAGTCATCATTTTGATAATGATGCTTRTAGTTCATGATGAAATCATCAGTTTTTAGATCTCTGCCATAACACATCCTATAAAATCATGAGAACTTGACTCCGAGAGTTTCTCACGCCTTCAGAATCAGTGAACATAATGGAACAAGCCAGTACAAGCCCTCCTGACTTATCTACCCAGCAAATCACTGGGCTGGATAAAGTATCCACAACCTTCTGTTTTTCCAAAGAAAGGCAGATAGATCCTTGCCCTGTAAATCAATTGCTGTCTGACACTTTTCCCCCCTGAGTTAACACACTTGGGTGCCCGTGTTAACCGTGTGCAAGCTGGGAGCAGCGAGGCAGCAGGAGCATGGCAGATGTGTTTATCAGGCAGAGCATTGCATTAGTCACACACTGCAGTGCTCATTTCTCTTAATTGAATTAGGAAGAGGAAGAAAATCGGTGTGGTTTTATCCTTCGAGAGATTGGGCACTTTTGAGGTACCCATTGAGACTGGGCTGTTGGGCAATGCCAGCAGTGAGGAGAGGGCTTGGTCAGTGCCAGAAAGAGCCCAGTCAGCCACCCAAGAGCGACCCAGCCACCCCACCCAGTGTCACCAGAGCAGGAAATTCCCTCTGTGCTCTCCTGGACCGGCCTGACAGGCTCACCCCACATCCAGCCCCTGCCAGGACCTGCCTCTTCCCATCCCACCCACTGCTCTCCTCTCAACAGCTCCGCCTGCATTGCTACTTTCATCTTCTGAATGGAGGTTCCTGCAGCTTTCAAAGAGAGCCTGCAGCACGGGCAGGTGACAAGTGCTGCTGCTGGAAATGAGGCCACTTGTGTGACTGTGTTTGGGTGAGGGAGGATGCCAAAGGTCAGTGCCCATCTAACCCTGCTCTGACATCCAGCTTTTTCATTCTGCTTTAAAAATCCCAAACAACACAACACGTGCAGTTTGAGGGGAATGCTCTTAAGAGAAGGCACTACTTTGTGTTTAGTTCCAGTGTTCCACTACAGCTCATTTTAAACTCTGTGTTTCAGCTCCTGCACCAGCCCTGTTTTCCGGCACCCTCTTCCCTGAGACACCACAGGAGCTGGCTGCTTCTCCCTCACCTGGGAAGAAGGATTCTAGAAACCTGAAAAACCGGAAACATCACGAGGCTAAAGCTGAGGGAAGCCAACCACAAGAAAGTTTTTCTAAAGAGCCATTACATTTAATTGTTTAAAGCAGAAACAAAAATGAGTCTCCTCAAAGAACGTAAACCCAAGAAGCCTCATTACATCCCAAGACCACCGGGAAAGCCATTCAAGTACAAGTGCTTCCAGTGCCCCTTCACGTGCAATGAGAAATCCCATCTCTTTAACCACATGAAGTATGGCCTCTGCAAAAACTCCATCACTYTGGTGTCGGAGCAGGACCGTGTCATCAAGTGTCCAAAGAGCAGCTCCCTGGAGCCCAAACAGATCAACCAGCTCGAATCTGCTGTCAAACCAACCTCCTCGAAATCTGTCACAAATGGACTGTCAAGCCTCGACTCAAAGCCTCAATACCCTTTCACRAAAGAAGATGCCAAGGAAAACGTTGAGTTACAAAACCAGGCCRCAAACGCAGCGATCCAAGGACAAAAAGCTGCCATCCCAAAGGAGCTGAGCCCTGGCAGCTCTGCAGCAGAAGGTGCCATCAGYGTGCAGCCCCTGATGGAGGGCATGGTGAGGCCCTCAGCCTTCGTTCCTGTGGGAGARCACCGAGACAGCAAAGGCCCAGAGATCACTGAGGCATCTGAAATCCTCTCCCTGTCCAACAAAAGTTCTCCTTTCCACACCAAGTCYGCGTTCCACGCACCAGCTCACCCCTGGAAGGCAGGCTCTTTCCTCCCAGAATTCCCACATAAAGTTGCTCCCACAAAAGGCTTTGGCTCCATTTCACCTTACATGCAGCCAATGATTCCTGAGTACTCGCCCCACTTCTATGAGCACCGGCTTGCCATCTACACACCCTACCTGCTCCCAGGTAACTCGGAGTGTGAAAGCTCTGCTCTCTCTGTCTATGGAACACAGGATCAAAGACACTTTCTTCCTCACCCTGGGCCACTTCCAAAACCCCTCAATCCATCAGCATATGAACACTATCGATTGTTCCAACAATACCACTCCACTCCACCAATACCATATGGATTTTGTAGGCCAACAGATCCTCCATTTTACAGATTTTCACACGTAGCTGGCATCAACAGGGATCAAAACTCTCAYCTGATGGAAGAAACTACCTTGCTGTACCCAGCTTCTTTAAGCCCTTCCCAACAATACCCTCTAAGCTCACATAAAAAACAAGCAGATTATGAAAAAGAAATGACGTTGTTGCACGCCAAAGGTAACCCTAAGGATGAGCAGAATGAAAGAGAGAATGCCAAAATGAGCCCTCTCGCAGGAAGTGCAGCCACAGGCTCCCCTGGCAGACCCAGCCCCACCAACTTCACCCAGACAAGCCACACGTGTGAGGGTTTGTTTGACCTCTCCAACAAGTCCTCGTCCACATCCCTGGGCAAGTATGACCAGTCAGAGGAAAACTTCACAGCCTTCAGACCTGTGAGAAAAAGCACYGAGCAGCCATCCTCCCTGCAAGGTGTGCAGGCACAGCAGGAGAGAGGGGATTCACCTAACAGGTAAAATAACACTTGGCAAACTCTTGTCAGGTTAGCAGGGACACACAGATGGGCACATTTCATGCAATGCCTGTTAGATATATTTGAATTTACAGCAGTGAGTTAATGTGTTCTGTACTGAGTGTGCAAAGCACACAGGTGCTACAGTGAGCAGAGCATTCATTCTCCTTAAATGTACCAGGAATTTCCAGCATGCTTGTGTACTTCCAGTGTGTTTGAGTACTTCAGGGAATTAATTCTATTATAGAGGTGGGGGTGGTGAAAGGGACTTGGGAGGAGAAAAATCAGAACTGTTGGACTTGTAGAAGTCTAGATTTTTTTCTCTTCCTGCCTGCTTCCTCAGGGCTAGTTTAAGAGAGCAATAGTGAATTCTCTTTTCTCCTCCTTTCTTGCAGCATCAATGTCACTGATGAGGACACACACACACAGASTGATGGCCAGAACAACGCGGGCTCGCTGTCCAACATGGAAGAAGACACAGGCATAGCCCCCCTCAACCTTTCCAAAAAGGCTGACACAAACACAGGACCTGCTCACGAGCACACCTACAAAACCCCATCCAAAACAGACAGGCAGAGCTTCCTGGAAATGCAGGACRTGCCCCTGAACCTCTCAGTGAAGGATTCCTGCAACACATCCAGCATGAAAACATCCTTCCACAGCCCACCCCAGGATAACAGCGCTGCTGCCGCCTCTCCCAGCGCCGACAAGGAGAGCTCCAGCACGGAGCCCAAGCCCCCCTGTGACAAAGCCCTGGCAGCACAGGGCGTGGGGCTGATGGAGAGCTGTGATGAGCAGAAGCAGACAGCAGCTGTGGCTCTGTGCCAGCTGGCAGCTTACAGCCCTGGCACGGCCCGGCTGGACAGCGAGGGGCACGSAGCGCAGGACGGGCASGSAGCGCAGGACGGGCACCCCGCGCCCACCCAGGACACCCAGGACACCCAGAGCAACCCAAAGGGCAAAGGACAAAAAAGGACAAACCAAAAGGAGTCTGCAAAATCCCAGCAGGGAGCTAAGAGGGTCAGGCCCAATGACTGCAGCAGGGTGTTCACTTTGAGGAAGAGAACAAGAGTGTCCTAATGCCGCTCCTTTGGTGTTTCTGGTTACCAGGAATTTCTACAAACCCTCACTCATGGGGCTCGGCCCATGACAAGATACATTCAGTCTCTCCATTGTAAATAATGTTCATAATTTTATATTAATATTTTTAAGGAATTGAACTTTGCCTTGTACAAGCTCAGGTTTTGATGAGTGGATTTTTTTGCATTCGTTACTAAAGCCAAAGTAAATTAGATGAATCTTCAAGGGGTTTTTGCAATTGTATGATGTAAAATAACTTTTACAACTTCTTTTCTTAAAAGATGTTTAAGTTCTAGAAACAATATTGCTCAATAACATACTGTCATAGTCTTTTTTTCAGCCTTAACTTCATCTAATGGGGGTTTTCTGGTCTCTTTTTTTTCTTTTGAAAACCTTTTTATGTCATTGTGCAGTAGTTTTAAACAAGCTTAAGATTAAAACTGGCTTTTTAGAATATCCTGTAAAAAGTGTTCTGTGTATGGATGCACTTTGCCATTGTGCCCTAAGACAGAACAACAGACCAAATTTAGATACTCAGAGGCAGATGCCACTTTAAATAAACTGCCCCAAACCCTGTGTAAGCGACCTCTTCCTGCACTGACTCASAACAAGATTCAAGTCAAACCAAAGAAAGCCTGCACAGGTTTAATAAATGCAGTTTATGTTCAACTTGAAGTAAATCACTATGAAAACACKGCAAATATGAAGAACTAAGCAATCCTGCTTTGCTGAGGTTAGACAGACACTGGGCAACCTTCAAACTCCAGGCCTAAAAAGTTATTTATATAATTTATTTCACCTGAGGTAAACTGTCCTGTTGAAGGTCTTGTTTCAGTACATGTGTATCACTCACTGTCAGTCTGTGTCCTGCATACAGCCATAAACTATTTCCTACTTCTGTGTCTGTGTATATAAACTGGCAATTTTTCAAATAAATCTTGTCATCTGTACTTAAAATATATGGAAAGTCATTAATGAACACCAATACATTTACCACACTGGCTATATTGAAGAACACTTAGCAAGAAATTGCTGGCTAAGTTTTCAACTGGCAAGCAGAATTTTGGGACCAAATCAATTCCAAAAAAAAGGAGCTTTCTGAATGAAAATTCATTACACAGATTAATTCATGCACACTTTAATTCCAAATAATGAAGCTCAGCTGCCTTAAAGCTGCTGTCCAGCCTGTCAAAACTGCTACACAAGTTCAACTAAAATAAGGCTGATCCCTGTGTAAATTTGCACAGGGTAAGGAGAACAAGCATCGTTCACACAAAACCACAGGTACACATTTCTCACTGATCATTACTCAGGTGAGGGACACCCTCACCTGCCTGAACATCACTAACAGGTGTMAACCTGCTTAAGGAACTGGAGCTGCATTCAACACAATGCAGAATTCCCAGGATTTCTAACTCATGTTTTGTGCTGTGCTGCTTTGAGCCACCAACTCAGAGCATTGTAACAAGTTTAGTAATCAAATAGTAAATAACAGAGCTTCAGTTTCTGAGGTGAGGAACAAAAAGAGATACATTGATCTGTAACAGGATCTTTCACAGAGAAAAGCTTCTCTSACATGATCAAAAGGCAAGAATATCAATGTGAGGTTGCAAAAAGGCAATGCAGTAACAGAGGAAGCCAAATTAACTGAAGTGACAACAGCAGGGCAGTCAGTGAGTGTGAGGCACTGAGCTGTACATCAGCATGTGTCAAACAGAGAAAAAGAGCTGCTTTCCAGTCCAAGATTCAAGCTTCAATCTTAGGGTCAGATGCTGCTAAATCCCCAATTTCCAAACATGAAATTACAGAGTCATGTCACCACTGCCACTCTTCACACTACCTGAAGCTATCTGCCTCACCCATCTCTGAAGGCAGAAAGCTTCAGTTAGTATTATCCAAATTTAAAATAAAATCTCGTCTATCTCTTTACTTGCTAATTTGAATTTCTTTAAAGTGAATAAAAGAAACACTTTTTGGTGTTTCTTCCATAGAATTCAAGGATTTATTCTCCCCAATCTCCATACAAACATTATTTATAAAAGCCAGCTMCAGAGGTAAAGTCTACCTGATCTGCCTTCTTCAAATTAAATACCAAACTGCATTAAATGCCACATTTTACTGCACATCTTCAAACTAGRAAAGATTTAGCACTTAGTAGTGTGAAACACCAGCTTTGAAATATTTTTTAGACTTAGTGTTCAACTTCCCTGTTCAACACAAGAGCACCAGATGGGATCCAAGGAACCATCTAGAACAAGACACTGCTGTAAAAGCACCCAAGGGTGGATGTCAACTGCTACACTGTGCTTTTGTCATTCCCACTGTGTATGGCATTGACCAAAATTACATGAATATCTCTGTAATTCAATGTGTGTTGATAACTACAGAACACACAAAGAAACAATTCCTCTGCCCTGCTCTTTTTCTTTCCATCCTGCTATTTCAAAAACCCATTTAAAACATAAACAGTTCATGCATAAATTACATGAAACTGGCCTTTGAAATTTAACCATAAACAAACAGCAGAAGCTACTGGCTTTAAAGTGCAAGTTAGTCATCAATTATTTAATATATTCTGCTTAAATAATGACACTGACACAATATGGAGACATGCAGAATTGTTTTATACAACTGTACAAAGAAACATGGGAGGGAAGAAGAAAGAAGAAAACCCCAAGAAATTAATTCCATTTTGGAAAGAAAAATTTATTAAGTATTAAAAAAAAAGGCACACCCAAGCCAATGCTTTAGACAGAAGCACTTCAATATCCCCAGAGGCAAATGTTTTACTGCAGAACTCAGAACTGCAGTCATCACCCAGCACACACACTCAGCAGCAAATCCCAGCCTATTGCCACACACAGTTGGTGCCCAAGAATATGAAYTGCAGTTTCATGAGCTTGCATTGAGCAGGCAGAACTCACCATCTGAGATTCTGGAAGGGAGCAGCAATCCTCTCCTGCCCAGCTCAGCCAGGGCCAGGCACCCCCCGTGCCACGCGTTGTCTGTCTCCTGGAAACTGAGGGCACAACAGGGAGTTTTGGTTAAAACTGCCCTTCCTTCTCAGGGCTTCATTGCTTGTGGTGAATTCCTAACTTTATACAAAACCCCTAATCCAAATCAGCATGTTCTTGTTGTGTTATTGATGCCACTGGACTTGTCAAATAGAAGAATGACAAGYTGACATGTTTTCCTTCCCATTTATACAACATAAACACTGCTATAAATGTGATTAAATAAGCAAAGAACTAATTTATGACTATAAATGTAACTCAATACAAAAAATCCAATACCTGAAACTCATACAGAAAAGGAAAACAACTTCCTAGTACATGGGCAAAAGATGCAGATTTACAGAACATTCCCAAAATAAATGAGTTCAATGCCAAATGCAGCCCTTAATTGAAAAAGAGGTTAAATGACAATTCCTGGCAAACCCATTACAAGAGTTTATGAAGTAAGGAAATAGTGGGTTTTATCCACATTTAGAAAACATAAACCAGAGAAACTTGCAGTGAACACAGCAAAAAAGCCCCAAATGGTAAATAACTTTTAGTGGGCTGGCAGATAATGGAGTGAAAAGAGGAAAGGTGGCATGCTGCAGGATTAAATCTGAACAGAGTTCATTCTGTATTACACAAGGAGTAGGAATCTGAGAGTAAAACCATGGACAGCCAGGCTAGGTCATATCAAAGCTTCATCTCTCCCAGCACCATCTCTGAGATGGCCTGAGAGCAGGGGCTCAGCCAAAGAAAAGCAGAAGGAGCATCCCCTTCTTGCCCTCCTGGCTCTAGTAATCAGCAGCACAGAGACAGCTCAAGCAGAGGCTGGAGCCAGCTTCATTATTTAATAACCTCTGAAGGGACTCTCTTCCATTAATTTGTATAATCCCTTTTTGAACTCCCTTTACACTTTTGGCTGCCATAACATCCCGTGGCAATGACTTCCACTGGTTAATTATAATTGGGTGGAAATGCACTTCCTGCTGCCTCCCTGCTCTGGCAGCAGGGAGAGTGAATCCTCAGCAGCTCTCCCTCCTTCTGCCTGTTTACAGGGGAGGGACAGCAACCCACAGCCCTCCACTTCTCCTTCCCACTTCCAAAAGCTCCATCAGCTAAACCACTTTTCAGTGATTTAGTTTTATCTCTTCCTTTGCTAATGATTTCCAACATTCCATTTGTCTTGTTCTCCCTGCCAGCAGCTGAGCACTCCCCTGACACATCAGGGGTTTCACAGTGAGCAGCACTTTGCTCCACACACATCAGCTTGCATGCATTACACATTATATTTTATTTGACATTTACTGTTGTTTCACTTCACTTGGGCTCCTGTAACACTTTTCTTGCTGTCACTTTTAGCTCTCACTACATTAAATCAACTTTAAACATCCTCAGCCCCTCATTCCCCTTTTTTCCAGGATTCTTTATGTGTATGATGAACACCACAAGGCTCAAACCCCAGTGGRGCTGTGCTGACAATCTCACTGCACTGTGAAAAATCATCACTTATTTCTTCCCTGACTCTTGTCTTTTGACATGTCTACATACAACAAATCCTTTCTTCTTATCCCAAGAGGTACAACAGAGTGCCTCTGATGAGCCACTGATCTATTCCTGTTTTGGTCACTGGAGATTTAGAATCCAGCACAGATTCTCTCTGTCCTTGCCTAGGTTTGTTCCCAGGYGTTTCAGAAGAAAGCAGGTCACTCAATTACTAGGTGAATTACTCATCCCTATGACTTGAAAAACAAGGAAAGAAAACACAGTGAGTACAGGTCTTTGAAGCTCTGGGGATAATTGAGATCAGCAGCACCTCTTAAATTAATCACAGTAACACAGTGGAGGGATCATCTAAGTGGATACTTTCCTTGCAAGTCTTTCAGACTTTATACCTTCTTTTTTACTAATGTTGTTAACCTTTGAGCTGGCATCCTTTATTTGTGCTCACAACCCATGTGAAAATGCTTTTTAAACGAGGGACATGTGAGTGACAAACTGCACATGAGCAGCATTTCTTGCCAATAAAGAAACTCTTTTTGTTATTGCTTTGCTCTAAACCACTCATTTAGATTTCAGGTACTCAGTGCAGGCCTGATGAGCAATTTGGTGTTAAATAAAAGCATATGATACTTAATGATTTTCTCCTTTCCATGCTCTACACAAATGCATGAAAACCATGACATCCAACACTAAAGTGCACCAAAAGAACATCCCACAGCTCTGGGTGCTCTGAGTTTCCTCCAGCCCCAAATCCCCTCTGACACAGCCAAGAGCAGATCCCTTAGCCAGAGTCTAAGAACCAGCACATTGCATCACTCCCCAAAGCATTTCCAAACTCTGGCAGATCAGGGCAAAGCTGGCAGACAAGAATCACACTTTTTGTTCAGGTAAATATTCTCAGTATGCACAAGGTGCTATGGCAAGAAGGTTAAGCCCATCTGTGCCTTCAAAGATTTTGAAATCTGGGAGAAGGACAGCAAGAAAATTTACAGATTTTTACACCTTTCTTCCTAACTGCTGTCCCCTTGTTCCACAAGCAGACATGGTTTAGATGTGTGCAAAGAGTGAAATAAGATTTTTACCTAAAACAGTCCAGCAGAGACCCAATCACATCATCTGCTAATTCTTTTGGGAGTCTTCCAGTTATTCTACCAATTCTACAGAAGAAGGAAAAATTTTTTCATTAGAAAAAGAGACAAATGTGTSTGTGCACCCACCCACCCCAGGCTGTGCTGAAAGCATTTGCAGTAACAGTAAATATTGGCAATACCCCCAAATTATTAATCATTAACTACACTGTATTTCTATATTCTGTACAGCTTAGCAGAATCACCATAAYAAACCTACCCTTTGGCTGCAGACCACCTGACAATGGTGTCTTTGTCTTTCAGGCCCACCAACAATTGTTCTGCAAATAATTTCATTAAAAAAAAACAAAAACAGATTATTATCATTTAACAACAGAAAATTTTCTGAAGATGTTCAAAATTCATTTGCCTCTTTGCAGAAAAATCTTTGTATCTGGATTTATTCTATTTGTCACACAAGTATGACTTGAAATTAAAAAACAAGAAATATGTCAGAATTGTTTATGAAAAGAGATTGAAATTTTAAGTGCTCTAAAAGATTCAACAGGGAGAYCATGGTGCTTTTTGCAGAGGTTCATTAGATTATTCAGTTATAAAAGTCTTCTGATGCAATTTTTGCCTATTTATTTACAGAATATCCASCAGCCAGCTAGCAGGGGACATGTTGTACAACTGCATATTAATAAACAAATACTGTYCCTTTGATACTACCACAGTCTAAAAATTAAACCATAACTCTCTGGCTTTCATGTGACATTTTTTTTTTGCTGGTGTTTCATTATAAATTTTAATTCACCCTTCCATTTGTCMAAGGTTCAGGGCACCTCTTTTATATAACTGAACAAAAGTGGTAAAACATATTTCAGTATGTTTATACCTCCACAACAAATGCTGCAGTGTTGAGTTCCTGATKGAGATGCTGAAATCCAAACCATTTGAGAAAACACCATCTATTTTATTCAGACTGAAGGTTTGGAGTCTTTCCAGCTGTTCACACTAGCACAGATACCCACATTACTTTTTTAGCCCCAGGCASTTTTCCAACCTATGTTTAATTCGCAGCATCGCAACGATTTCTCTCCAGCTTCAACACACCTACAACATTTTCAATCTCTGCTGGAATGTCATATTCCTCATCATCATCATCTTCAGCAGCAGCAGCAACTTCTGGCTTCTGGTTGTGCACAGGAGCCCCCTGAGCCTGCAGGTTGGCAGCCAGGGAGCGAGAGCCACGCTGGTACCTGCACAGCAAACACAGCCCAGTGAGTTCTGATGTGACTGCAGCAGGGACACACTGCCACTGAGTCTGTCTGTCCCCACAGCTCTCCAGGTATTCAGTGGCTGCTTTAAAGGAAAGGGAGAAATATCCCACCCTCCTTGCTCCTGACCCAGTTGTCTATTTTCCAGGGTGAGAAGAGCCAGACTATTCAAATAGTTCCTTTTCATTATCCCTCCCTTTCCTGTTTCACTATAACCTATTTTCCACTAACAACAAAGAGAGACAAAGTTCCCATGGCCCAAAAGTCTCTCCAAAAACTGAAAACTAAAAAAAAATTAATAAAGTCAGCTTATTAAAAACTGCTTTTTAAATCTCAAAGCCAGCTTAGTACTTTCTGTCCAAGCTGTACTCGAATATTTAGCCCGTGGTGCAGATGCATTCTTACAAAAGATAGACTTTACATGCTAAACTGATTTTTGCCATTGGGCAAGGTACATTCTCCACCTAAAAAGAATTTTCTATGCCTAAGGATGTTCTCAAAAGCTGGTAAAGTAAATACAATAAAAATAGTCACCAAGGGAGCCTGCAATTTGAAAATATCAGTGCGAGAAATCTCCAAAAGAGTTTGCCCTCTGGCAGTCAGTCAAACCAGACACCAAAACCTGACTAATATGCAAAACCAGAGAGGGATTGCAAACCACTTTTCCCCTGTGAACTTTCTATCGAATCAGGGTAGGACCAGGTAATGGAAAAAGTTATGTTCACTCTTACAAAATTGTACTAAATCAGCTGCAGGAACAAAGCTTTTCCCATCTGCAGTGAGTTGTGCATTCTATAGGAACAGGCTTCTGCTTGTGCAAGGTGCAAAGTCAGATCTGGCTTGTCCCAGCACTCACTCATGCACCAAAATTGAAAAAAAAACCAGCAAACTAAACACAGTGGAAGAATCCTCCTTTTTCCAAATCATGCAAATGAAGAGTATGYTCATTCCCACAGGAATTTCTTTTCCTTTAAGGGAAGGTTAAGAGCAGCAGAAGGGAAGTGTATGGATTTATGGATTTATGGATTTGCAATGGGGTTTGTGCTTTTGGATTTTCCTTTTATTTTGAACTTTTGAGGTTTACACTGACCTCCACTTTGCCACCTTTGGTTTCACAAATGTCAGCCCCAGCCTCTGGACCAGTTTCATGCCCAGCTTGCGCAGAACCATCTGATTGCTTTCTGACAGCCTGCACTTATCCAGACACTCCAGAACAGTGGCAGCTGGAAAAGGAAACAAACACACCAGAGAAACTGCTTTTAAAAACACCTTGGTATGGACATTTGRATGTTTTTTAGGAGATTTATATTTTTAAAGGCATTACTGAAATACAAATGCAGTTACAGACTTTGCAGTAAATGACATTGGTCAAAATCCTTCACTGCCCAAACATGGGAGATGGTTTTAAGGATTAACTTTGATTATAAAAATTACAATCTATATTCTCAATATTTATGCCTCTGATTCTCACTGGAAGCAACACATCCAAGTGTCTTCCAGGGTCTAAGAATTCTCAGTGATCTAACAGAACCAGAAGCTAGAAAATGTAATCCATTTACTCAGAAATTTTCCTGCACACTGAGGAAGCTTTCCCTTTCCTCATTTAGTATTTTCAGGCAGCACCAAATCCTGACACTGAAATTTTTATGATGATGGATGTCCAGAAATATTTAGACATGAGAAACACTGTGGACATGTAAACAATCAGCCACAAAACCTCTCATTTGGGCACATCAAAGGTAACAAAGTTATTTGTCCAGCAAGTAAAAAAACAACACAGAGAAAGGAGAATCTTGGGTTAATGAGGATGAAATTCCAGGATTCAAAATTTTCACAAGGAAGCCATGGCTGTTACAAATAAAAAAGCCCTTTTGCAGTTTCATTAGGGTGAAAATAATCCTTCAGAAGTTGACCATTAGCTAATAGAGACTAATGACTCAGGCTCTGAAAGAGCCCTGCACAGATGGGATCCCAGCAGCCAAAGGCTCTGCAAGCTCCTACCCCAGCCTCTTGTCAGGCCTTTCAAAATACAAAGAGATCAAAGCAAAGGCAATTATTTCAGAGTCTGAGACACTGTAAGACATGACTTAAAAATCTCCTCAAGTCTTTAAGRAGACTGGTGATGCATCTTGATGTGCTAAAATATGAATGAAACAATCCATGCAGACAACAAGGCAGTGATGGTGATTATTACTTCAATACCCTCCAGCAACCTGGATTTTTTGCAGYTAGAAAAGCCCATGAGACTGATAGTTTAGGAGGCAGAGGCTGCAGAAACATCATCATTCACAGACAGAAAATAAATTAAGAATATATAAATAAAGGCCTCTTCCAAGTCCTGCCAGCTCTTGAATCACTAAAATATCTCCAGACCCATGCAAATGACTCCAGGGCTAGTGTTTGTTTTTAATTCAACTTCTATGTCACAAGTGACTTCAAACAGGATCTTGCTTTGACATTTGCCTATTTTCTTTCCCATTTCATCCTCAGATCTGTTGTAATTAAAAAATCTTAGATATTTTTTGTCTCTCRCATTTTCTTATCCTGAACAGTTCCCATCTGAATATCTGCTTCTCTGAGCATTTTAGATTTTCTAGGGTAAATTTACTCATGGATTTGCCCCTGATTTTTCTCTTATTACCAGGCTCRTAACTACTTGCTATTCCTTGTATGCCATGAGCCAAAGCTGCTGATTTTACCAGCAGGGTTAATGCTGTGAGSTCAGTATGCTCCTTCCATACTGATTATTGTGGTATTTTCTAAATTCTGACATTTTTTTGCCATTTTCCCAGCCTGTTTATTTTTCTGCCTCTCTGGCAGCTTCCCCAGTGGATTCTGCTCTTCCTGTGCAATGGCATTCCCAGTATTTGCACCTGTGTCATTCCAGTCACTATCTTATCTCCAGCACTCCCCATCTCTCAGGCATTTTCTAAGGAAGTGTCTGCATCTCAGCCTTAGGARCTGGGAGAATGACATTTTCCAGCACCAGAACTAAAAAGCTTCYTCTTGGAGCCAAAATAATTCCATGAGTGAAATCACAAACACTCTGAAGTGAGTTTGTATCCCTGCTTGGTTCCTGTGAAAGGCACAAACCCCATCCTTACTACCTGGATAAGCTCCACAAAACTGAGAGGTCTTTGGAAGTGTTTTGTAATCAGCCACCAATCCTTTCCTGCCTCCCTTTAGTGCTATCAATAAGGCCCAAGGTCACACTGCAGTCAGTTCTGATCATAATTCAAGAGTCACCCCAAGACAAACATCATTCCAAAATGCACCTACACTATTCAGAAACCTCCATACTCCCTTCTTCTCTTTTTGGCTTCCTGTCYATCCCTAACTGCACCCAGTATAATCTCTTTGCACTAAAAAACTTCTCTTATCCCAACATTATCCCAGCATGATTCCAGCTGTGTCCTGTACCCAGTTTGTTCTTAAAACTTGGGTTTTCTGAAATCCTGTGCTTATTAAAACCTGAAGAGTCTCTGCAAAACTTCCAGCAGTAYTATGTACAAAAGCAATTTATGCTGAATTGTAAATGTATTTTCCACATCCAACAGTTTCTATGTTCTGTGTTACAGCAATGGCCAGTGTGATCACTTGCCAAACCCTCTGATGTGCTGTTCCAACACAACATTCCCTGGTGGCATCTGCTCCTCCCTCACAGTCATTTCTGCTTTTGCTCCYCTCATTTTCCCTGCTTTATCTCTGYCCTCTGGATTTCACTCCTCACAGTACCACTTGTTCATCTTCCTTTCCCTTTTCTACTGCAATGGCCTGAAAAACAGAAAACCCATTCCAAACTTACCATATGGTAAACAGTCTTCTCTCTTGCCATGCTTAAACAGCTGTGCCTGCAATTAAAATAGGGACCACAGACATGAGAATACAGAGATTTTGTAACACAACATACCAAGCATTTAGCTCTAAAATATTTTTAATGTTCTTACAATAATGTGTAGTGTTTGCTGATTTAAATAGCATAAAGGGAAGTATCTCAGGGTGCAGCTCTTGGTGACAGCTCAGGGGACTGAGGTGGCCAAAAACACTCAAGAGAAAATGAATTATAAAAAAAACAAAACAAAAACAAAACAGAATAAAAAATGAGAAAAACAAAATGCCACCAGTTTTGGGCCAGCTCAGGTCCCTGAGCCATCAGGCTCAGTGCTGGGTCACAGGAGCTCAGTGTGGTGCAACCMCAGCTTGTGAGAGACTAAACCACCTACAGACACCTGCAAATCCACCCAGAGCAGGCCAAGTGCAATTCCTGTGCCCAGGGAATTTTATCTGCAGTGAAATTAAGCCCCAGCACTGCAGTGAGACAAAGGGACCATTAACACCTGACAGGTTACACATTAAAAGCTTCCTCAGCTCCTCGTGGAGCAGAACTCTGGCCAGGCACTTGTTTGTCCTTGCTCTGGCATTCAGCAGAAGCAAAATCTTCCTCAATAAATATGCCTGGGAGTTAAACAAGAAGAGGCTTCCCCTAAAAGGGGTGCTTTCTCACACATACCAAACACACACACACACGCACCTCCCGCGCYGCAGGCGTGGCTGCCAGCAGCACAGGCAGCACAAACACCCCGGGGCTGTGTACCCAGCCTGTTTTGCTTGGTTACTAAATTGCATTTCAGGATCCCGAATTAGCACTGCTGATCAGCTCCACTACAAGCTATATATGGGAATTTGATACTATRGATTGAAGTATTTGAGGTTTTAATGCAGGCAAGTGTGAGGGCTCCCTTAAAAATGGCATTTACAAAGCAGCARTGCAATAGAATGACTTCAGGCCCTGCCAACAGAAGTGAATATCACTTTAAATGTATAAATTGGCACAGATTTTAGCCATATATGAAGTCAGAGATAAAAACAATACAAAAATTTCTCACTGACATTCAACAAAATTCTGCTTGTACTAAAAAGCCTAAAAAATATGGCAGAAGACCTGACATATGTTTGGTACAACAAATCCAGAGCTTCTCTAAAATTTCTCTATCTTTCTTGAAACATGCTGAAGCTCATTTCATCACTTTGCTCCTGTGTTCTGCTTTAAAACTCCATCACTGGTTTCTCAGCACACTTTGCTGTGGATGCTGGAGACACAGCAGCATCCCTGCATCCTCACAACTCCTTCCCCTGCATCCTCACAACTCCTTCCCCTGCATCCTCACAACTCCTTCCCCTGCATCCCCACAACTCCTTCCCCTGCATCCCCACAACTCCTTCCCCTGCATCCCCACAACTCCTTCCCCTTTCTGCCTGACTGCCCTACAGCAATTTCACTAAAACTTAAATAACAAACTATTTTCAACACAGAACATCCACTCCTACTATGGGGATTTATAATGCACATTTTGTAATAAAATCACTGTGGCAACAGCTGTAAATCAGCTGAGATGTGGATTAAGGGATTTTATTTTATCTATACTAGTTTTTAGGGGGAGTAAAAACTGCCCAAAGGACACCACAGCTAATTAATCAATAATTATTACTTTGAATTAATAATTRAACTTTCTTTAAAGGGCTGTAATATTGACATGACTTTTGATCAAACCCAATGGTTCAGGAATAAACACAGCTGAAAATGCCAAATGTCTGAAAGGAAAAAGGTTCTGTCTGCACCCACTGAGGTGCACTGGGGTCAGAGACACCCTTGGAGCAGCTTCCTGGCATTTCTGCTTTGATATATTGGGTATTTCTCTGTGCCAGAGAAGTTTAATAGCTTTTGTTTTGAAAACACATTTTCCAGAAGTAAATAGGTAAGAGCCAAACTGTGGAGAACTCCAGATATTTAACACAGCAGGAAATGCAGTGTCTGGGGTTTTTATCTGAGTGTGGAAAGACAAGAAGAGAAGTGCTTGTTATTTATTTATGGGTCAAAGCATGCAAAAGCATCCCCAAGTCCAAATCTCTAAAACTTCAGAGTGTAATAGGTATATTTTTCCCRAAGGAGATAAAAGAGCACTTTAACCAGTGCTGACTTTTGGGAAAGCAGAAAAAATATTTTCTTCCAGCACAAGCTACAAACAGTCAGGCATGTACAGCAAAGTTACTCCTTCAAAAAATACTGTAAACCTGGAGCCTACAGGGGTCATAATAAAAAAGAAATGTTTGTGATGCATAAATAAAAATCAATAAATAAATAAAAAAAAAAAAGAAGCAGCAAAAAGGGCAAATCAGCAAAAAGGGAAATCAGCATTACAGCACCCAGCTTAAACTTCCTGCCTTCAAGGAAGAAAAATATCCAAGGCACAGCATTTCCAAAAAATCTGATAGAAACCAAGTCATGAATCAGGCAGGTTTGCCAGGTGCACAGGAGTTCTGGTGGCAGCAGGGCTGAGCACGAGCAGCCTGCCTGTCACAGCATCCCAGCACAGCTCCTCACCTAACCAGGACACAGAGCACACAGCAACCCACCCAACCTGCTCAGCTGTTGAAAACTATGTGACTCCCTCTCTTATAAATAATTAAGCCACCTACAAATTAGAGAAAATCAGTGGTGTGCAAGCAATGACGACTGTCAGGTCTGGCTCTGCTTTAGAAACAGCGCAGGGCAAGGCAAACAAAGCCCAGTTTCTTAATAATCCCAGCAGAGACACCACACCTGCCAATTGTCTGCATAACCCACTTTGGGCCCGACCTGCAGCACATCTATCAGTCGGGATCATCTCCAGGACTTGTTCCCCAAGCTACACAAATCACCACGAGGGGTGGCCTGGCTGCTGGGGAGCGAGTGGCTCTTCCTGCCGAGCAGGAGACGCAAGTCTGGATCTTCCCTCTGGTTGTAAGCAGGAGCAGGGCTGGGAGGATAATTCCAGCCTGGCTGGGGAGAGCAGGAAATGATGCCTCGCACTGCTCTGCAGCACCCCCTGGTAGCCACACAAGAGCCCGGGAATGCCAGCAGCCATCCCTGCCTCGGGGCAGSAGCAGGGAGGGAGAACACGCTGGCAGAGCCTCACTTCACTGGGGAGCAGGGAATATTTAATGCATTCTACGTGCAGCTGAGGGTAAAATGGGTTAGTTACAGGCCTTGCTGTGCCTCCTCACAAGCAGCATTCCTGCTGTGGGCTGCACGTGTTTGGGTGTTGAGCATCAGCATGGCACGAACACTGACAGACACCAAGAGTGATGGCAGCTTTCATGTGATCCCAGTTATTTATCAGCTGAACATSTGAAATGTTTGCACTGACACATGGAGAGCTGACAGAGTATCTGCTTTCCATCCCGAGATTACCAAAACCCACGGATTTTAAACACTCAGAAGGAAAAAAAAAWTAGCTGCTTAAGATAGYACTACATTCWRACAAGAAAAAGAAACAGCTCTGTGAACAGAACTTCTGGTGAGAAGAGAAAAACCCAGCACATTAGAAGAAATACTCCATGACAGTCAGGAGACAAATGGCATGAGCAGAAAGGAGTCAGTGCCCTTGGTACCTGCAACATAAAAACATTTGTATCTCTCACCAACACTGCTTTTCCTACACCTTTAGCACCAAACCACTAAGGAACAACCCCCCTTTTAAAAAAATAATGCCAATAGACAATCCTAATACAGCCAATTCTTTGACAATGCCAAAAATACAGAGACTTGGGAAACATTCTATTTGGAAATATTCTATTTCTGTGCCTCTGGGTCTGAAAGAATGGAGTTAGAGAGTTCTTTCTTCCCTGGAGCCAAATTTACATAAGCATGTAGGTATTGCTAAATAACCTTTGCATTAGAGACAGCTCAGGGAAATGCCTCGTTCTTAAGACTCTCAAGTTTCATCAGATCACTGTGCAGGGCGTTTTATTTTTTTTAATTATTACTCACACTTGTATACTGAATCACTTATAAAACAAATAAGGTTTAATAAGTTTCAATGCCCAGGGCTACCTCAACGTGATGACATCTCTGTCACGCAAGAACTGGGAGTGCTGCGCCCTGCAGCGATAACTAAAAAGCTGTTTGATATAATGGCAGGTTTAAAAGCAAACCTCCAGACCAAGAGAATTTAAAATGCAGATTCTTGAAACAGGCTAGAAGTTTCCTTCAAGTAAACAAATGGTACAAAAAAGGAGCAATTCCTTAATAATCCAACGTTTTGAGCCTTTCAAAAGCCAAAGGACGGGAGGACAGAACTGAGTTAAACGCCATAGCGCAACGCAGGTTTCAACAAAGGAGGGCAGCTTGAAACACTGAGCTGGAACCAGTGTCAGCAGAGAGCCTGCTGTGCCCCCCGTTGGGAAATGGGGAGYGCTGAGGACAGGTGGAAGGCAGCAGAGAGCCAAAGGGCCGCTGCAATTACAATATGCAACGGCGGGTGCGTGTTCCGACAGGAGCGGCGGAACAGGCGGGCACAGAACGCTGAGTGAGATGAAACAGCAGCACACACCTGATCAGCCAGGCTCAGGGCCACGAGGAGGCAGATCAAAGTGCAGCCACGGCCAACTACTCACTGCGTCCCTGACTTGCAGTTTCAGTTCATTGAAATGCAGCAGTTTCGTCTCTTTTCCGAGCGATTTTTCCATGCCGGCCTCGCTCGGAGSCGCTCAGGAAACGCAGACCATGAGTGGCACAAAATCCCAACCCACCCTGYTCAGGCAGCCACACTCAGCTCTGATGTGGAGAGACATTTTATCCCCACTCTGGTGGGTTACATCATTCCCAAAACCTGTCACAATCCCAAAACTAACCTTGCTGTACTGACCAGAAACTGAAAAATGGTCTTTTTCATCCTGCTTGTTCARAGACATGGCCAAGCAGCAGCAGTTTGACTATTAAATTAACAAAGTGCTGCAGGAATCCAAGGGCAAAAAATTCTGAAGCTTGTTGCCACAACTTTTAGTTGCCCCTCATGAGGATATGCTCTGATTTACACATTTAGTGATTACCTATTATGTTAAAATATATTATATTTATTTAGAGAAAAATACAATATATTATGTATTATATAAAGTTAGAATCTTGTGTGTTAAAGAGAAGCGTTTACTTATTTTGAACACTTATTTTCAGCTATTTTTGACAACATAGTGTTGCAACAAGTATGAGACAAAATTCTTACTATTAAAATCTTAGGAATATATGTAATTAAATATATAAATATAATATTTATAAAGTTTAACTATTGAAATAAATATTTCCTGCTCCCCTTAAGCACCCTTTAAGATTTTCAGAATGGGATGTGCACACACACCATTCTGGAAACCTTTCCTCCCTAATGATACAACTCATTGTAGTGACTRAAAGCAGAAATTGAAGACTCAATGCAAGAAAAGGCTTTACAAATCTGCTCATATCTACCAACTGGAACATGAGCTAGGAGCTGTGGAGAGGGGAAAAAAAAAGCAAAAAAATCCCAGAAAAGCAAAGCAGGCTCTGCTCCCAGGTCTATTGTATCACATTCTGGTTTCGATTCGACTTGTTGAGTATTCACCTGTTTCGCTTAGTGAGCACTAATGAACAGGTGGATGGAGCCAAAGCCAAACTCAAAGGAATTATGACAAAACACTAATGCATTATACATCCTGCAGGTCTCATCATGCCCTGGGAATGGCAAACAGGCAGTCTCCCTTTCCAGATCTGACAATAAAATGATGAAACATCATTCTGCCTTTTGAAACGCTGCAATGCACACAAATAATGCTTCCTCCTGCTTAAGCAGCAGRTCCTCAGTTATTCTAAATATAGATCAGTTCTTCTCCCTTCTGATTTGGAAGGGCTCAAGAGGAAGAAGAAACAATCAAAAAAAAAACAAACCCCATACCCCACACACTTGCTCCAGACCTTTGCTTTGATGTTTAGTACCACACTGAGCACAAGTCCTCATAGCTACTGGTTAAAAAGAGGAGCAAATTTATGCAAATTATCAAAACTTGTACAAACACCAGCAAATCCTCCAAACCTGTGCAACTGCAAAGACTGCACAAGGGCTTGTGATCTGCCTTCACCTGCACTGCCTTGGTCAGCAAGCAAACCAAGAAGGAACAACATCTCCTGCACCCACACAAACTCCTCCGTCCTGCCCAAATCCATYTGGACATCCAAACTGGCACACACACCACAACTGTCACCCCAGCATTTCAAAACACACCCCAGCACTTTTAAGGGTATAAAGCTAYAACAAGGCTTTTATAAATAGCCCTCTTTAGGATGGACAAGAGGAGCACTGACCTGGAACAGCAGTTCAGGTACTGCAGGCTTTTTCCCATGCACACTTTGTCCATTTTAAAACCCAAACTAAGAATTCAGCTCTTCTGAGTCACACACCATTATCAATTCACAAGGAAAGGGCATTAAACAAAAGATTCACTCAGATTAGCAAACAAACCCAAACCTACTGAAATGRCTGCTATTTTAGAGTTATTGATGAGTATTAGCAACTTCACTTTCATTTGGGGATGACAAAAAAAAGAAAATATACATGCATGGGAAGTTCTATTGTCTAAACTGCTGTGGAGGAAATTCTCCTTTTTTCACTGCCAGGAACCCCTCTGTGCATTTGCTAACAAAAACCCCCTGTAGCAGTATAGGATGGCCATAAACCAAACTGTCTGTGTTTTAAGGGAAAACCAGTATTTACCAGGGCCTGGAGCATTCCATTCACAATGACAGTGCCCTCCATGGTCTGGGAGGAGGATGTGGATAACATGGAGAGCACCCAGTCCAGGAAATCTGCCATCCTGCTCTGCCTGACATCAGGGCGGACAATAAACCTGCCACAGAAAAAACAAAACATTGCAGACACTGACTTCATGGCACACAATGRAAAACAATTTTTCCTCCTATCCAAACTGGTTGTAGTTCCTGGAAACAATTCTTCAATGTGTGTTTCCCCAAATCACTGAGGATGGAACACTCCAAACCATCCTGTGTTTAGCCCAGCTGCTTCTGAGCAAGGCTCTGATCTGGGATTTCACTTTCACTTCAAACCCAGCTAAAAACTTGGGTTCTAGAAATTTCTTATCTTAATTGTAAAGCAATAAAATTTCCAAAGCTTTTAAGAAATTAYTTCCATGAGAATTAATGAAAAGCTGAAGCAAATAGCAGGATTCTTTACCCCTCTCTCCAAAAACAGCCATTCTGCAAATCTGAAAATCAGTGGGTGCTTTTTGCACTGTCAGCAGCCAGGCCCAGAATGAGCAACCAGCAGGGCTACATTTGGGGTTTCAGGTATTTGAAAAGGTCAAGCACMTGTTATTTAATACACTAGATGGGTCAAGAGATGAGTTTTTAGCTGTCTTAGAGAAGGGAAAAGATGCTTCTCATTGCTAAACTACCATAAACCTACTCTGAGCCCTCCCCTGAGCAGCCAAGCTGCAGTCAGGGCCTCACTTCAGGGTCCTGGCACCTGCAAAGCAGCTCCTGYTCCAGCAGTGATTCAGTGTTCTCAGCTCACCCAGTGCAAACACTGAAGCTCAGAATAAATTTAGAGTAGGTACACAGACAGTTACCTCCTTAAAAGACAACACAAGGTCTGCTCTAAGAAATGTTATTTTTAACAACTCTATTCAACAACTATTTTGATTAATAAATTCAGTCCATCTTAACCCAGAGAACATGAACACAGTTGTTAAGGCTGTGACCCTCCCACACCCACTGCCCCTGTGTCCCCATGTCCCCAGGCACCACTTTCCCTATGTTCCACTGTCCCCATCCCTGTGTCCCTCTTGTCCCCATGTCCCTCTGTCCCCACAGCGACAGCGCCAAAGCTGCGCGGGCAGCGCCCCCTGCTGAGCACAGGCCGCAGTGCAGGGTCGGGGCTTTTACTGCTTTAAACAGAAAGGAAAAAAAACCCGAATCAGTCACAAGAAACTAAAGGTTTCTTCCACTAGCATATCCAGGAATGTGGACTGGAACAGATACTGAAACAAGAGATATRTGTGTACTATCCCTGCTTATGGTCTTTGTAATTTATTTTCATGTGCAGAGGAAGCAGTATTTCTAACACTACTGCATCCAATTCAAGCAACAGTAACATCCCCAGACAGCTGGCACCTTCCAGCCCTCCCAACACTGTCATGTCAGGTTAAGGAACAGCAGGAGGAATGGGAGCCTTTCTGCCAAGRTGCACAGAAGAGACTTACTTGGACACCAGCACAGCAGCTGCATCCCGAGCCTTGTCACTGACAACCAGGTAACACTAAAGGGAAAAGAAAACTGACTGTCAAAAATTCATCCATGGAGATAGAGAACCAACTAYGCAACAACTCTGTACATAATACACTACTGAATACTTACATGATAAATATTATGATGGTTACACACATGATGTCATTATTAAGATCACAAACTGAGCTTAAAGATARCAGAAAGTTCATTTTCCCATTTAACAAACTGTATCTGAGGCAGAGTCTCCCTTTGTGTGCCTCTGAAAGCAGGTTTATTACTGAAGCCTTAACTCAYAGACACATTGGCCTATAAGCAGTAAGCCCCTTAGTGCTGCAAGTGTCAAAAGCCTGAGCTGTTGGGGTACCTGTGGGGAAGGGGAGGTGGTTTATTGTTATCTCAAAGGCATGACAAGTCAGCCACCTGGGCTGACACCCATATTTTAAACAATGTATTTGTTTATAAATCTTCACACGGTCACAGCTTCCTAAGTTGCTTGTTCTGATAAACGCTGATTTCCCTTAGAAATCCTCAGCTCTGGCTTTCAGAAGAAGCTCTCTGGCACTTTCAAGTGTTGAAAGCCTCTAACATATTCAAAGGGGTTCACCTCAGATAAAATGGTTKATTACCTCAGGGGAAACAAATTCAAGTCTCACCTGACTCTAAAGCAGCAAACTGAAGATCCAGAAGTACGAAAACCTCTTTACAGATTAGACACACAAAAATATGGCCTTAAACAATATGCTGAAAAGAATATCATTGATGAATACACAGAATCTATTCATATTTATCCCACACTGAATGACTGAGCCCAGTATCCCAGGTGTGACAACAGCCCAGGATGTGTTCAGCTCACTCACCTTTGCTATTTCCAGGATGCGATCCATGGTTGGCTGCCGCGCCTGCCCTTCCACAGAAACCAGGCTTCCATCAAAACGGGCCAGGTCAAAAGGAATCAGGCAGATCATGGACAGCCACAGCAGCAGCATGTAACGAGTTTCCCAAGTCTGGGAAGCAATGGGGAAACAAAGGGGTTTATCTTCATTTGTCTGAGAGCAAAAATCACCTCCTGGCTCCAAGGAATTTTCAATGAGAAAACTCCCAAAGTGCCCTGAAACTCCAGAGGAGACAGAACTACAAGGGATGCCAAACAGYAAAACTGTAACAAAATTAATGAATMCTCCCCCTCAATCAGGGCATCCTTGTTTCCTTCCYAAAGGAAAACTGCACCTTCCCCTTYTCCTGTTTTTGCCTTCCCTCAGYCTATCTGTGCCTCCACTCAYAAATACAGCAGAAGTATGTTCTTCTCCTTAATTTCTTATGTACTGCTTTCATGGGCTTACTGAAACAATTTCAGAAGAAGGAAGTTTGTCAAGCTTTAAAGCTGTACACCTAAAGCAGCAAAGTGTCAGAATTGATGTTTGCAAAAAAAACCCTTTAATTTAGAGCAGCAATACAATTATTGTCCTCAAATCCATGATTTTTGTTACTTATAATGGATAATGATCTCTCTTAAAAGTTATCTTTCTTAAGCAGCTCCCTGGAGTTCTTCTTTTTCCTTATTTAAAAATACAAAAATATAAACTACAGCATCCTGGAGTCAGACTGGATGATTTTCCAGTAACTCCTTTTAGAGGTTCAGTACCTTTCACTGCCCTTCTTCCTACTCTTGTTACAACCAATTTGTTCCTTACATGAGTGGTTAAAGGTTCTACTTGCACCTCCACTCCTTCTAAATCCTTGGAATCCTAAATCCCATGGAAGAAAACCAAGACCTCTCCTTGGGGAGGRCATTYCTCCTGTGACAAGATGATGGTTTTCACACCAAATCCAGGTGTTAACACCAGACAGGTTCTGYCACTGCTTATTTACTTTTTCCCATTTTTTTTTCCTTCAGCTTTTTTCAGAGACATAAAAGTTAAACAAAAAGCACAGCCAGTCCTCACCTCAGTGTCTCTGGGGTTCTGCTTTGCAAGCATATCCARAACAGGCTGCAGGTCCCTGACTTCATGAGGGAACAGAGGCAGGAAACGTTTGTAGCCTCTCACCTGAAGCAGAAAGTTTGAGAATTCAGTCACTCATCCAGCACCAGCAGGTACTGAGGGGAAAGGAGGGACCCTGGGAGGAATCTCTTGATTAGGATCCTCATGTCTGCAATTTCTTTTGCATTCAGACCTCAAATTTTACTAATCTGGATCATTAAATAACAGAAGCTATCATGAAAATGGGGAACAAGAGAACTAATCTTTCACAGTACAGTTTAAAATATTTAATTGTATAAGACATTTATTTTAGTATTTCTGAAAATAATACAGAAAACACTCATAACTTAAAAATTTCAGTTAAAGAACATTAAAGTTATGATTTTTTTACCTTTGTAATGATGTAGAGAAATTTAAAAGCCAGGTGAACCAGTGGGGGAGGAGAGCCACTGTCCCTTACTATCTCCAACAAGGAATTCATCATCCCCTCTGGTGAAAGGACAGAAAAACCAGTGAGACTCCAGGCAGTTCACAGAACTTCTTGCACTTCTTACAGAACAGAGGGAGACAACAACTACCAAATGAAAGCACTATGAGCCACAGCAACCCTGTAATGCAAACCCAGACCTTCCAGAGGAAGAGATTTTGAAGTACAGACACAAGAATGATTTAAGGATGACATTCCTACCTAAGTGGCGATCCAAAAGGTGAGGCTGCTCCTGGTACTTGTCCATGATACCTGAAAATGAAAAGGTATCAGTAACAAACTACTCAAAGAGCCTGAACTGTGAGACACTCTCTGATTCTGAACAGTTTGAGCTGAAGATTTCTGCCTCCCTGAGCTGCCACCACCTTTAAGTGAGGCCACATGGATGGATGGAGCTTGGAGCAAGCTGGTCTAGGGGAAGGTGTCCCTGCTCAGGGCAGGGAGGGTGGAATGAGAGTGGTGGAATGCCTGGCTCATTTTAGCTATTTGGTCAGAAAACAGCTGTTACATTAGAAAACTAAAACTTCCTTAACTTCCCCTTTTCTGCATTTGTTTCTCTCACAAACAACTTCACTCTCTGGCCTTTTTCTCTGCTGGACACATGCACACTCCCATTTAAGACATGACTCAAAGCCAACAGTGCTGCAGTTGACCAGTGGATGACACTGCACAACCACTTTCAGACACCAGCAGCATCCTTGTGCAATTCCACTGGGATACCTGAACACCATCGGGAGGGAAACCTGAGCTCCTCCTAATCACCACTGACTTCCCACCTCAGTTAATGATGCCTTAAGCTGCACACAAACAGCAGAACCAGTGAACATAAATTCCAACAGCAAAGCAACAACTTTCCAGCAGAAGTGGAATTGAAAAGCAAATTCTTTTCCCAGGTCACAGCCTGGCAAAGATAAAGTAAAAGCCCAAATATAAAAGCTGAAGAGGATGAACTTAAACCAAATGCTCTAAAACTGTTATTTCAAAAAATATCTTCCTATATTTTCCTACAAAACTGTAGTTGTAGATGAAACTGTTTCCCAAACTTCTGTTTCTAATGGTTCATCAAAAAAGGAGYAACATGAGTGAAACTTTGGAAACTTCCATTAAAATCCTCTGGAGCAGGTGATTACTGCATTCCCTGTTCCCAGATAAAAGGTATTCCCTAAGTTTCAGTGTTCTAACTCACACACTGAGCCTCTTGGCAGATTTGGGACCTTTTGTCCAAGAAGGATCAAAGACACCTGAGCACATTAAATATAACCCAATACTGAACCACATACACAGGATCTTTTTCAAGTGTATTGAGTTTGTATTTACTGGGCAATGATATACWGGCAGAAAGCTCATAAATGCAATTYAAATGCACAGAAACACTCCACAGAGAGAGGCACAGAGGGGTGATTTTTCCAGCAATGGTTTTTCCTGTCCCACTGAAATCTGACATTTCCTCTGTGATGCTGAACAATCTCACCAATGAGAGTTCTACTGAGAAACTTCTGCAGGGTCAGAGCTCCAAATTTGGGGGTTTCTGCTTTATTGTTTGCCCACCTCATCTCTTGTTGTCAAAAACAAAGATGCTGGGTCAATATTTTGACTGTGAGTTTTGCAATTTCACCACCCTTCAAAATAATAAAAAAAATAGTGCAAAACTGAACTGCAAAATGCCRGTCTGCTAAATTCAGTTTGCAAATACACGAAGCACTGAAGGAACTTTTGCAAATCACCTCATCAGAATATTGAGCCAACACACAGATGTGCCTGGAAGCAGCCTGGTCACCCAGGACACTGCTATGAGCATCTCACTATGGCCCTTGCAGATTCAGCTGCTCCAGGGGCAGGACAGTTTTGCTCAGGTGGCACAAAAGTCAAACCAAGTTCCCTCCACTTGGAAAAACTCCCATGATCTGTATGGATTCAGCCACTCCTCACATTTCCCATGAAATGAAAAAGTAAAAATAGGAAATTGACACTTCAAAGCACAAAATGGGTGTGTTTTGATGAGTAATTAGGTTAAAACGTTGCTTTCTTGGACAGACACACAAACTTTTAACTAAATTATGGCCTGAATTTGAATAGGAAACTGGAGGCCCAACACGAGTCAGAATTCTGGAATCTAAGACCTAAGTTTTCATTTACAGCAGTTAAATACAAGGTAATAAAGGAATATCTATATGGAAAACAAAATAAACAAAAAACCAAATCAGAACTACCTGTGGATAAAGTTCCAGCATTATCACTAACCCAAAAATCAGCGGTTTGGTCCCTTTTTTGGTAGTCACCAACAACAAAATGAATGACACATAACAAAACGTTTGTATCGAGCAAYAGCGGGACCACTCCCTTTGGCTGCCGCGCTTACCTACGAACCGTTCCACGGCCATTTCCCTCGTCACCAGCTCCCCGAACACTTCCCTCAGGTTCCCGATGAGCTCGGCGACCTCCCGGCTCTCGGTGAAGCTGTCCAGGATGTTCCTGTCGCTGATGGCACTGGGCTCCCGCTCCTCGCCCTCCTCCGGCTGCCGCCCCGCTCCGTCCATGCCGGCGGGCCCGGCGCTGGCAGTGACAGGGGGAAGGCTCGGTCCCGCCGCCCCTCAGGGCGCGGGCAGCGCCGGTGCCGCCGCCCCTCACACCCCGCCCGG
>CADDXX010000432.1:530455-558902 GCA_902810485.1 Alauda arvensis | reverse complement strand
GGCTGTTCCCGGTGTGAGGGGCGGCTGTTCCCGGTGTGAGGGGCGGTTGTTCCCGCCGGGATGGGAGATTGTTCCCGGTGTGAGGGGCGGCTGTTCCCGGTGTGAGGGGCGGCTGTTCCCGCCGGGATGGGAGGCTGTTCCCGGTGTGAGGGGAACAGGTGCTCCCGCGCTTGTGAGGGGAGGCTGGAGCAGCACTGCTCGCTCCTGGTAACGCCTGCAGCAATCCCACATAGGCTAAGTAAAGCCTGTGGCCGTCTTTGGGCAGGAGAAGCTTTTAAATAAAGCAAAGAAGGGTCTGTTATTTCACATTACTCAATCTCTTGAGGCTGCCTGAGGAAACAAAATCTCAGAAAGAGGCAATGTGATTATTCTATTCTCTCTCTCTCTCTATATATATATACATATATATGAGTACCCAAAGAGTACTAGAGCAGCTGGTCTGTGCAGAGCTCCGGGGCTGCACTCAGCTGTTGTGCACTGAAAAGCTGAGGTCACCTCCCAACACAGCAGGTCACAAATCTGAGATGCGACATCAGCAGAAGGCACAGAACGAGCACGGCAAAGGAGGTGAATGCACAGGAGGGATGKGAAATAGCTGGTGTTGGTGTGAGCACMCGCAGTSTGGGCTCCAGTTCATCGTACACTCATGGAATAATCCGAGTTGGAAGGGACCTCAAAAGGCTGTCGGGTCCCTCACTTGCTTGAAGTAAAATTCCTGTTTAAGTCCAGTTAGRGTGCTCAGGGCCTTGCGTCCCGAGAACTTCCCCATTTTCAAGACTTATCGGTGGTGTTGGTGGTTGGGTTTGGGGGTTGGCTTGGTTTGGGGTTTTGTCAAATCAGGGAATCCCTATTTTAGCGTGTTCCAACCGCAACTCCTGTGTTTCTGCTAGTTCAACGTAAAAGCCTTTCCCAAATAGTCCTTTGCAGCTGGACGGGCCCGGGCCACCCATCCTCCCCTCCGGCTCGRCGGTCAGTCCCGGTTCGTCCCGGTMATTCCAGCGATCMCTCTCGCTCAGTCCCTCTCCATCCCCGCCGCTCCCACCGCCATCCCTGCGGCGCTCGACTGCTCGGCGCTCCTCCCGCGGCGGCTGGATGGGCTCAGCGCTCGGCAGCGGTGCCTGGCAGGGCCGGAAGCAGCCGCCGGCCTGTCTGCTCGGCCCGGCGGGACTCGGCCGGACTCGGCTCCGCTCCGCTCAGCCCGGCTCGGGCGGCTTCGGCTCAGCTCGGCCCGGCCGGGCTCGGTCCGGCTCGGCTCCGGCGGGCTCGCTGCACTGGACCCGACTCGGGCGGGCTCGGCTCGGCCCGGCTCGGTTCGGGGTCCCGCGGCGGGGCTGAGGCGGGCGGGCGCCGCCATGGTGTGAGGGGCGGGGGCGAAGGGGCCGAGCCGGAGCCATGAACCTGCTCCCGGCCAACCCGCACGGCAACGGGCTGCTCTACGCCGGCTTCAACCAGGACCACGGTGAGGCTGCGGGCCCGGGGAGCCGGGTGGTGCCGCGGAGGGGCGGCGGGGCAGAGCCCGGGCTGGGCTGGGCCTGGGGCTGCCGCGGCTCCCGAGCCATCCACGGCGGGGTCCCGCTTGCGGCCCGAGGTGYTGCTGCCTTCGGGGATGCCCGAGGTGCGGCGGCTGCAGCTGATGGAAGGGGCCGGGAAGGCCGCTRGCAGCGGGAGGATTTAGTGGTTCTCCCGTTGTTTCAGCAGTGTGTGCGCCCAGCRGTTGAATGGGTGGGTGGGGGGAGAGGAGAAGAAACAGGACCAGGATTTTTGGGGCTTGCTGCACTTGGCTGCTCACCTTGTGTGGCTCTAGCAGGCTCCTCAAAGCCTGTACTTCAGGGGCTGCTTTGGGAACTGCCCGCAGTTCAGCCCTTTCTCAGTGTTAAGTACTCCACATTCAAAATGAGTGGTGTATCTGCTTTTTTCTTTCTTTTTACCTGGYTTGTGTTTTAAAAATYGTGGTTAARACTACTAYTAATYACCCTGGCAGGCAAGCACTGATACAGCAGCTCCCTGTGCATCCTYGGCTTATCTTTTCCCTTTGTTAGAGGGGAAGGCCTGCTCCAGAAGGGGGATGCATGTGCCTCATCCTGCTTTGGCAATACAAAAATAGCACCAGTCTTATGAGTAAGTGTCATTTTTGTGGAACAAGGAGCAGAAACTCATCATTTTGTAACATCCTCTTGCCTTAATAAATAATATTATTGCTTAAGACACTTGCAGCTCTGTCATTGTAGACTGCAGCTCACGTACCTGTTGCTGACGCTGTTGAAGTCGTGTGTAAACACGAATTATTCTGTTGATTTTAGTCAAACACCTCTGATGACATCTTGGCAACAGCACATGAAGCAGGTAATGAGGTTAGAGCATCTTGGCAGTGCATCTCTTCCTGCTATGCCACAGATTTGAAAAGAATAGAAGAGTTTGTTTCTCAGCAGCTCTGCACTTATTTTCGTCTTGCCTCTGCAGCAGAGATGGAAAAAGATTTTTGAGGATGAGCTTCATTTCAGATCTGCAGGATCTGTGATGGAGCAGTGATATTTGGTGTTTGGCCTGTAGGGCTGTGTAAGAAGAGTTTCTCTTTTAGTGTAAAATGCCTTTAGACCATCATTTTAGTGTAAAACTTGTTTGTTGCAAAGGCTTCCTTAAGTTCTGTAGCAATAAAGGCAAGATAAATTCCTTCTCTCAGTAATATTAGTTGAGGTGTTAGGGCCTGGGTTGGACTCAGTGATCTTGAAGGTCTCTTCCAACCTGGTCATTCTGTGATATCCAAAGCACCTTCAGGAATTTGTCTTGGGAATCTGTGAGCTGGCAGTGTTCATGTCCCATCCCACCCTCACCTGGCCAGGCAATTGAGTGATGACAAAAAGCAGGAAGAAAAGACACAATTGGCAGCTCCTGGAGCTGTTCCTCCTGGGGACAATGACGCTGCACTGCAGATAAACACACTTTTATGAGTTTAGGGCTCCTGGAAAGTGCTGAAGGGCAGTTGATGCTTGGCCACCCAAAGGAGAGCAGAGAGGAGGGAAAGCTCCCTGCTTCCTTCTTGCTTCTGCTGGGAATAGAACGTGAGTCACTGGAGTGCTGGAGCTCCCAAGTGTGGGTGTCTGCATGCACTGTCACAATAACCTCATTTCTCAGGAATTTAAGACTGGCTTAATCCCACAAGGATGGGAGGAATCATCAAAGGGGTCTCTCAGAGGCTGAATCTCCCTGACTGGCAAGTGATAAAGCAGCTGTGGTTGTTCTACCCTGGGCTTCCCTCCCTCTGGATTGAGTGATGCTGGTTTATATCAGRTGCCTTTGCTACTTTTAGGCTTTAAATTAAAAACCAAAGGAACAAYGTAAGGACAATGGAAGTTGTCAGTTGTTTGAATCAGAATATTCTGATTTTAGCTTCTTAATTTTGAGACAGTGAGCTCCTGAGTTCAGATCCTTTCCTGATGCTTTGAGAAGGACATTAAAGTGCTTTTCAGAAATGAAGAGGCAAAACATATAATAAATGGCCATACCTGTAAATTGTTGACAGATTTCTCTTTTGTCACTGTTGCAGCTGGTTTGAAAACTGAGGTGTGGGTTTGTTTTGATGTGGAAACCCTTGACTTCTGTATTTCTGTTCTCCAGTGGGCTGGAATGCTTTGTAAGGCCCCTTTAATGTTGGTAGGGTCCTATGCTCTTGGCTTTACACAGCATTTATGGTGCCAAGGAAAACACACTTCCCTGGATTTCACCACTGCCACTGCAGGACCCCTGGAGCAGCAGGTGTCTCTGTGCCAACATGTCCCCTTTGGCCTGTGACATCTTCTGGGCTGGGCATTCATTTAACCCTTCCTTTTTCTGCAGATTTGGAGGAACAAAACTCCCTCTGGCCTCCCTGGCACTGGTGGCAAAAAGCACTTTTATTGTAGGAACAAACACTGCTGCGGGTCAGGGCAATAACTCTGTAATCATTATATTTGTTAAAAAAAGTATCTGAGTTATCTTTTGTCAGTGGCTTTTCAGCTCCTCTGTCCCTTCTTGAAAAGAGAGGTGCACTTCTTGTGGAAGGAAGGGAACCTAAGGGAGTGTTCCCTCCTCTGTCAGTCCCTTCCAGCTCTCTCACATGGAAGGGCTTACAAGCTGTAGCCATCAAATTTGTGATTCCACTGGTGAYAGGAATCAGTCAGATGGGAATCACCAAGCTTCAAAGTGACCTGGAACTGAAGGAGCAACAGGAATTTTCCTGTAGGTTTTTTTCTCTTGTTTGATTTGGGGTTGCTGTGCCTGAGAGCTTCATCTCTCTGTGGGTTGTGATGGACCACATGGGGAATTTCACCATTACTCACATCCCCACGTTCTGGTGTGGTGTCTTCAGTTAAAAATGTGGATATTCCCAAGGCATTACAGCAGCCCACGTCTTACTCATGGGGTTGGTGCTGCAGGAAGTGTAAAGTGTGTGTTTGATTGCATCAGGAATGCTCCATTTGGGTTCTCAGGAGCTGCTGGGATCAGCACAASTCAAACCTGACAGCACTCCRTTACCACAGAACAGCCTCAGCATCYCTTCCCTTTGACTTTCCTGGAAATACAATAGGGGATTAGATTGTTGCTGGAAAATAATTATATGGATCAGTTGTCATCCTGTACAGCAGAGCTTTATGTGGAGGGGAAGGTTTCCATTGCAGTTTGCTCCCTGGCTATCACAGAGCAAACCAGCACTGAGAGGGGAGGACACRAAGTGAACAGGGTTCATATCAAAGCCTATTGCAATATGGTTGCTAATCCTGCTACAATTATTACATTCACATTAGCCACTTTGTGTGTGTGTGTGTGTATGTAAACAAGAACTTTGTGCTCCTAATTTATTCCAGTATCTTGGRACAGGGTGAAGTTGTACCTTGGAGTCTTTTGGGTTAAGGGCACGGGTTTTTGTGTTTTGTTTTCTTCCCCCACATGCCCTGTGRTTGTTGGAGTGTTGAGTTTTGGGAAGGGTTGTGTTTAGGCAGAGCTCCTCAGCTTTTATTTGAGGGGTTCAAATTCAAATGCAGTGCATCAGAATAGAACCAGAGCAACTGGAACTTACATTCCAGCACCTCAGAGATCTTGAACTGGAGTTTTGGTACAGTACACACAAATTGTGAGCCACCAACAGTGACAGCAGCTTCTTGGTGACCTGACATTGCTCTGACTTCACAGTGGCATGTCTTTGTAGCAGGGCCTGTTAGCAGGGCAAGGAGCAGGATGAGGGACTGGCAGTTTAATGGATTTCACTAAAGAAGTACATGCACACTTCCATATGAAAAAGTAACTACAGTTATTTTCCAGAGAGTTTTAATCTGCCTTCTGCTTATATCCTGGGTTAGACTTCAGCTACTGGTGTGTAATTATTGGCATTGTACAGCAGTCAGCTCTCATTAGCACAGCTGGAAGAGCTGTTTGATGAGCACTGTGCTCTGGAAACATCCACAGCAGAGTCAGAATTGTGAGGTGAATTTGCATCTATGAAGAAAGGAGGGAGCTTGCTTCATAACTGTTCATAACTGTTGGGCCATAAACACTAAAATGCTGTTTTCCTGCACTCCAGTGCATGGCACAGGATCCAGGTGGGTTGGGAATTGGTTTTCTTTCCTTCTATTGTTTTCTCACCTGCCTAAAATCAATACCAGGACATTTCCACCAGGCCAGCATAGAGGACAGCTTCTCTGGAAGATTTTCACTTGCCATCACCAGCAGAGCCTGTGAGTGCTCTTCAGCTTGAGTGTAACCATGCAGTCCTTGAGTAATGCTTTCCTAACCCTCTGGCTCTTGCTTCCTTCTTGAGTGTAYCTGGCAGTTACTATATCTGTGTGTATATATGTGCTTTTTACCACAGGATGCTTTGCATGTGGAATGGAAAATGGATTCCGAGTTTATAATGCAGATCCACTCAAAGAAAAAGAGAAACAAGGTAAAACACTTCTTACACCACGCTGCTCTGTGTTGGAAGCTCATTTTTTCCTGACTGATTCTTGCTCAGCTTTCACTTCTCCATCCCTGGGAGGCTTTGAATGAAGCCTCAGGAAAGGCAGCTCCTGCTGGTCCCACAGGGACTCTCACTTGTGCCACTGCCTGGTCAGAAGGCTCTGTGCTGTTAATYTGCACAATTGGCTGATGAGGAGTTTGTCTCAGCTTCTGGCAGAGTTGTGTTTGCTGTTGCTAATGTCTGTAGCCTGAGTAGGAGAGGTGTTTTCCTGGGTGTTTACAAGCAGGAGGAGTCTCTCCCCACAGCCATCAGGAGTTGTTCTGTTCTTGTTCCTGATCTGGGTGATGCAGTGTGGCAGTGAAAATCCAGGCTTTTTCCTGGAGATCTTTGTAACATTTCTCATACTCAAAAGTATTGTCTGCAAGAGCACTGAGAGCTCAGACCTYTAATGCTCTAAATCTTACCTTCTATTTATGCTTTAAAAATTTGGGAGGATCTTAATGTGATGAAGCTACTTCTGTGTCTTAACAGAGGTCAGTAGATGAACTGTGTTAACAGTGGAGGTTTTTATCAGAAAGCAAGCAAAACTGAGTCAAAATATGGGAAACTGAAGCTGAGCTGTGTCATCCTAACCCCAAATATAGGAAGTGAGCTACTAAACAGGTTTCCCAGCACTTTCAGCCTGTGGTGAGAAAAGGGATTTAATAAGAGGAAAAAATGTACTTAAMGTAGCAATTCCCACGAAATCAGGCTCATTTTTCTGGCTACTGCTGTAGAGATTTTAGTCACTGTTCACATGGCCAAAGCTGACAAACTTTTCTGCTCTTAGCAGTAAATTCTGCCACAAGCAGCACACCTGGGGACTGTCACTTGTGACAGTGTGCTCAAAGAGTCAGTATTCATCCTGAAGTCCTGTGGAGTTCCTTGTCAAAACTCTCCGTGCCAGTAGCTCTGGAAGGAGATACTTCCAGGACTCCTGTGGTGAAAAGTTCCTTMTGAGTCAGCTTGCCTTTTCCCTGTGGAATCTGAGCTCTCACTGAACTGGCTGTGTAGGTACACAGAGATCCTGTTCATTGTTTGTGTGGGTTTAAACCTGCCCAAGACACTCCCAGCTGGAGCTTGTCCATTTGATTTTCCCTGTAACYCATGAAACCAAATCTTGTTGCAACCCCAGCTTGTCTGTCTTACAYCCAGGAGTTCCAAGAAATTCCCATCCAAGTGATGATTCAGTGCTCTAACACAGATTCAGAACACAKTCTTGAATTGTTTCAGATTATCCCTTGTAGATGTTGTAGAGCTTTTTGTCACAGTGATAACACCTCTTCATATCAGASTGTGCTGTCCTGCTGTAAATGCTTTAATGGAGTCCAGAGGAGGATCTGCTGCAGAAAGGGGTAGTGTTCAACTGTTCAGGAAGGAAACAAGGCACTCAGTAGTGCTGTTGAAGAAACCACAAGGGCTTGTATGAAATCCAGGGCTTTACTGCTCCAGGATGAAGAACTTTCACAGAATCCACATTCTCTGGTTTTTAAGGGCAGCCAGGGTAGGAAGATGCTTTTCTTCCTGAGAAATGTGCTGGATAWCACGAGCTTTTCTTATAACAGTGCTAAAAATTAGATGGCAATTTAATTGCTTCTGACACTTTGAAATAAAACCTTTGTCTTGCAGAGTTTCTAGAAGGTGGTGTTGGCCATGTGGAAATGCTGTTTCGTTGCAACTATTTAGCACTAGTAGGTGGAGGAAAAAAGCCAAAGTACCCACCCAACAAAGGTGAGCCTGAGGGTGCAAACCCTGCCTTGTCCCTGTGGGCACTGCCCAGAGAGCCCCCACAGGCAGGGCTGAGTGAAGGGGGTGCTGCAGTCCCCGTGCTGCAGTAGTTGCATCACTGCTGCTGCAGTGCTGACAGGCTGCTGCCTGCAGGGACTGCTCTCCTGGGCCTGCTGACCTCCTCMCAGGGAACTCTGCAAGGAGCAGGGAGCTCCCTGCCTGGCAGGCTTTGGAGGAACATCYACTGCTCTTCTCAGCTGCTGCATTRGCTCTTTCATAACCCTCAGAGCAAACAGAAAAAAGCTGCTTTTCTTTAGAAAAATGTAAATTGTCAGATTTTTGTGGTTGGAGTTGACCACTCCTTCCTGCACAATTCCAGTGTGAATTAGGGGGTTGATGTTTAGTGGCTCAATGCCTTCTGCTTAGCAGGATGYTTAACCATTGGATGAACCTCTTGATCAGACTGCTGGGGAACTGCAAATTGTTACAGGGGAGCTGTGGATCCTTAAATATGCCTGGATGGTCTAATGCAAYGTGTGCACTGTTGCAGTCATGATCTGGGATGACCTGAAGAAGAAGACTGTCATTGAGATCGAGTTTTCCACTGAAGTCAAAGCAGTGAAGCTGCGGAGAGACAGGTGGGTACAGCAGGGGAGTCCTGACACCCAGTTTGGCTTTGTGCTCCTGCTCATTCCCAGCTGCTGGGGAAAAGGAAAAGATCCAGCTGTAACACCAGCAACTGCAGGTGAAACAGGCTTTGGGGCCAGAGTATGAGGTGTGAACAGGCCACAGTTTAAGTGTACTGCCTTGGTGAAAAGCCTCCAARACTTCTTGGTCCCCTAATGTAGGGAAATATTCTGTGGCTCCTGCTGGTTTTCTAGGTGTGGAGGAGTGTGCAGAAAATTCCTGCAGATCCCTGGAGCAGCTGTGAACAGCTGGAGCCTGTGTGTGCGTGGGTGGAGGGGCTGGATAAAAGCTTTGCAGTGCTTATCTCCGWGCCTGCTGCAAGGCTGGGAGCCTCCTGTGGGGGAGGGCAGGAAGAACGTGCCTGCTAAATCACTTGAAAGCCTTTGCAGGTCTGAGGGAATGTTTGTGTCCCCCCCCAAGTCACAGGAACTTCTGTTCTCTTTCAGAATTGTGGTTGTCTTGGACTCAATGATTAAAGTTTTCACGTTCACACACAATCCCCACCAGCTGCATGTCTTTGAAACCTGCTACAACCCTAAAGGTCAGTGGTGCATGTGGGCTGGGGAATGGAGGCAAGTTGATTGTGTTCCTGCCATGCCATTTATCTCCAGCTGCCTCAGTCAGTTCTTTAGAAGTCATTAAGCACTTACTGCACTGCAGTCGTGTCCTTTGGAGATGCTTTTGTGTTTGTAGAATGGTTCTTAGAATTTATAAATACTTGACCCAGAAAAGCTGTTTCCTGTGCTCTTGGTATAGATGTGATTTTTATAAGAGCTGTACACTTTCCTCTGTAAAGAACCTGTATTTTTGCTGGAAGGGTAATTATGCACACAAACTTTAGTAAAGTGCATCATTTCTCTTTCCTAATAGAGCTGGAGGTGTTGAGCAAACTCTTCTCTSTGTTAAGAAGAGCCTAATGAGCAAACTGATATTGTTCTTTTTAAATAGCAAGGCCTGGCTGTGGCTGTTGCTGAGCCAAGGGGAGGGGCTGGGGCTCATTCACTGATGCAGCAGGAGCAGAAGGAGTTTGGAGGAGTGTCAGGAAGGGTGGAGCAAACACTTCTTGTAGTCCTGACCGGGGAACAAGGGGTGCAGGCAGTGCTTGATTGCTGGAGAGCATCAGCTTGGATGTCAGGAGGGTGTTTTCTCCACCAGATTGTACAGAAATCCCCAGCTCTGAGGGTTTCCATGCCTGCCTGGAGCAAACATGGGATTGCTGTCATGGAATCCCAGCCTGGATGCAGCTCCAGCCTGACTGACAGGCAGGGGCTGCAGGAGAGAGTTTTATCTTGGGCTGAGGTTTCAGGAATTCACCTGGGATTGGTGTGATTTCCATTCAGTGGGCCACAAAACATTACARAGTGCCAGTGCTGTAAGAACCAAGTTCAAACTCAAATTAATAATGGTTTCACTGATGGAGCAGAAGCTCAGATATCATCTCTGATAAACTCTTCCCCTTCCTGAGCTGCTGAGGAGACCTTTTAACTTCTTAAAATAGCTTTGATGTAATGGACTGACTGGGCTGATCTGCTAAACCACCCAGATTCTGGATAAGCACAGCTGGATTACACTGAAATAAAGTGCTGAGAGCAAGTTAAAATTCTGCTCCTCCTCTGCTTAACTGTGCCCTGAACTCATGGACAGATGATGTTTTGGGACTAGCAATTAATGTAATGGCACTAACCAGTAACATGAGATTCTGATTTACTCCATGGCTGTTGGCTTATCCTGAAATTATCAATATTTTAGAAACTTACATTTGAAAAGCTGATTAGGAAATGGAAATGATCCAATTGCTCTTTTCTTTTGTCTTTCAGGTCTGTGTGTCCTTTGTCCAAACAGTAATAATTCCCTCCTTGCATTTCCTGGGACTCACACTGGGCACGTGCAGATCGTGGACCTGGCCAACACAGAGAAGCCTCCTGTGGACATCCCAGCTCATGAGGGAGTCCTGAGCTGCATAGCACTGAACCTGCAGGGAACAAGGATTGCAACAGCATCAGAAAAAGTGAGGATGGTGGCCCCTGGCCCTGGCTTACTGTGTGTTCTAGTGCAGTGAGATAAAATAGCCAGCCTTTGGAGGAGAGACAGAGAAATTCCTGCTGGGAAAATCTGCCACTGAACTGTGCACTCTCAGTCTTTCTTTATCTTCCCTGCTCCTCTGGGATGCYCAAACAGCCACAGCCAAGGGCTGTGCCTGAGGTAGTATTTGTTTTAGCTGGCTGTGGCAGTGATTCTTCAGTGACATTTGAACACAACTTGGCCCAGGTAGTTCATGTCTTTGCTGTGTTCTTCAACAGCTACTGTTAATTTCAAAAAAAACACAGGGCAGGGGGAGCTTGTTTGCATTCTTTACCTTCATTATTTTCTGCTGAAATTCACTTAAATTCAGACCCTAAAGAAATACTTGTGATAGTTCAGTTGTGCTGGTGGGCTCTGTTCTGTTCTCAGCCTCTGTCACAGAGCCAGACAGGGCAGAGCTGCCTTTCCTAACACAATGTTTGATTCCTTTCCCAGGGGACCCTCATAAGAATATTTGATACTTCATCAGGGCATTTAATCCAGGAGCTCCGCCGAGGATCACAAGCAGCCAATATTTACTGGTATGTTCAGCTGCTGCTGTGGCTGTGCTGAGCCCCTGAGGCAGCACAGCCTGGCTGGTACCCCTGGGCCTGGGCAGCTCCCTCTGGGCTCTGTGCTGGGAGGGGAAGGCAGGGGCTGGGAGCTCTGGCACAGGCTSCTGCACCAGGGACAGAGCTGTGGCTGTGACTCTGCTCAGCCCAGGGGGGAACTGGGGATGCTGAATTCCCCCTGAACCCCAGGGAATGCCCTGATGCACTTGAACACTGCTCAGGGGGACCTGRGGTGAGCTTGGGGGCAAGGGGAGCTTTATCCCCACATCCTGCTGAGCACCCAGGGCAGAGGTGGGACTGTCCCAGGAGCAGGGAAACCCTCTGCCCATTCCCATGAGAACTCCCATTCCTGTGCCAGGCCCCACTGTGGGGTAGCAGTTACATGTTCTGCCCACTGCTGAGAGCAGAGCTCTGCATTTCCTGCCAGCAGGGTCACAGTGACCCACAGCAGAGGTGTCCATGGCAGGGCTGCTCTGAGTGCTGCCTGTCCTGCCCTGGGTCAGGCAGCCCCAGCTCCTCCTGAGCAGCTTTAGCACTGCAGCAGCAGCAGCAGCAATGTCTGTGCCAGCAGAAATCCTGCAGCTGTCTCTGTGTTCTCTGCAGTATYAACTTCAACCAGGATGCTTCCCTCATCTGCGTCTCCAGTGACCACGGCACAGTCCACATTTTTGCTGCAGAAGACCCAAAAAGGAATAAGCAGTCAAGGTAGGGATGGARCTGTTCTGAAGCCCTGGGGGTTCCTTGAGCTCTGAATTGCATTTAACACTGGCCATGTCACTCAGTAGCAAAATCTCTGCACTGCTGGGCTGGTGTGAAGCTGCAGGTTTAGGATTCTGGTAATTGCCAAGTTCCTGCTGTCCTTTGTGGGGCTGTGGCATTTCAATAGAACATCAGTGTAGGTTTTAGTGGACCTTAGGGTGAACATACCTTGTGGACACTTTCCTCCACTAAAAATCAATGYTTCTGGCAGTTTGTGCRGTCACTTAAAGCCAGCAAGGTAATTGTGGTGTCTCCCTTCCTGAGAAGGGGAATTACATGATACTTAAAGATAATAAAAAGCCAGTAAAACATCATGTGAACCTCACACCTTGTTCAATCWCTCCAGCAGCTCTGAATCCACCCCAATCAACACCTTACCAACCTGTTAATGTCTTTTTTTTTTGTTTTCTCTTTCAGTTTGGCCTCTGCCACYTTTCTCCCCAAATACTTCAGTTCCAAATGGAGTTTTTCCAAATTCCAGGTTCCCTCAGGCTCTCCGTGCATTTGTGCCTTTGGAACAGAGCCAAATGCTGTCATAGGTGAGTGATGGAGGCATCCCCAGGCTTTGAGCTTCGAGCTGTGCTGGCTTGGAGGGAGGGGATCTCTGCTGAGACAGGGCTGTGTCCCTGCCATCCAAGAGCTCTGGCTGCTCCCCCTGCCCAGGGAGGGAGGCTCGGGRCTGGCACAGCCCAGGGAAGGTGGCCCAGGGCTCCCTCCAGAGCACCTCTGTGGGTCTGAAGGGCAGCTCACACTGGAGCTGGAGCAGAGGAAGGCAGCTCTGGCACAGCCCCCCTGAGCCTGCTTGTTTGTGTTGCAGCAATTTGTGCAGATGGCAGCTACTACAAGTTCTTGTTCAACCAAAAAGGGGAATGCTCAAGGGACGTGTACGCTCAGTTCCTAGAAATGACTGATGACAAGCTCTGACTGAGGGCAGGGGAGTGCTCAGCTCCAAGCACTGCCTCAGCCACCCCACACCTCTGAGGGACAGGATCTGAGTGTCCAGAACTSATCCAGAAGTTCAGCAGAGCTCATGGAGAAGCCTGGCTCAACATGATCACAAGCAGCTCTGAAGTAGTGGACTACATATGTTTGTTCTCATTTCTGCAAGTATTCATCATTAAAATCTCTTTGGGTTACTGTCACCAACTCAARTTTTCAAGATGTGGCTTTCAACAAGCTTGTGCCTATTGGGTTTCTCTTTAGTCTAAACTGTGACATGACTGGAGCTCCAACGAGTGCCTGCCCCAGGGAGAGCTCTGCAGGGGCTGTCCACACCTTCAGCCTTTTCCCTTAGGAAAAGGGATGTGAAACCAGAGGATTTTAGGCATTGCTTTACTTCCATGCATGGCTGGGAGCAGGGGAACACTCTGGGTCTTGCTTTCTCCACCAGGAGTCCTGCCTCCCCCTCCCCTGGCAGAGCTGAGGGAACAGAAAAGGTGACAAATATAGAGCAAGGGACAGCTGTAGATCAAGTCCTGCTGGGGCTGGGTGGTGCTGGTGGTGTGGCCCTGCCAGTGCTGATCAGGTGAGGSATCAGCATCACTTGTCCAAGGTGCCAAACTCTGGAGGCCCCTCTGGGCAAGGGCTGACCCAGCTCCCCTCYCCTGTGTGAGCACAGCACCCAGGGCTCCTGCAGCTGATTCCTTCCATAATCCAACAGCTGGTACTGGTGTGACARCTGCCAAACTGCTGCAGCTGGGAGSCTGSAGAGGCCATGGCCAGCACAAGGTGGCAGGAAGTTCCATGTCTGCAATGGCTTTAAACTTGCAAACTTGTCTTTTTTCCCCTTTGAGCTGTCACATCCTATTGCTGCTGGCCCAGGGACAGGTAGGTTAGACTGACCCCACTGACTCCTCCCCAGAAATGGTTACCCCTCTTTCCTGCTGACCTRAGGCACAAGCTCCTAACCCAGAAGCTGAGGGAGCCCCAAGGTTGGCATCAGTGGCACTAAACACTGGGGCAGGGAGGTCTTGCTCWTCTGAAAGCTCATTTTTCACAGCTGCTTCAGCCCTGTGACTTCAGTTGCAAACTCTCTCACTCTGCCAAGTCCCTTTTAGTGTCATGTAACCTACTAAGGACTAACTCACCATGTTGATGTCAAGGTTGCATGTTGCTTTTACGCGTATTTAACCACAGGAATTGTTTTGCACACTTATTTGTAATATGTTATTTCTTTTAAATAAAAGTGACTAACTTTGCTGTATTCACTGATGGTCACAGCCATGGTTTCCATTGCTCCAGGCTGGAGGAATAAACATGGGAGTCAATGGTGGCTGGTGAGGGACAGGAGCTGAACCTGCTGCATGAGGAGGGGACAGGAGTGTGAGCCACTGCCTGGGCCAGGCACCTTCTTGTCTGTCCCAAAACAAGTCCAACTTCCCAGTGCAAACCAGTTCTTGTCCAGCACTTACCTCACCATTCCCCCACTGCTGGGCTGGGGCTCCTCACCTTGGAACAGCTCAGCACAAGGACCTGGAACTCATCTCCTGGAGGCTGGGATGAGAGAGGCTGGAGCCCTCCCAAGGGCGAGGTAAATCCCCTCTCACTGAGCAGATCCCAGCACCAGGAGACTCCTGAACTGCCCCATCCTGCTCCAACAGCTCTGCTGGGCCTCAGCTGCTGCAGCAGCCCCTGCCCTCCTGCCCCAGGTATCTTGCAGCTGACAGGAGACTCTGAACACATCTCTGGGGAAGATTTAAACTCTTCTAAAGGTGTAAATTTTTCCCTAAACCTCTGCTCCAACGTGGCAGCAGGAATGAAAACAACACACCCRTGCAGGCAGCCAGCAGTGCTGCACTAACCCTGGAATGCCCTGAGACTTCTTGTGCTACCTGCAAATGGCTGAGATGAGGTGGAGCTGCTTCACAGTGATCAAAGCCAGCCCAGCACTGAGCGTTCCCAGCTGGGGCTGGCTCCAGGCTGCTCTGGCGGTGCTTCCCTGCAGCTCCCTGCAGCACTGCCTCCCGTGGCTGAACCCACCCAGCCYTTGCACAGCTCCACACTCAAATCTGAGCTCAGCCAGTCACTCTTTGGGGAAGGGAAGCTGCCCTGAGGGCTGTGGGCCCTGTAGCTGGCTCTGAGGTGGCACCACACAGCCACGGGACAGCAGAGAGCTCTCACAGCAAGTCTGAACCACGACTGTTCCTGGAACACAGCAAATTCCCACCAGCAGCTGCTCCTCAGGTCCAGGGATCAGCAGTTCCTTTTGCACTAAAAGGTAACTCAGTGCCTTCTCTCCCCACTTTGCCATCTCTCTGCACAGTACCTGTGTCACAGTTCRGAATGCTGACAGGAGAACGAATGAGTCAGTCACTGAATTCTGCAGAAATTCCAGCAGAAACTGTGGAATACGAGGATTGCTTTCAGAACCTCAGGCAGTCACAATACAGGAGGAAAGACAAGATGAATCAGTGCAGCTGGAGGTGTGAGACACAATCAGTTCTTACAGACACAGGGCAGAAGGGCCGTGGGGCTGGGTCACCCTGCCCTGCCTCTGGGGCACAGCAACSATTACACCACTGGCTCCATGCTCAGCTCTTTTCTTCTTCTTCCCCAAGGCTCGTGTTTGTTCAGACCATTCACAGGGTGCGTTCTGCTCTTCCCAGCACTTCCACAGCCATGCAGGGTCTGCAAGCTTTGCCATGAAAACCCGAGCCAGCTTCCAGGGAAGTTCTCCTGGTCCTGGAAAGCATTTCCCCAGCTGCTGAGGAGCAGAGACTGTGACCAGTGCAGGAAAAAGGGATCAGACACCACAGCCACGTTCAGGACAGAGATTGCACAAAGTGACATCTCAGAAATGAAGCTCCCTCTGAGGCAGACACAGAGCAAAGGGRGCAGCCCCAGGCCCCTCCGTGGCTCCTGGGACACCTGGGCTGGGTGGGGCTGACACAGAAGCTGCATTAACCCCAATTATACATTGATATTCCAAACACATTTCTTTGAGTAATTTCAACTTAATTTGCTGAATAAAATTTAATTTTATTTAAAAAAATCTTATACACTATTATTCACCTAGCCCTAGTTGTGAACAGATTCTCACTTCTGAAAATAAACCACATTCTAGTCAATTCATTCAACACCAAATTAAATTACTAGTACTGGATTTTTTTTTCTTAAAAAAAGTATGTTAAAACTTTACTTTTTTTTTATTTTTAAAACCTCTAAAGAAAACGTTGCAATTGTACAGAAATGCTTCTTTTCAGGTTATGCTTTTTTTTTAAATGCCTGTTATAAATCCAGCTTGTGTAGAGTTTTTTTTTYCATAGTTTTTTAATGTATTATCTGCAGAGACATTGTAACAGTTCCATTGTGTGGATGAACACAAAACTTGTACAGATTTCTCATATTTGGTCTTTAGGTAAATAGTTTCCAAAAGCTGCCTAAAATAACCACTCCAAACTGTTCAGTCCATCATGAAAATACAGTTTTTTCCTTTCTTAGCAGGAAAGGAAATATAAATAATGCATCTTTATTAGAGAACAGGACAAAAACCAGATTCCCATGGAGCCAGGCTCCCACTCACCTGGCTGCAGGAGGAACTAAGACGTTGTGTGAGCTGAAGACTGAACAGCAGCCTTGTCCCAATTGGATTTTGAAATGTAAAGTGGAATCTATTACCACATTAAAGTGAGAAATTACCGATACATTTTTAAAATGTTCAACTGCAGAACACACTTAGGAAAAGGAAAAAATAAAATAAAAATTATTACCATCATCTGGTAGCCACTGTTAGAAAACCACAACAGCTACTGGTCATGGAGACCCCGAGGTCAGTGTCTGACATCAAAGTGTTACAGAGAAATGGGGCAGATTAATTYCTACTGGAGGGTGCTTAAGCTTAAAAATATCGAATATACCTCTGACAAGATAATTTTTACTCTTTTTTTTTTTAAAAGGACTCGTGATAAAGAATTTTATCTTTTCTAAATGAAGAACAGTCTGTTATCTTAAACATACACAATATTAAGCGAGACTCTTGTTTTACTTTAGACTGGAAAAATATGCCAGGGACAGTCAAAGTCAACACAAAGTAACAAACAGCAAAAGGTAGCAGAGAGAGAAACAGGTAAGTGCAGCTCTGGTCAAATCCATAGCAGTTCTTTACGTCAGTTAACGGCTCATTTACATCAGTTTCTAATCAGTTACATGCAAGCCCAAAGAAGCGTTTGATCACTACACATGGTAATAAAATTTGATTAAATTTATCAGGCAACTGCTAAAATATGAAAATTTGCAGATGTAATAAAGTAGCTTTATCTGAACTTGAACAGGACAGACAAAAGGAAATCATTCCGTTGGTTTAAAAGAAAAAAACAACCCTACATTCAGTTTTTTTACCAAACGAAATTTCACATGAAAAGGAGTTGTGTGATTCCAAAGTTTCCGGTAGAGTAGAAATGGAGTGATTTGAAATGTCAAAGACCCCATTGTTTTGCAAAGAAATGAAAATACACCTCAAAAATTTCTAATTCCACATTGTGAACAACAAAATACTGCATTATCTATCAACAACTGCATGGGTGGGTGGTTGGAAAGGCTTTTAGCTGCCACGGTGTCGGAATGGCTCCTGCCTCTGTTCCCTTTAGGAATTGACAATCGTTTGGAACCAGTCACTACGAGCTCCTCAGTCCTGGGAATCATCTGACAGATGCTGTTAAAGCTGCAGCCCTCCAGCACTCACAGTCCGTGGGGCAGGAGGGGCGGGGGCACAGCCTCTACAACAACATGGTTCTGCAGTTTTGACTTGAAATTACCAAGGTTTTAAGGCCACCTGTGTTGGGTTTAGTTTTCAGTGCTGAAAGTTGAAGTCTGATCACAGGGCCCCTTTCCCCACTGCGTGAGAACATGTTCCAACATTTTAGGTGTTAGATTTAAGTGTCTCCTTTTGGCACCACGGAGTTGGTTTTTTTTTTTTTTTTTTTTTTTTTTTTTTTTTTTTTTTTTTTTTTTTTTTTTTTTTTTTTTTTTTTTTTAAAAAAAAAAAGAAAAAGAAAGCTCCCCTAAGTTTCTAGTTCTGGCTGCCTTTGTCACTCACTGCCACGGGAGGGGTGTCCACGTTCACAGCTATGACTAAGCTGTCTCCATCCTCTGTTTTGACACGTTTGAGTTCCTGCTGCTCGCCCTGGTCTCCGTTCTGGCGCTTGGTGGGCAGCGAGGCCGAGGCCGAGGCGTGGGTGGCCAGCATGTGCAAAGGGCTGGCAGCAGCTGCAGAGAGAGAGAATGCAAAGCTCAGCACCCTGTGCACACACACAGAGCAAACCTGCACTGAAAAAGGAGGGATCAGTTCCTTGATGGGATTACAGGGGGTTGGCAGGCCCAGGTGAGGTGCTGGTGTGATTGTTTAACTGCACAAACCTGCTGTGCATCTCCTCAAATCACCCAACATTCACCACACAGGTTTTCTCCCAGAAGGGAGAACAGGGAAGCAGCTCCCTTTAGCCACTGACAAGCTGAAGGTGGGGAAGGATTCAAAGACTGAAGATTCAGCAAATCCACACCATAACTTGTGACAGAACAGCAGTGGATCCACAATCCCCAGGTCCCTGATCCCTGCAGATGTGATGTGGCCTGGAAAGAGAACAGGACCWTGCCAGCCCCAGCTGGGGCTGTGGGTTCCTGCAGGGAAGTTCTGGGAGAGCAGCAATTCCCCTGCAATGCTAACAAGGTCCTGGCCAAAGCTAAGGAGAAGGCAGGGCTGGAACAAGTGCCAGTGGTCAGCTCACTGCACACCCATCACACACACAGACAGCAGTGGGGACATCACAACTCTGCTCCTGCAGCCCTCAGCTGTGTCAGGGAACATGCTGAAAGCAGCTGAGYTTTCAGAATCCAGGAAAAAGAAGAAAAAGAATTATTCCTTACTGTTAAAAATAGCTTTTCAGTGTATTTCACATGGCTCTCAGCTCTATTCACACATCCCTTCTGACACACAAAGTGCACCTCAAGTCTGACTGTGATGCTTCTGCTGCTCTTTAAGCTGCAAGTGAAGTGGCAGCAGCCAGAACACTGACCTATAAATGTCAGTGATGGCAAAGGAGTAAAAAGGAAATGAAGCAGATAATTCACTCCATTAGAAAGACTTGTGAGCAGAAATGCAGGTAATAAATTGATATATGACAGCCCTAAAAGTATTTCTGTAAACACATGACAAAAAACCTCTCCTTCAGTATCAGATAATGCAGAAGCAGAACTGTTGGAAGAAGCTGTGAGGAGCTGCCAGCAGGACAAACCTGCCATGCTGGGAGCAAGAGGGACATTCCAYGTGTGGAATGGTGCCAGAGCACTGCTGCCCACTCAGCCTGCCAAGCCAGAGGGGAGTGATGGATTCATCATGAACCACCTCCAAACCTGACAGAATTCGGGTCTTTTCAGTGCAGGTTCAATAAAATCATAATAAAAACTAACAGCTCGAGGAGAGGAGAGGAGAGGAGAGGACGAAGGAGGGGAGGGGAGAGGACGAAGGAGGGGAGGGGAGGAGAGGAGAGGACGAAGGAGGGGAGGGGAGGACGAAGGGAGGAGAGGAGAGGACGAAGGGAGGGGAGGTGCCGTGTGTCCGTACCGGCGCTGCCCTGCCCCACGGCGGCGCTCAGGGGCACGATGTGCGTTCCGTTCTGGGTGACAGCTTTGATGGGCAGCTGGTGCTGCCCCAGCGGCGCCTGTTGCACGATGGTGACTGTCTGTAAGGGGGCGGGCTGCGACGTCTGGATGATGCGACCTGCAGCTCCTATTGCAGCATGGCTAATAGCAGGGAGAGGCTCCACTTTCACTGGAAAACAGGAGAGGAAATGTGGGGACAATTACCAGAGTGCTCAGGACACACTCGGTGTCACTCCATCAGCCCTCAGTGGAAGTGTGTTTGTTACTCACTCCAGCATATCTGAGAAATTACAATTTGAAATCTTCACTTTTAGCCAAACATTTGCAGCATTGCCCTGCAGGTGTTGATGCCCCAGCCCTGCCCCTCCCTGAATGAGGCTTGGAGCAGCCTGGGACAGTGGAAGGCATCTCTGCCCATGGTAGGGGTGGAAGGAGATGGGCTTTAAGGTCCTTCCAAACCAAACTGCTCCATGGTTCTACAATTCTAAATTTCAAATACTGATCCCTCTGTGTAAAGAAGTGCCAAAAAACAACCCCACAGGTTCTCACCTTTGACTTCTTTGTGGTCTCCATTCTCTTGAGGTTCTACCTTGGGCTGGGTGACCATAGCAGCTTGTGTGACGACAGCCTGTCCTGCCACAGTGTAAGTGTTTGCTGGTGCCAGCCCAGTCACGTTGGTGACTGACACAGCTGGGATCTGGTGCACAACATGAACTGTCTGAACTACAGGCTGCTGGGAGGTGGATGTTGTCACAGGAGTTGCAACAGTGTAGGTGACGGGTTTGATAGCTTGTGGTAGCTGCCGTTGTACAGTGATTAAAACTGGCTGGCTGGAGAGAGGTGATCCTGCCAGGTGAGAGATCAAAATTAGACCCCCAATTCTCATCATTTAAGCCAGTCACTCTTTTAAAATAATTTACACATTTTCACATTAAAACCTCAGAGAATTAACAAGCTCCTTCACCAATGAGCCTGMAGGTGATACTGGACAATGAGGGTTAGGACAAAGGGTTATYCCCAGCTCCAGGCTCAAGCYAAGGGCTGTACTGGCTCAGCCACACCCACACACCATTTGGGCACCCCAGCTCAGCCCCCAGATAAAGCTGTGCTCAGCATTTATTTAAGCAAGGAACACGTGTGTGCTGCAGGGGCTGTGTGCAGCATGCCTGCTCTGGGAATGCTCAGGACCACTCTGCCCTCTGCAGTGCCACATCACCACCAAGAAACTGGATGGCAAATGTGTATCAAAGAAGGTAATTAAACAAACACATCCTTGTCCCATCATGCCTTGTGCTCTTTTTGTTTTAAATAGGAAATTTCTTCTCTCTCTTTATCCCTCCCCACTCTGGAAGGATGACATGACCACAGAGGTGTGAAAGGCATTTCCTTATTTCTGTAACACACACCACCTTACATTTTGGGGTTTTTTTTCAAGAGAACAGTTACAAGACAGCACAGGACAGAGGCACAGCCCCTCCTCAGTAACACGACCCAAGGATCCGGAGCAGCCCCAGCTAACACCAGCCCCTGTGTTCAAACAGACCCTCCCTGGCTGTTTGAGTTTCTCACAGACCTGCTCTGAGTGTGAAGAGGTAAATAAAACCTTCCTTTTTGGTGTGCAATGCAGCCCCCAGGGCCCAGCTGGGGGCTCAGTGCTCACCTGGGGCGCTCTGTGCAAACCGCGCTTCCTGGATGACGGCGAGTTTGGGCTGGATGCTGCTGGGCTCAGGCTCCATGGGCACAGGAGATCCTTCCCTGGACAGGCTCTCGGGGGTCTGCACACCACTGGAGTGTGCAGACAACACTCCAGAGTGGTTGGGAGAAGCTGGGGCACTTCTGCAGTTAGAAATGAAAGCAGCAGCTGATGTGTTTTAACTTCGGAACTGTGACAGCCCAGGGCCTTGCTCTAATGARGCTGTGACACTGCCCACAGCAGGGGAGGGCACAGCTACAACCCAGAGCTCAGCATCTTTTAAAAAGCTTCTGCTAAACAGGGACAGAATTTAAAAGCAAACTCCAGGTACAGTTAACAGAGAAGAAGTGGCTGGATGCCTTCTTAGGGAGACTCTAAATCTGTGAAACATGAACATTTCTTCTGGTGGAGAAGAGCAAGGAGCAAATYTGAGGCTACAGGGCAAGTAGAAAAAGATCTGCACCAGCAGAAAGGCCATAACTTTATAGAGGGAATAATTTAAACCCAGTTATTTCCCYATCATGAATTCTGCTCAAACATTATCAAACTGAACACACAATTGTCATCTCTAAGGTCAATAAAATGGAAGCCGGTATCTGAGAATTTTCTTTGTAAACAGTTTTAAAATCCAGTAGATGGCAGTTAGAAATTAAAATTATAATTCTGCAAAACCCACCAAAGCTACAGCAAGGCTTGCATTCTTTAACAATCTGATAGTTATGCAAACCCAGTTCTTTAAGACTAAAAACAAGCAGTAAACACAAGCCTGGTGTATGGGGCAGCCTCCTWAAGAAACACACAGAACGTAAACACTGAGTCTGGATGAAATTAAATTACTAAACTGGGCACTGTATCCGAAGCTATCAAGTCTGTAGCAGCCTGAAGATTAAACAACAGCCATAGTCTTTTTGTTCATCTGGTTTTCCTTACCTAGAAGAGAGTGGTCCCAGAGGGGTTCTAAAGCAAGGTACTCCCCTAGGCCGCCTTTTCCTAAAAGCCTGCTCTATTAATTTGCTTTCAGAGGCAGGGTCTATCCTCCAGAATGAGCCTTTGCCTGGTTCTTCCTGGGAACGTGGTACTTTGATGAAATAACGATTCAGAGAGAGATTGTGACGTATTGAATTCTATGGAACATAAAAAAATATGTAGAATTCATATAACTTTTCCAAGTCAGAATGTGGCCTACTGCAGCAGTTTGTACTACAGGAGACTCGGCCTTCAGCTCTTTAATTCCTTCATTTACCAGAACTCAGAGCACCACCAAGCAGTGCCATAAACCTGAAAGGATTCTTGCATTTGTCAAATCTTTCCCAACAATTCCAAACCCAGTATGCTGATTGGAAATCACAGGAATCCCATTTCTTTCATGAGAAACACGGTGATGAAACCAATGTTTAGAACACTACAAACACTTGTGCAGAGTGCAGTGTTAAAAAGAAAAACAAAAATGATCAGTGCTTGTACACCACCCTTCCCCAGGTGTCCCAGCTCCTCCCAGGAGGGCCAGCAGAACACAGCACAGACTGATTCTGATCCTGTGTCATAATTCTGTTACTGTCCCACAGTTCAGAAAAAAAGGGCTAAAAGAGTTCCAAAGGCAGCTGGACTGYTGTGAATTCACCCACAGYCCAGTTTGTCTCAATAACAGAGCCAAGAATTCAATGTGTCCATTAAATTCTTAATTTAATWCTTTCATTAACACCAAGGGGCAGCAGGTCCTGAACCAGCTCTTCCAGAGCTTTGTCACCACGGTCCCTTTGCACATCCCCACATCCTCAATTTGCTGCAGCATCCCCCCACTCCTCCATGAGAGCAATGCTCAGAACTGCTGACACCCTCAAGTGGCTCTACCTGGGCTTGGCTTTGCACACAGAATTTCTCTTCATTTTTTCATTTTTGAACACAGATAAACCCCAAAATCTCTCTCAATATTACCACTGAACAAGAAGAGACTGATGCTAAGGATTCACCCCAAAACACTTGTGGGGGAACAGAGGGAAATGGGAAAAAGCTTTATGTTAACAAAAGCTCTCAAAAATTTGCAAAGCAAATGTAAAACTTGCTCAAATATCTGAGTTCATGACCCTGATGGTGAGTTTGGAAAACTTAAAGCAGTGATAACCACATATGATTTATTGAATGCAAACTGATGAAACCAGAGATGGTTTTTTCCCTGCCAAAAATGGAAACAGAACTAGAAAGATGCCAAGAACATATTTATAAATTGTATTTATTTCTGCATATGCTAGAATAAAGGAATAGATCCAAAAGTACCTGCTAAAATAAGTTCACAGAGAGGAGTCTTCAAATGCTGATCMAAATGAGACCATTGTATTCTGAAGGATATAAATACCTCTGTTTCTTAAGGTAGRGAACTGGGACACTGTGCATGTGTTTGTACTCTAGGTTTTGAACAATATGTGCATMTATAGCCTCAAATATGATTTGAAATGTGATCTAAGTCACCTGAGCTGCAATCCAACTCCTCATGTGCAGGAGCTGGCAGAGCAGTGACTGAACAGCATCTGATTTTCAGCTTTTCCAATTGTTTCTATGAATAGCTGCTGATTAATGACACCAGAACACACTGTCTGCTGTGCCTATCACCTTGGCTTCAGAAGCATTACACCCCCAAAAACACACCCTGTTCTCTTCAGCAGAACTCTGTGTGTGTGTGTTGGGTTCATGATGCTCACAGAGCAACCTCATCCACACAGATACTCAAGGTACTGCAAAATAGGAAGCAAAAGGCACATCAACATTTCATAAACACAGTCTTGTTGCTAAAACAACATTGACTGCAGCCAGGATACTGCACTGTTATGTGGGAAAGGGAAACAAAAGAGACTTCCCAGCCACAACAGCCAAGTCCTTGACTAACCAAACCCTTAGCAAACAGCCAGGAGCAGCTACATTCCCCACTGACCTTGGCAGAGTGAGGCAGCTTTCATTTAGGCTGTATGACAAATAACTATGTGATTAATATTTAAAAATCTGTCCCTCTACAGGGAAGGCTTGTATTCYTCAGTCTTCCACTTGTGCAGCCAACATTAACACTTCCTCACTTTCCTCTTCACCCAATCTCTCTAAATTTGACCCCCTTGAGTGAGCAGACAGCCCCCAATGGGCTGTGWGCTCCAGGTGTTCTGCAAACTGTGCTCCTTGGCCTCTGGGACACCCAAAGCAGCTCCAGAGGCACGAGCCTTCATGTGTGTCTGGGAAGGCTCTGCCAGACTGATTTGTACTGGGTTTAGTCATCCTGGCAAAAGCTGAGGCTAGTCTTGTGAACATGAAAAGAAAGCAGAGATTAATTCTGCAGAGTTGAAAGGTTTGGTCCGACTCGGTGCAGGAATGGGCAAGTTCTCAAATCAAACAGTGCATGAAGCAGGGTGAGATAATGACAGATAACACACTTGTTCCTTCACCTGCTGCATGGGCAAAATCACTGCTTTCAAACAGAACTGAACTTGGAGCATTGAGTATCTCAATTTTATCTCAAGATAGCAACACGGATGTTTACACAACTGCAAGTCACAGAACACAACACCATTCCTAGATAGCATAAAGGACTCAAATCCAGTGCCAAATGCACTTTGCTTTCCCCAAAGTCTGTCTGCATCCCTWCCAGAGGTTTAGAGAACACCATTCCATCAATAAAGCAGCATTTCAAATTGCCCACTTTGTTGGAAAACTTACAATCAGAAGAAAGACAACACACTCATTTGACAAACTCTATTTGTGAAGGGCTATGAGGCTTACCAACTGCCTGCTCATGATCATTTACAGCTGCCAGYATTGCTCACATGTAAAAAACACAAGATTCCAGAAATGAGAATTACCTGCCAGCCCTTGTCTGCTGTCCTGTAGTAGGGATAATTTTTAGTTATGTGCGTATAAATTCCATTTAGTGTAAGCTGCTTATCCGGGGCCATTGTAATTGCTTGGACTATTAACTGTGCATAGGAGTAGGGTGGCTTAGAGTCATCCTGGACAAAAACAAGAAAAGTCTGCATCAACAAACTTTGAAGAGATACACAGATCAAAAGTCACAAAACATCATTAACTTGACTTAGGGCAATTTTGGACTACCAAAATCTTGAGGTAGGATAGAAATTAAGAAAGCTTTGTTCTCCTGATTAGCAGTTTCAGGATAAATTTTGCAGATATGTGTAACAGCAAAGAATTTTCAATAGCCTCCAAACAGATCTATAACTGAGACTGCACACAGACCCTCCCCCAAAGGGGACAGGAGCAAAACAATCAATTGATCAATCCATCAATCCCACATCTGATCACAAAACCCTACAGTTTTTTAAAGCCCGCCACGTTAAATTACCACTCAGCGCATACACCTCAGCAAACAAAACATCCCAAGCCTTCCATTCAGTTCAGGTGTGATGTGTGGCATTGGTTTCAGGCTGTGTTTACCTTTGGGCTGTCTCCCCCTGAAGCTTCCTTGTCGTTTTCTGACTGAGAATTGTCAGCCATCAAATGTAGGTCAGACGCTATTCCACGGCTCATCTTGTACCCTGAGGAGCCGGCGCCGCGGGGGCTCGATGGGCAGGAATTTGCAGCACTGTAGAGCATAAAAAGAAGATCCTACTATTTTGTTATACAGTATATCACCACATTATGTCTCATCAAAAAGCTCTTGCTGCAGCAAAGCCACTAGCAGAGAGCTGGGAGGCTGCAGCTAAAGGGCTGTGGGGGTTTTTCATTCCAAACCGCCTTTCATGCCTTGCTAAGGCAGGCATGGAACCAGAACCTTGCTCAGGGGTTTTCCTCCTCAAGACAACAAGGATCAGCTGATTGATCAGGCTCTGATGTATTTGGGTAAGATTTGCCACCTTAAGTCCACCTTCACTGCATCAGCAACCCCCAATTTTCAGGCACTGGTTGGAAACACACATCTTGCGTGGAGTTTCTGCCATATGCTTGTGTTCAGTCTGCCCCCAAAAAAATYATCTCTCCTGTCTAGTGTTTCTGCACATTTGAGAAAACATAGCAAGCAGKGAGGTAAAAAAAGGTTTGGTTCTCATTGAAATAGAAACCAGTATTATTTTGAGTGCTTACAGATGTGTGCATATACTTACACATAGGTTATGTGTATAAAAATCAGAAACTTYTCTATAAATGGGATGCATCAGCACTGACTCAGCTGATTTAATGCAGTATTAGGCCAACAGAGCAGATACACTGTTAGAAAGCAAGAGATGGTGCCAAACACTGAAAGAGTATCTCCTAACAGTTCACATCTTGCCATCCATCAAAAAAAATAGCTAAAAATGTATAAAATTCCACTGGAACATCTTTCTACCAATGGTTCCCTGCCTTGCAGAATCCACAGGAGCTGCAGCTGCACAATGCCAGTTTTCTTCTATGATTTCCTTTTAGCCAAGAGGAAAGAGAAAGCCAGCAGGTGAGGTCCAGCCCCTTCCCCAAAATAATTCTGGCAGCTCTCTTGCAAGGACACACACTCTCTGCAAGTCWTTCTGCAGCTGATTTCAAGGCAGCCCTCAGAAATTCCAAAAAACCAGAAATCTCATAGCTGCACCTGCTGTGCCCCCAGAACCAGCCTTATCTCYAAAGATTATCTTTAATCTTTGAATCTGTGGTTCAAAACATCAACCACAAATAAACCTAGACAATGTTATTTGGATCTGTACRCTAAAGCTTTAACAATTTTCATCTGTCAAGGTTTGTTTGTCTGCCTGGCCCCTCAAGTTYTTTGCTACCTCCTTTTTCATGTACAGAAGGAGGCAAACACTGTAGATTGGGCAAAATATACTGAAAGTATCAAAGCTTCCCTTCCCAAGRAATCCACCTATGATTTGTTACTAGTGATACATTTACTATAATAGAGACATGGCATTTTTTAAAGGTTGCACAGAAGAATCCCTGGTTAGAGCCAAAATGTGTAGCTAATTTATTTTTTTAGATATGGGTCACTCCTGCTCTGTGTTTTCACAAATCAGCTGACAACATCCCTCTGCTCTGCTCTCTTCAGCATATATTGACAAAGTGACACATATGGTGTCATCAAAGCAAGTTTACAAGTCTTCCACAAAACAGGATGATTTGCAGAGAAACTGTCAGGCTTTGCTCTCAAAATAGACTCAAAACTGTCATCTTTTTTTCTTTTTTTCTGTAATAAACTACTCAACAGGTGCATGAAAGCCCTGAAGAGAATTACAAAATTCATACAAGGCAAAGGCAGTGGTGATAGATGGGATATTATCTGAAATAATATTGCTCTGTCATTGGCAAGATGTGTTTTCCCTGAATCCTTGTAAGAAAGCAAACCAGTTACACAGACAAGTCTAGAAATCTTCTCTCCCTGCTTCCATCATTTAGGCAGGTGTCATTAAACACTCCCAGATAGAGACCAAGAGCCTGGCAAGYATGCAAGGAGTCAATTATCCTTCCATTCAAATCTCATTAACAAGTTGTACCTTTTTAAAAAGCAAGCACAGACAGTTCTTCACTCAAGKGAAGGCACAGGAAGTGAGAGGGGACAAAAAAGCTTTGAAAAGCACAGGCATGACTGAAACAACTTCCTTGACATGGAAGTTTTGCTCCTGATCTTTCCAAGACTTTGAAAAATTCCATCTGAAATAATTTTATCTATTTGTGAGGATGGGTTGCTTGTTTAATTGAGGTTGGTCCCAAGTAACAGGTGGGACAAGGGCTGCAATTACCAGGAAAATCCTGGATCACCACACCTGGGGTCACCCTAACACTGAGCTCTGCACCTCAGCCTGTGCTTTAAGTAAAGGTGTGCTTACTTCCAGCAGCACCTAACCAACAACAAATCTGGACTAATCAGCCCATTTTCCACACCAATAATAACCCAAATCACCATTTTTCCTGATGAACAGCAGCAAAACAGAGTGTTTTAAAATGGTGTAATTTAAAATTGTCTCATTTGAAGAGCTGCAACAAGCATGCAAGAGCAAAAAGCAATTTMAATTGTTGGAATGCAAGAAAAATGCCAGGTTCCTGAGCAGACTGTTCACATTGAACATGTTAAACCAGAGCATCACASACTGCTAGGGCAGCAGAAAGGGGGTTTCTTGAGGCAGCTTCAGCCAAAGTGTGACCCCAAAAGCAAAATGCTGAATGAGAAAGTTGTGCTGAGCCCACCTGCAGGGTTTAAATACCTGATAGTTCCTGTGGGAGAAGGGAGAGGGCTGATCAGGTGAGCCATGTTGTCTGGAATGTTTATTGTTAAGGGAGAGATCTGGGGTTGCACAGGCTTCACTGGGGACTCCGGGGCCTCCTGCTTTTCTCTCTTTTCATTGGACAGGGCTGTGAATGTTATCTTGATGTTTGTACTGGGAAACCTGAAAGTACAGCTGAAAAATAAAAAAAAAAAAAAAA
>CADDXX010000432.1:448858-530444 GCA_902810485.1 Alauda arvensis | reverse complement strand
AAAAAAAAAAACAAACAAAAAACACCAAAACAAATATGTGAGCCACTTGTTTGCAGAATGTAAGACTTTCTGAATAACTTGCATGTTATCACCTAAGCTCATTTAGAATTTATAAGCTGCAATATTTATGTAATTACCCACAAACATCTRCATTTTACAGAACATACAGGGAGATCAATGTGACCAGAAAAAGATCCCCAGGTAAGCAACATTTGTAAAAGAATACAAGCAAATGCAATTCTTTCTAACAAGGGCAGTTTGTGCACTGTCTCTAAGTTTCTTGAGGTTCATGCTGATCTTGCACCAGCCCCAGAGCAGAGCTATTTTAAAAATAAAACCTCATAATTTTATGATGCCAAGGAATGGCTTCAGCAAATGAACAAGTTGGTCCATGATAGAAGAATTAATCAGGAGCATAAACGTTGGCCAATCTGAGGTCTAACCAGTTTCATAGACTGGTCTAAGAGATGGGGGTTCTTTACTCTTAAAATACTTAYTAAATTAAACATATATCAATTCTAATTCTGCCCATTTACAGAGTGTACTRCTACTTTAGTACTACATTCAAATACCTTTTTTCAGGGCTGAATTTAATTTTCAGGGCTCAATTTCAGTACACTGCCTATTTTCATGTATTACCAAGGATTACATGCCTAAATTTAATGACAAACAATAAATCAACAATGTGCAACTGTTTAAAAATTTGAAAAATAAAAATACAATGAATGTACCTTTGGATAATCCCCTTTCTACATCCCTGTGCACAGCATTTAGAACTGAACCCAGTTAAACAGGACAYGCTTGTTTCTAAGTTCTCAGTAAATAAATTTGCTCAATCTTGAGCAAATAAGAAACTTAATTTTGTCTCAACAAAAGCACCCACAAAAATACAGTTCAAATAACTTTACTACCTCCTCATCCTTAAGTTGTTAGACAAAACTGAGCATAAAACCCACAATGACATTTACACACCTCCCACAYGCTGAAAAGGACTTTCCAACAACCCAGAAACAAACCTCACAAAATGTTGGGGTTTGGGTTTGTTTTGCTTTTAAGTGCTTCTAGGCAGATCTAGATTTATACAGAGAGCAAAGAAGCACATGCTGGAACAAGGAGTGAGAAATGAGCTATGAATGCAAACTAGACTGTAAATAAAAGTGATCATTTCTCTGGAAAAATATATTAAACATAAAAGTGATGTAAGAATTGGCAGGAACACTCAGYTGCAGAGTAGCCTTAGAAATGAACTCTCATGTGTTTTGGCTTTCATATCTTAAAATGAATCTAAGGATGTTTATAGAACAAAGGCAGCATTTGATTTTCACTGTGTCCCTTGCCACATGCACCACAGTGATTCTTTTTCTCTACAATCCACTCTCAAGGATCAGGARAAAGAGAAAGAATTGACAGTGACCTTCCTTTTCTCTCTGTCTCACTTCTGAGTACGGACCGTGGCCGCATTTAACAGACGACCTATTTCTGAAACATGCTCAATGTACTAAATTAGGAACAGAATCTATGCCAAAAAACTGCACACACATTTCAGCAAGGAACTTAAATGGACCAATTTCTGGGTTGGGTTTTTTTTTAATATATTCAGTAACAACTCATTTCTGTGCTTTTTCCAGTAGAGAGTATTTTGTGCTCGCATTGCTTTAGTGACAACGGAAAGGGGTCTTGGTTGTTTTGTTAATAAAAATATTTTGCAAGTATTTATTTAAAGCAGCAATACAAACAACACTCAAGTGTATGCAGAGACAGCCAAAGATTAAGTAAAAAATCCCTGTAAGAAAGTGAACAACAGCTGTTTGACACAAACACATTTAAATTTCAGTCCCCTTCCCTATGCATTTCATGAGGYTATTCCATACCTGCAAATTTACCTGAAATGCTTTTAAGACCAAATTTATTTCAACTCAAGAAAAATATGGGAAGAATTGGACGTGGCTTTAGGTGCTGATTCCCTGGTTAGAGTCCCTGTTGCCTGGTAAAATCCATCCCAGAGCACAGCACTGAGGAACCAGAGTCCCCCTGTGCCACACCAGGGTGAGCACAGGCAGCAGGAGGATRGGACCTCAATATTATCAAAAGACCACATCTGTCAATTGATACATATTTGTAAATAGTGGGGTTTTTTAAGAGAAGGATATTTTTATAGCTGGAGTTCAGCCAAAAAGCAGAATAAAGAGTGYATACTAACCAAAAGAATTCCTGAATTAATTGCAGTTATGCAAATGTATTCTATTTACATCCAAAATCAAAGGACAGAAGATGTTCTAATTTGATCAGAATCAAGTTGGTTTTGGCATATTCTTTAGTTCTACAATGAACTAAACAAAAACCACAGAAATACCCACAGGGAGAGACCTCATCAAACATTTAGTCCTCAACAAGCTGAATTGGGTTTTCCTCACTGTTCTAAAGTTTACAGTAGTTTCACAATACACTACCACAGGATGGCTGCTGGAGAAGAAACTCATCCAGACAACCACTGCCTAAAAAATCCCAAAGAAATCCAGCAGTTTTGGGAGCTGTTTTGTACATTTATTACTGAGGATCACAACAGAGCCACTGCATGACCCAGGGAACCACAAAGGAGGTGTCACARCTAAAATGCAACTCATTACCTCAAATATCCCTCTTTAAATTAAACAGAGCTCATTGTGGGTTGACTACTGGAAAACAAACAAGCATCACATCMTTTCAAACTATTCCATAGACAACTCTTCTGTATCTGCAGCTCCCAGCCCAGCACAGGATGCTGATCCAGGCAGGACCTCTGCAGAATTCAGGAACTTTGCAGGGTGCCTGAGAAGAGTGTCAGGGTAAAAATGTGCAAAGTCTGGGTTTGTCACATCTGTATTGCCAATATTTTCTCACTTCCCCTCAGCAATTCCGTCCATAATGCAGGGAAAAGCTGATGATACACTTGTAGTTCTTGTGTGAAAATACCATCTGACTGGGAAGGAGGAATTTCATCCTGTCTTTATCTGGGAAACCAAAACACAGCAGAAGAATCCAATTTCTTCCCTGTACATAAACCCTGCTGTGGCACCCAGTGCCTCAGCATCCTTTGAATTATTCCAGTTTAATTGCCTTCTAAGAGCCAGGACCAAAATCAGACAGAAGCTGCAATGCCACTTTGATCAGCAKGTTCTTTTATCAGCACCTCCAGATTTTTCATTCAAACAGATTATAAGGGTTGAGCAGTGATAACCCCTGAAGTCCCAGTAGTTACAACTGCACAGCTCAATTCCTTCCCACTGACTGTGATACTGAACCCCTGTTAACTTAAAGATCCCCTGAGATTTAAACAGATCTAAAAAAAATAACAAGATGCCTGGTTTTGAACTCTTGTTGATTTACTGAGAGCCAAGGACAGCTTCAACTTTTCACATTAAAAAGCCAAGACTCAAAAAAGAACCCAGTCAGCATCTGGGAGACTGCTTGTGTCGATTTTTGACTTCAAATACTTTCAAGGTGAACACAGGCAGAGTTAATTCCCCACAAAGAGAAGCAGAGGTCATTATCAACATCTGCACCACCAAAGGCAGCTTTTCTCTGACAGTACTGAGATGATGCTATTTGTACTTCTGCTATCTTGATCAGTGAACTAACAAAAAAACATGGAAATCACCAGACTTCTGGCTATGGTCTCCTCTCCATGGAAAGGAGATTTGAAACTAATCCATTTTCTAATTCCTCTTACCTACCTACTTGTGATCTATTTCCCCAAATTTCCCCTTGCTCCAGTGAAAATTACTCTCACAGTCAATTCACTTATTTATACTTCTGGTAGAAGATGTGAACACTGACACTTAATCACCTACAGTGCTCACTCCCAGGCCCACTTTGGAAATACCTGTATTTCAAAAGGTCAAGCAAAAATTGAGATTTTACATCTTTCAGACACAACTAGAGAGAAATGCAGTTTGGAAGGGACCTATGAAAGTGTCCAGCCCAAAATTTGGAGAGATAAGGCTGCTCAGTGCTTTATCTCTCCAAATTTTGAAGCCCTTCAAACACAGAGTTGGGCAACTCATTTCCTCTACTTACACTCTGTGAACAGTTTTCTCATTTGTACACACACAAATTCTTCTACAGCTGCTTGTGCCCAAACTGTTGGCACAGCCTGGCCCCAGGCTTCCTACAACCTGGGGAAGGCTGCACTAAGATCCACCCTTGGGCTTCTGCAGAGAACAAAATTAAATTAAATTGAGGTCCTTTATCCTCTCCCTGTGCCCTGAGCATTCCAGCAGTGAGTCCACTCAAACAAGTGCCCACTGGAACGTGGTGCTTGGAAATTACAATTTGACTGACTCCCTACTAATGGGCACATTTCAGTTTGAAAGCACAAGGACCCCAATTTCATCTTTTCTCCATTTGCTGCTTCATTTATTATTGATTCCATCACAATGGATTAATAGGATATTAATTATAGATTAAACAATAYGTGGCTGTGGTTTTTAACTGGTTTTTAAATAAACAAGACTTAAAAGATGAGTCTTAACAAGTACAACTAGAAATACCATGGAAGTGAAAAAAGCTCAACAAGTTGAAGGATGATTATCATATTTCAGTGTCTGAATTTTCTACCAAAAGGTTTCTGGCTGCTCAACACCARGAGCAGGCATACTGAATTATTCACATCCTGAATGTATTTTTAAGACTTTGGGCTGTGTTTAATTGAACTGGAAGTCAATAGCACAGTCCATTTCTGGAATAGAGTCCTCACCTTTATACAGCTAAAAGAATCAACAAACCCAAAACTTATTAAGAAGACAAATTGAACTGAATTGCTGTTTTTATTTCAAGATAATAAAAAAGTACCCAACAGTTTAAAATCTGGGCTTCCAAGCTAATAACAAAGGTGATATATAAATCCATCCAAATATATTGAGTAGCTACCTGAAAACTTCCAGCACTAAATGATTACTAATGAAGTTTATTAAGAAAATACCACCCGATTTTTTACAGTAGGCATTGTCTTGACTCTTTAAACAGAAATAACTGTTCAGATATTTGTTTTACAAAGTCTTTTCTAGGATTATATTTAAAAAGTGTTGTTGTAACACTTTGCCATCACTTACAGTATAGGAAAAGTTACCACAGATAGACTGAAAAAGAGTAATCCGGTATCAAACTAGTGAGATTTTAATTATTTTCTTATAATCCTAGTCAGGGATAACTTTCTCCATGGGTAATTTGTTCATGTAGGTGCTTGTTCACCTGCATGAGGTGCCACTCTATGCTCCTGTCAGAGATTTTAGCTTTAATGTGGCATTTGTAAACCTTTCTCCACTGCTGGCAATAGGAGTATCTGGTTTTCTCTGTTGATGGGGGACTGGTGATGAAAAGCAATTATTTCTATTAATGTAACACAAAGCCCAGCTCCTCTAGTAGATTTTTAGAAAGGACATTTTGGATGCCCTCCTGCTTGCAGCTGACCACAGCCTGTGAGAAACCAGCCCAGGCAGAACACAGCATCRCTTCCTGCAGGGCCATGCCCACATCCCTTGTGGTGGGATGCATCCCTCCTCCTCCTCCTCCCTGCTTTGAAACTATGTCCTGATGTGGCTAATTTACCATAAATTTACATTCAATTATGCTTGGCCATTACTAGTCAGGACACTTCTAGAGGTTACCCAAAAAAGCAATTGCCCTTTTAAAGAGTGGYAGCTCTTTCCTCTGGGGACTGAATCCCGACCTCACACGTGTTCCCCTTAATTCCCTGTATCCTTTGCAATTGATTCCTGTKCCCAAAGATCAATCTTTGCACAGCATGTCCTCCACACAGAGAACAGGAGGCTCCAGGCATGCTCGACCTCTAACCATAAGGAACAAAACACTGGCASATTTTTAAACCAGCAATCACAATTTTTATCCTGAGCCTTCTCTTCACAAGGATTTGGGTATTTTTTCCAGGTGTGCCATTGCTGCCTGCACAATGCCATCTAACAGGAGGGAAAACACCCTAAAAAGCAAGATCACTGATCCATCTGTGTTCTCTGATGTCTTAGGATTCAAAAGCAAAGATCTGTGCAGCATCAGAAGCAATGAAATATTGCTGTAGCCTCATGTTAATTCAAGTTGGCCAATAAAACACTTGTAGCAAATTGTAAGCAAAGGCTGGGARTACAATCGAGCTGTAAATTACTGCTGCCCCATGGGAAACCTCGGTTWCAGACTTCCCTGCTCATGTTTTAGCAAGTGCATAACAAGTATGTGAAGCTGGTGGTTGAGATTCCTGACAGGAACGCTGCTGACCTGCCTCAGAAGGGTCTGGAAGGAGCCTGCCTGCGTCAGAAAATGATCCTGTGACAGCAGAATATTGATGACGACAAGAGGAACATTCCTGAAGCAGCAGCAGAGATACAAACGGAGTGATGAGCACATGACCCCCTCTGAAATGGTGCTCAGGTTCCCACTCACAGGGCTTGGCATCATGAGAAATGGAGCATTTTTAACCCTGTGCTCACTGCAGTGTCTCTAAGCTATTTAAGAGTTTAGACTGAAAGATTGTGCTGAAGTTTTTCCACCATAGCGAATTTTGCTGCAAACGTAAAGGATTCTATGAACAACCTGAAGCTGATCTCACTCCTCCCCTGCATTATTACGTTACAGAAATGGGTGTTCACAGTGGATCACAGATTTTCAAAAGCTCCTGTTTCAGGAACAGCCAGCATCTCTTTTCTTTCCATAGCAGCCACACAACACTGGCACCGACCAGCAGCAAAAACATTTATATTATCTTACAAGCATGCCAATGTGCTGTGGTTAATTACAATCACCTATCTCAAAATGGCAAATTTCCACTGCATTCTCCTYTTTTCTTAAGGGGCAAAATATTGAAACCAGCAAGAAGGGAAAAAACCAAACCAGGAACCCAAACAAAACGTACAGAATTTCAATGCAGTGGCCCTGCACAGGCTGCAGGACTGAGAAAGCTCTTGGCCTGCAGGCAGGAGTGTAGGCAGCAGTTACTGTAGAAACCGAGCTCTTCCCTGCTTTTCTCTGAGCAAAAGAAAGACACAAAAGAGCTGGAAAACAGCGATCGATGGGAAGCAGCTTATAAAGCTGCTTGTCACATCTGCTGCAGGAAAACCAGACACTAATTCATTAAAACTGCTCATGTAATGCCTCTGGAATTTGAGGCTCCCCAGCCTGTGAATACAAAAGAAACTCCGCCTATGGAAACACTGCATTTTCGGGTGTTTAGCATCTCTGTACACAAAAGCCGTATGCAGAGCCAGGTTGTGTGGTCTCAATCTCTACATTTCCTACTAAACTATAAAAACAATTTAACGTTTGTCCAAAAGCTTGAGTGCCTCTGCCAAATTGCAAACAGCCCCAACAYACATCACTCTATATAACACAACAGCTTCCTGCTTAAAAAACACAAACAAAACACTTGCAACAAGAAAACAGAAATCAATTATAATTTTTCTTCCTTCCAGAAAACCGCATTTAACCRTACATATGCAAGCTCCAACTTTCTCCATGGCTGCAAATGCCATTTCCAAACTTTACATAAAGCTCAAGAATTACAACCAAAGCTGACAAACCAAACCCACTCCATCCTTTACCACCAAGCTGGCTGCTCACAAGTGCCTGGCACCTCAGTCTCAGTCACRGGGAACTCGTGGGGGTGCAAAAGTTCATCTGGAAACACTGAGGTTCTAATAATATCAATCAGTGTTAAATGAAAGCTATCAGCAAAGCAAACCAAACTGCTGGGAGCCAGGCAGACAGTTCCTGGCATCTCACATTCCTTACAATTAAAGCAGTAGGAGGAGTACAGTGAACAAGTGCTGTCATGATGTGTTTTGACGCAAGCATAATCATAAAAAAAGCACTTGTGACTCATACATTACTTTAGTAACAAAAGCCTTCATTTATTACCTCATCAGAGACCTGCATTCCATTGCAAAATTATTCCCAAACTTCCTAATCGTCACCAAGAGTGCAGCTACCCACCGAGGCAGGGCTGCACAATGATTATTCCTGATTCAAGGAAGCAAAGTTTATTTTAGATGGGCTTTTCAAGGCAGAACTCTGCTTCCAAGAGCAGCACTACCCTTTATTTGACACAGAAATCCATGACTAACTCAGGCCATTGAAGAATGACAAAAACTGCTTCCTACCAACTCGAACTTTGAGTAGAGAGCAGTGTTTAATTTCCCCCCTAAATCAGCCTGCCTGGTCAAAGAACAGGCTTTTTTCAGCCTCCTCTCACACAGCTATGGGCATTAATTAAATTTCACAGTTGCCTACCTAAAGATGTCTGATGGTCAAGAGCCATTCCATATTTGCTACACTGTGGTGATACTGCTGGGCTGGGAATCTTAACAGAAATCAAGATTTTGTGTTGTATTCTGAGATTTTTTTAATAAAACAAGCATGCTCTCCAGAATATTTGTTAACAACTTTTCAATTTTCCTTCTATTTGCAAATTCCTACAGCTTTTCTCYKGAATGTGCAGASCCTCTAGAAATGTTCTGTGCACTGMCTGCCCCACAGTGTGACACACATTTAGGTTCCTTTGTCACTTGTGTGGACACTCAAGAACCAATCAAGACGCCAAAAAGTCTGAAAAGCCACAAAGTAAAGAAACTAATCTACAACAAGCACGTTGTTATTGGAAAATATCCTTCAAGAAACACTCCTCCTCCTCCTGAGCTGTTCTGAGACCATGCCAAGTTCTCAAATCGTGGGCTGTGTAWGGGGCAGCAGGGAAGTCCAGAAGGATAAAAGCAAATAAAAACAACAGACATGATTTAAGCAGTCAGAGAGTCACACAAGTGGAAATCTGTCCAGGAATTAAAAAAATAGACTCAATAAAAGTTTTCATGAGAACACAGGCCAATCATTGCCATGTACTGAAGGARSAGCAGCACAGRGAAGGAAAGGGCACAGCACAGCCAYGTGAGGCAAGGGATTAATGCCTCCAAGGGTAAACTTGGGCCCATGCTGGTCATCTGTCTCTRGAGTGAGTAAAAATGGGCAGACACTTCATGATGCCCCTGACACAGAAGGGAAAAGCCTAAAGGGGTTKGCATCAGAGCTAGGGATGGCTGTGTTGCAGTGGTTTAAAGGGAGTTTAGGTGCAGACACACACACTCCTACTCACAAGCAAAATGAAGCACACTCCAAACAACATCTACTAAAGTAATGAATACAAACTAAGATTCCCAAAGCTACCAGGCTCTCTGGAATAAAAGCTTGACCTTGGGGATGTCTCATGGGATACAGGGATGTGACAGCTCTGTGCTCCAAACAGGACAGGCTCTCCTTGGCTTCATGCACCAGCCACCATAACTCCAGTTCCCTGCTTCCAGGAGCCACTGGTATCTCCAGTGATAGATCCTGATTCAGCAGAAAGCCACTCAAGTTGAAATGTAGAAGTCTGCTGATGCTTTAGTAAGTTTAAGCCACCTCAYAGTCTAATCTTGATTCAAAAAGACATCATGAGACCTGAATTTAAAAGCTSTGCTGTACTATATTGCACAAGACAACACTCCCAATATGCAACTGTTCTAACCATTCTCTGTGAAAGCTTTGAACTAATATAGAAAGATAAGCTTCCAAAACTAATTTCTGTGCTACTTTCAAGGTCTTAATTTTAACTAAGCCGCTGCTGTCCCTTTCACTAGAAAGCACTGACATACTGCACACAGGTCAGCTCAGAWGATCCTGTGGGTTTTGAACTCTGAGGCACATCAAAGTTTAGGGACAGCAGCATTCACGTGGGAATAGTGTATGTAAGAAAGACTGAAGAACAAGCAAAAAGCACCAAGGGTCTTCAGAAACAGGGAGCAGGGAGGGAGTTAAGAGAGTTCACCCTGCACACCAATARTGTCCTTCAAAACCCAAGGGATTGCTTTGAAAAGACAAGGCAAAGCTCTTCCCTGATAAAAACTGCTGGAAAAGAGCACWGAAATTTCATCATCTGCCTGCCCATGAAGTATTATTCCCATTTTCAAAAACAGATTAAAAGGATTTGTGACTTGGCCAAGCCGTTTTGGCACGTGTGCAACAGAGTTGGGAACAGAACGTATTTTTCCCAACACCCAATCTTTGTTTAAACCATTGGATCATCCCCCAATTCCTCCTTTCTCTACAACCACTTTAAGAGGCAAACCATCAAGTGAGAGACATGTCTTCAGGAAAAGGGAGATTAGTTCATTAAATTAGATTGAAGTTGCACAAGAGGAGCTGTTGAAGGAGYACAGAAGTAGARGCTGTGAAGCCCACATGGCAAAAAGCAACACACACASAGATATCTTAAGCCATATATCACAYTCACCCAAACAGAGCTAAAGGAACTTCCATTTCATCAGTACTTGACTATTAGACCATGGAAACTACTTCTTAAATGCATACATTCCATTTAAAATCTATAGTTAAATACTGAAGGGTTTGAGGATAAATGGCACAAACCTCATTTCCTATGTATCTGTGAGAAGCAAGACAGGAGCCAAAGCAACTTTGTAGGCAGTAGCTGACACGATATCAGTTAAAGACTTCCAGAGTAAAAACTAATATTGAGCTGACTCTTCCTTTGAGCACACAAATTGATGGTATTAAGTTTATAAAATGATTGAAATGCTGAAAAAAGCGAGCTGCAWTCAACACCTGAAAGGTTCCTAGGCAGAGGAAGTTCCTCCAAACTGCTCAAAGKCCACTGGATGAGCAGGAACCTGCAAAGCTTTCCTACACAGAGATAAAGCAAGGTGTCCTCCTTTCACCCTCCCTGGAAAAGCAGTGACATTTGTCTAAGTCAGGCTTCCCCCATTTATCAACTGAGCATCTTCCCTCTGTCAAAACAGTCATATAACAAAAAATCCTCCMAATTATCAATTATAAACTTCCCACACAGCTGTAAACTGATCTTCCCTCTAGCAGAACACCATTTGCTCTTAAAATTACATTTCTGTCATGCACAAATATTGATTGCTACAAATTCATAATTTTTTTTGTAGTGAAATTCCAACCCAGGACTGCATATTTAACAATTTCAGCAGTCAYAGGATTACTTCAAAATTCCACTGCAGAATCTACTTGTCTGGCAAAGCTGAAGAGATGCAAATKAGTTCAATGCATATGCTGCTGCACAAAGAGAACTGCAAACACTAATTTTCACAGCACTTCAATTAACATGTTTCCATTTACACTTAAGAACCAACTGATATTTGAAAGATTTTGATTTTCAGAAAGATGTGCAGTGTGAAATGAAATGTTAATCCYTAGTTACAGAAAGTGTTTCCTGTTTTCCYTTATGTGTACAGCACTGTACTGCACTTCTGTCAATAATGACAAAAAACTTTTATCCTAAGAATGTATATTTTTTCTATCCCTATGCCAATATAGGAAGCACCACCAAAAAAAAGTGGCATTTCCCATAATAACYAAGGTGACCCCAAAGTTAAATTTACCATAAATACTGAAGTAGCAGCAAACACTGCTACAGATGTGGAGTCCATTTCCCTTGCTTTTAACCCATGCATCTAATTATTTTATAATCTTAGAAAYAGCCATCTGGAAAAATAAAAGACTAATATTCTAAATCCTGTGAAGGAACAACAAAGCAAAAATGGAGATGATAACTAAAATATGAATCTGAGAGACACTGTAACAATTCTGGAGAGCAGGACCATGGCCTCACCCAGGATTTTAATAAGATGTACACATTCCCAGTACACAAGAACATGCAGGCTTTTAGACAGAAAAGCCAAAAACTAAGACAACAGACAACTTAGATGATTAAAACCAGTCTGCACAAACCTGCATTTTTTTCAACATCCTGTCTCAAAATACGAAATCATCAGAATTTTTTTACAAGTTGCTCATTAAAGGTTAAGTTTAATGCACAAGTTTGTTGGTTTTGTTTTTCAGAGAGTCAAAAAGATGCATTAGATATTTTTAAACTACCACTCCTTTAATCATCACCAGGAATCACATCAGGAAGACCTTATGAGCACTAATTAGTTCATTTATAAATTATATCTTTCACTCAGTTTTGCTCAGTCTCCTGAGARAACACAGTTTATATCAAAGTGCCAGGAGAATCAGGGACTTTTCCCCAAGAGCTGCAAAGGTAACAAGACACAACACCTTCACCTCATACAGAGAGCTTGAAAGACTCAGAGGAAAGAAAGAAGAACCCTTGAATTCTTCATCATCATTGAGAAAACAAAGTACAAAGTTTACCAGAGACTACAGAAACTGCTTATCAAATCTCTCTGTTTGAAGATATGTCTGTGGTGAAGCACAGAACGAGAACCATCAACCACACAAACAGTTTGGACCTACTAAAAATAGCACCAGCACAGCTTTGCTGTTTTTCCAGTCCAACTTCATTGTCCACAGTGGTCTCCTTTGTTTTCCTTACTGCAAGGTTTGTGGTTCATATCCATGAGCAGCAGCACTGAGGATCTCTCCTGTCTGAGGAGTAGGTGGCCAGAACAGCTCTGCTTGTTAAACCCCTCAGTGATACAAACAACCCAACCAGCACCACCTCACCCAGCAAAACACTGTTTTATAAGAAAACAGGATTCTTTGGTGGTGCCAGAGCCAGCATAAGGAGTGCTCCAGGCTCCCCCTGCAGAAMAGGAGGCTCAGGGGGACCTTCTGACAGGAGGGTGCAGCCAGGATGTGGGCTGGGCTCTGCTCCCCGAGAATGAGGGACAGGACAAGAGGAAATGGCCTCAAGYTGTGTCAGGGAGGTTGAAGTTGGATATGAGGAAAAATTTCTTCCCAGAAAGGGTGCTCAGTGCCCAGCACAGGATTAAATCCCTGCAGGGATTTCAGTGACGTGTGGTTGTGGCACTTGGGGACATGGGTCATSGTGGCCTTGGCAGTGCTGGGTCARTGGTTGGACTCAATGACCTTGAAAGATCATTTCCAACTAAAAAATTCTATGATTCTATGAAATGTTAATAAAACCACGCTATCAATCTTATATTAATATCTCTTCCCATCTGGTAATGGAAAAAGCTGCACTTCTGACTTGACAGCAAACCAATCCCAAGGCTCTGCCCTTCTCTTCCCAGGGGTTGTTTTTCAGGCCCCCCAGCAAACTTATCTGAACACAACATGAACAGCAGAGCTCTCACACAGGGCAGGACAGAACAGATCTTTCAGCTCTAACTCCCAATTAGTTTGTYTGAAATAACCTAGAAACCAAAGGGTTAGTTCCAGTTTATCTGCAGGGCCTGAATTTTATTGAAAGGTATGGTTAAAACAAGGAGAAAGTGYAGTTTTAATGAACCTGTACTACTGTAGAGATCTAATGTGAATGTTTAAAAAAAGGCTTCTAAAACCAGGAACCATGAGAARAATACTTTCAATTACTGCAAATGCTTGAAAAATCAAGTTTACCAACATACTTAAAATGAGAAGCAAAAGCCTTCTGTAACACTGTATTCTTTACCTCAATGCACTTGCAGGAGAAAACTGAATTAAAAAGAGTAATCTATATAAAGAAGTATGCAATGCTAAGCCTGTTACCTACAGTGCACACAAATAACTACGAGATGATTCATTCTGAAAAGCTCACCAAGTCCAATTAATTTTGTGTCAAGCCTGATCCCATCCAAGAGGTAACACTCCCTAAAATGTTATGAAACACACAGCAAAGATGCAGTATATTTGTATGTACATTAAAGTTTTATYCACTGTTGCTCTCCAGAGCTCCCCAGCCCATCAGCCTGGGCTGGTGCTCACTCATTTTGTACCAGAACCCACAGCACAGAGCTGCTGCAAATGAAGAGTCACAAGCAGTCTGGGAACTCGAGCTGTCATCAAACATCAGYTTAAAATCAGAAAAGGCCTATGGAGTGTCTGCTTCACATCATTTATCTAACCAAAGATGACAAGGGATGAGGGAAAAACCCTGCCATTTCACAGATGTGAAACATAACAGTGAAAAATTGACACAGAGAAGAGGTATCACAGCTAACTAATGAATATAGACCAAGTCCCAGAAGATTAAGTGTAAGGTCATTTTATCTCTCAATTACAAGTTGAAAATAATCAGACTGGTCTCCACAGTTTTAATGGCATTACCACAGGAGTTACCTGGGATGGCATCCTAAGAGAATGAGCACAAACAAAATAGGGGTGGGGGTGGTGGTAAACACAGCAGAGAAATTCAGAAATACAGAATCAACAGAAAGAGAAGAAAAAAAAATAAACAAAACTAAAAAAGAAACAAAAGGCTCAGTGCTTGCTACTGACAGAGGGGAGAAAACCTCCCAAAAATAAACAGCTTGTAACAAAAAGCCAATAATCATGGCCTAGGCTGAAGTGGGGGCATGTGCTGGTCATATGTGGAGCGTATGTTACTGGCACCACTCCCCAGCATGTTCCATGTTGTAATAGCTGAAACATTCAGGGCTGCAATGTGCTGCCTGCAGGGACGACATGATCTGGGCAGCCCTGACGAAACACACACCCCTCCACACGAACACGGGCTAATTTTGGCTCCCAGGTTATTTCTCCATACTCCAAACAATGCTTTGCTTGGCACTAACTCACTTCAAGAGCTTCTATTAAATAGAACCAGKGGTAGTGTGAAGCAACCTTTAAAAGCAGCAGACTGAGTTTATCCAAGATTACATAAAATGACTACTGTAGTGTCTRTGGCTCCTCGAGGCCACTCTGTGCCTGGACCCAGGCTCACACTGAAATTGCTCTGCACCCTTTGAAAGCACAGCCCCTCTATGCATTCACCACCTCCAACACAGCAACACACAGCACCATGCCACCCGTGGCCCAGATGACAGTGAAATGCAGTGGTGATGTTTTAGGACTCCAAAAACACAGTGGGGAAAAGGCCTGATTCAGATGGAGCTCAAACAGCTGCTGTCTGCAGCCAGCTCTGCCTCCCCACTCCTGTCACAGCAGCACAGGAATGCTGCTCCTGCTGCTGACACACACATCCTTTGGGGAAGATCAACCCCTCTGCTGCCCAAATCAGCCCCTTCTGCACCCAAACCAGTACTACTATGAGATCCATTTACTTCCTTTTTAACACCTATCATGTACTATTTTCCTTTTAAATGCCCCAGAGCGATTGATCTTTCCTTTGTATTTTTGTACTAAATCATTACCTGCACAAGTCAAATCCTGTCTCCATTTAGAACATCTTTAAGAGGGTTATTCTAATGACTTAAAGATGGTGTGAACCATCACAAGTATCTAAGGACCTTTCAGATTTAAAAATAAAAGTCTCCTTCATTCAGTGRAGAACTTGATAAGTCCAGCTCCTTGCTCTGAGTCACTGTCAGGATGTTCTCAGTCAGCAATTCATTTACCACAAAACATCCCTATAAAAACACAGGGCAGTTGTATATATTGTCTTCTTTACATCTCCTGGGGAAAGCTGGGACAAGCAGCTCCCATTAAAACAGAACAGTCACAAGAAGGACAGAACTGCTGGTGTAACACACCCAGTAACCAATGCTTCCCCAAGCAGAGCCCAGGGATGTCCCAGCTGAAGAGCAAGGTCACTGCACAGGCTCCCAATCCCCCTGGGCCTTACCCACATTTATCTCAGAGTAATTAACCCTAAACTACTTTGACCTTCCAGATAAGGAATTTGACTGGAAGAACAAGAAAACCACCAAATGCTGTAATATCAAATGTTGCTGCAAAAAGAACAAGTTGCAGAAACAAGAGTTTCCTTGGGGATGAGGCACACCAACACCTTTCAGTGAAAGAATGGAATAAGAGTCTGAATATAATGGGAACTACCAAAAACACTCCCTGCCTCCTCCAAAAAAGGGACCTGGATCACACATTCCTGCACTGCCATCTCCCAGGTTCATTTCCACAACATCAGGATTTTCTTCTTTAATTTCAAAAACTGTGGAAGCCTGATTTTTACGACCAACCTTTTTCATTAAACCACCTTACTCCGTTTGTTCTCCCTGTACTCAAAAATCACACTCTCCCACACTATGGTTATTTTGTATTCTWTGTAACCATGCTTTCCAGCTCTTCAGATGAAGTTCAATTATTTTATGGCACACTTTTCAGCAATGATGCAGCTAACTCAAATAATGCACACAGACAAATACAAATAATCTTTCCTTCAGCTACTGTTGAGCCAAAATATCTTCAAAACACTACACCCAAACTTAAAACTTTTACAGATTTTTCTTTTATCCTTCTGGCTGAGGGTTGAATTATTTMTATTCAGATGCTTGACTCTTTTGCAAGGCTTGCATGCTTCTTTTCTTTAAAGGCTTCAAACCACCCAGTTTGCTGATAGCCCTAGATAAGAGTGAATAACCTCACGTAAGAATCYTGAGTACTTACTAGTCCACAGCAGACCCAACTTATTTATAGCTAAGTAGCAAGCTGGGGTTAGTGATCTCTTCCAGGCTCAACAATCTTCCAACCTCAGAATAACTACCCCATAAAACAAGCAGGGCTGTTTCACTACTGACAGGAAAGTCAACATCTGTGTACGAGGGTGTGCTGGCAGATGCAGCTCTGGCTGCCTGCACTGCAGGAGACAGCAAAAGCCATTCATAACAGGCCAAAATTCATGAAGGAARTTTAAACTCCTCATCAGGAGTTGCTTTGAATTTAACTTGAATGTTTAAACAGAGAAAGGTGGAAGGATCTGAGTTCTCCTGCCAGCTGTGAATGAGGTTTTTAATTTCATCTTGTGACAGTGTAACAATTAGTGCCAATTTTTTTCTRTCTGAGGTAATATTCCCTATATCCTATGATGCAGTTAAGGAAAAATTACTAGATGAGAAAACAGCATCTTAGGCCACCAAAAAAAAATCTCAAAAAAGAAAACAGAGGAAGAAATAAAGAAAATGGTATCCTTTRAAAAGTTCTAACAGAATTCTGGCAGAATCTCAATTCTAATGAAGTCACATTACAGAAGGGGTGAATATTCATACACCAGTTACATTTCTCAGCTTTATGGGCAGACCAATACCAGGAAAAGGTTTTAAAAACAAAGGTTTGAATTTCAATTGAGGAGGATAAACAAACAACTGAAGTCCTCCTGTGGTTTTTACCTATTGCCTCTGYTTCCGGCGTTGCCACACGCGCTCGTCACGTGAGCACCTCAACTGAAACTCTGTGGTTTCCAGTCCAAAACGTCCCTGCCAATTATCAATATCTGGAAAGCTGAATGAATAATTCTGTACCCAACCACAAACTGTAGAGCCCACCCTACACTTAGGCTGCAGCCCTGCATTCATTTCAGAACCTGCATTCCCAGCAGAGGGGAACTGCTGTGTTTGCTCTTCCACTCAGTGATGCAGCTGCAAAAGTGCTGCCAGGATCTTGATAGCATCATTGAGAGCAGGGCTGCATGAGGATGCATTTCATCATTCTGKGAGAATCTTACCACCCAATCTAGTAATTTTAATAAAGTTACTTCACAGTATATTGTATGCTCTTCAAAGCAGGATTTTCAGAGCATTAACACAAAGTCAGTGCTTGTCTTGCAGCCCCTAATGCTACTAAAAGCAAAAATGTTCAGTAATAYGAAAGGGCAGAGAGGACCAAACCACCAACCCCTGACAGAAAAACCTCCTGGGTCAGACCACACAAGTGCTTTGGCTAGTTTCTCCAAAAAAAAAGCGTATCAAGTGATGACCATGTCAGGCAGATCAGACAGAAACACCTCCAGAACCTTGTGAGAGCCTAACSCAGCCACACCCAGGACATTCACACACCTAAGGAAAGAAAACAACTCACTTCCTTGAACGCCTCTTTGCTTAATGCATTATTTACTGCTTTCATCTGTAGTGATAAACAGGGTTTTGATTGATGATCATTGAAGTAACTCACTCCCAGTAACCTCTGTCAGCATGCCAGTCCAGCAAACACTGCCCAGAAATGAAGGGTGGGAAATTTCATTTTCCTGAAATGCTGCACCTCATCCCCTCTGGAGGAAGGCTCAGAGTGCAGGGGAGCAGTCAGCTCCWGCACATCAGGAAGCCCATGCACAGCTACCTCCAAGCCTGCTGCCCAAGTGGTTGTGGAAGGCTGGATCAACCCCACTGACTGAATTACAGTGAGCACACTTCCCTTTGATGGCACTCTGCATTTGCTGTCCTGCACAAAGAAGCAAAAGCTCTCTCCAAATCACACCTTTGTTTGAGATGTTTCTACAACCTGTCAAGCTGAGGCCCTCAAAAGACACCACGGGAAATCCAAACCACAGGTGATCTACCTGCATTGCCAACTTCAGCAGATTTATGTATTTCCTGAAAAAGCACTACCCATATATACAGCCCCTGCAATGAAAGGCACATAAAAATCAGTGAGGTTTTAAAAATTATCTTCAAAATAATGCTTTCCTTTCAGGCAGTTCATAGAATGCTGCACAAACTCTAACCACTTACCTGCCTTACAGATAGAGAAGCCTTTCTGAGATAAAAGGGCTTTTTTTGGGACCYACACACACTACAAACAAAAACCACATAGAAAAATTTTTAAAATACCATTTACCTCCACTATATCCTTAATGTTCAATTTTCCCTAGAGCTTGTAACTCCAATGCTACACAGTGTACCACCAACTGGACTAGTGACCCGTGGAGCAAAGCCTGGCTTTAGGCAGGAGCCAGGCTGGTTTAGTATTTGGAATGCACACCATATATTAACTCTGTCCTCCTCTGTGAGATGATCCACAGCCAAGGAATTCACACCCCTTYTTCTCTCATGTTTTCTCTGTGTATTCACATTTACAGAGAGATAAAAACAGAGAGCCAGCAAGCACAGATTAACCAAAGATATGACACCACCAAGTCATGTCAGCATCCTGTCTACTTACAGTTCACCTTTTTAAATTTTTTAATTAATTTTTTTAAATTTAACATACCACTTTACCAAAAATCATGCTGCCACAATAACTTCTAGGATTAAAAGATTTTTCCATTACATTGCAAGCACTTTCTTAGTACACCAAAATTAGTTTTGGCYTTACACTGTTTTGAATCTTTCTTCTCCTTTCCATTTTTATTTCATACAGCATAAACAGCTCTTGTAACTGCAACTCCTGAATGTACAATYCCACAAGTTGCAGCCAGCTGACTGCTGCCCAAAGTCTGTGCAGGCCCACCATGTACTCCACTGCCTGCCAGAGCTCTCTGTGAGCCACTTCAATGCAACAGCAAAGCACCCAAAAATAGCAAAAAAGCAGAGAGCAGCAGCAAATGAACATCTGATGAGCTGCAAGGCCAGCCCAAGCTGCAGTCAGGACCTTCCCTCCCCTGCCCCACTGCAGCAGCAGTGAAACCTTGGATAAATTCAGATATTCCCCATATTCCCAAAAAGTGAGGCTCCAGATCCTTCTGAATCACATTTCCCCAATAAAATATCCAAGTCAGAGACTCCTTACACTCTGTAAAGATAACAAYTGTATTGCTTCTCAGCCCTTAAACCTCAGATGATCTTAATCTTCCATCTTTCTTCAAGCCTCCCAGCACACCCTTTCACATAACTACAAACCCCAGAATATCCTGCCCATATTCTAAAGCAAAACACCTTGGGCCCATGTCCTCATCTTTCCCATGTATTAACTGAATTAAATTTTTCTAATCTCTGTGGGTATGATGTTACAATCAATCACAGAATATCCAAGTTGGAAGGGACTCACACAGCTCAGAGTCCAGCTCCTGGCCCTGCACGTGGCAACCCCAAGAATCCCATTGTGTGCTTGAGAGCATTTATCCTCTTTACCATTATTTTTATTTACTCAAATAATCAGTTTGCTCTGATTCAAATTTAAACTCATCCCCACAGAGAATTTCATGTGAATAAATTCACCCTTCTCTAAGCCTTACTCATTTTAAAATCTCATTTCTCTGTCTCATTTATTGCTCTGCAGGCCTTCTTCACCTGCCTAGAAAGGCCAGAATCACCCAAGGAGGGAAATTCTTTTCTAAAAGAGCCAGCTTCCATCACTTATCCATCCCAATCAGTTCCCTTSTGTGTTTACTGCATGGCTACTACAGAAATGTATAAACTCTCTGTCCAGGCTCTCTTGTCTGCTCAAGTTACATTCTGCCTAGATACATCCAGAGGACAATATAAAGTGATAAATTAAATTTTTCCTGTACTCTCAGTCTTAAAAAAACAACAAAGACAACACCAAAGCAAACAAAAGCCAGATAAGTGTGTTTATATCTTCATAAACAATCAGACTTGTACTACCTGTAAGGTAGTAAAACATGTATTGTGCACTGTGCTAAGACACCATCACTGCAGCTTTTTAAGGAAACTGATGCTTTAAAAGAAGTTTAACTACTTTTTCCCAGCTGTGACAGGGAAAACAGGGAAGCAAAGAAGGAAAAGGGTAGGCAAAATACCTGCTCCCATACTGGAACACATCCGTGAAAATCAGAATTTAAAAGTGACTTCTATCAATACATTAATTTGTGCACACCATTTCTGAAGCAGAACCGTGCATTTAATCTTCATTTAAGTGATCTAAAAACTTGACTTCAAGTTCACTACAAGGTGTAAAGACCTTTTCCATTATACACTAGCCTGACTTCTTATCAACACCAGAATTAAGCAGCTTATACCTCATGAGCTGTATCTAAGACCTGCTTGAAGAGCAGAAGTTTTACAGAATCATTTTATATTACACAAAAATTATCTCTGAAACAGTACAGTGTCCTCCAATAAAAGAGTATGACAAACTGAACAAAAGCATCAACATCAAAGGGAGAACACTACTGGCAATTAGKGTAAATAAACAAATACCCAACTGGATGTTTGATCCTTTAGAAGTAATTTTCATTTAAAACCAAGACAAATATTGACTCTTTGTTAAAACACACAATCAAATGGTCTCTTGCTACAACCCCATGACAGTTTATTAAAAAAGCCTTGCAGAGGAAGCAAAGAAGCTTCAGCTTTACCTCTTGTCACCCTAAGCCCTGATGTGTCACCTAGCCATACCTGCTCTGCACCTTGTCACAGGGCTGACTGCAGCAAGGGGGATTTCGTTGTTTGTCAGGGGAAGATGGTGAGACAGATATCCCACCACTCTGGAAAGTAAACTATTGCAACACAGCTCGATTCAAACCTTGACTATTTAGTTTACAGCCTCTGCTTTCACACCTGTGTGTGATCCATTAGAGAGCCTTTAGTACTCTCATTCAGCCCCATAAAAACGGACCCACACCAACCCAGCCACCTCACACTCCTTCTGAATAAAACAAACAGACTGAACCCCTTATGTCCCCCACTCTTTGAGTCTTCTTCCAGCCTTCAAGCCATTTCAGCAATCCTCCACTTAAATCCGTGCAGTTTTGCAAGGTTCTTTAACACAGAATTGATTCCASAATGATGTGAAGCTCCAGCATCAGTTGCCACTCCCCAGTTTCCACACAGTCATCACACCATTGCCTTGACACATCATCTCAGAACAGGCATCTCACCATCTCTGCAGTCATGGCTTTCACTCTACTGTTAATTTTCAGAACAGTTTTCCATCCTGTAGTTCTGCCCTGTGAACTTTTCCAGATGACACAGTTTTGGGGTTTTAAAAATTGATTCATTCTATTTTTTTATCCTCATTATTTGTGATGACACTGTTTAACAACACTGTAAATGTTTATCAGTAATTGCATTTACTCCAGATCACTACACAAAATCCAGTAGTGATCAGGTATTTCTTATCACAMTTTAGCTCTAAGATGCACATTATTCCAACCAGCCTGGGCATCACATTATTCTAACCAGCCTGTGCATTCCATAAGCTCTGCTGTTGGGAATACAGACATTATTTTCAATGTGGGACTGTAGTTACATGAAGCACTTTATGTAGTTAAAAGCTATTCCCAGCCCCAGAGAATCCAAATGGACAAAGTGCTGAGCAGTCTGATCCAACACTGCAGTCACTTCTGCTTTCAGCAAGGCTTTGGCTGGAGCTTCTTTCTGTAATTCTTAAAGTTAAGCCTTAAACCAGCACTGAATTAAAATTAATTCCAGTCAACTTCATACTAATTTTGTTCCATTTCATAACACTCTGATAATGACAGGACTCTGGCTTTTTYACTTTACTGCTCTGGCTCYCCAAACTCTCAATTCCATGCACATCCCTATCCACAGGAGCTTCCTTGCTGAGGTCAACAGGAATCTTTGGATCAGCTTGGACAGAACTGTTTGCCAATCTCCTCATGGTTTTCATTTCATTTGGTGCACATGGACAAACACAAAGCTGCTGTGTTCATATTAATATTCATTAGGACACTCTGAAATTTTGAATATTGAAAATTCTCCTCCCAGTACTGCAGCACACACAGAGACCATGTTTTGTCCAAGCTTCTGCTTGGTGCTACCTCAGAGGACACAGCAGCACGTGCAGGGCTGCAGCAGAATCACACACACAAATGTGAAAAAAGACTCCAACCATGTGCAGACCCTAAAAAAAATGATGTGTTGAAAAATTTGCACCAGCTCTGCAAGCACTCACTTGTTGTGAGCTGTAACTCACTGAGGCCTCAGCTCCCTTCAGTGATAAAACAGCAGAGAGGGATTCYTAACTGGAGAATGGAACATTTATTTCCTATAGCATCCAGTGTGGAATAGCTGCAGAACAAATATGGTTCCTCCCCTCCTGCTTTATCTAGGTCAAAAAACTCCTTGAAGGCAGGAAGTCGCAGGAAACAAATGTCACTACACATCAACTTTTTATCATGAAAACAAGCAAGGCAGCAGATAAACCCAGCACCTTCCCAGGATTTCAGCAGAGACAGCAGCTTATTAGTGAACTGTTGTGAAAACTCCCTATAACTGCAAAGGCCATGGCCTCACACCACATGACAAATACATGGTTTTCTTTGAAATTATATTTTTTCCTGTATTTTACRTAATTTTATGCAAGATAATGGGACTTGAGATGTCTTGAAGAGTTGCTGCATTTACTGAAAARTGCAGCAAATGAGAAGCATAATCTTATTTTGAATAGCTCRGGCATGACTGTAGAAAAACCTTTTGCTTTGCTCAYAACAATTGCACATTTTATCAAAAAATAAAAAGAAAAACCCAACAGCAGCAGAACTCCTCCACASCAGAATTAATCTCTAAAACACATCTCCCTTTATGAAGGAATAATATTTGTAAGACAGTGCCCTTACCCAATTATAAGCAAATTAATAATAYACATTTATTTTGAAAAGGGTGAAAGATTAACTTATTTTCTTTATTAGYTCATTTAACTTACTACTTTTGCTATTGATTAAATGTATCATCCTACTCAAGCATGGCACCTTGGTATTTTGATTTAATCAATGCAAAGAATGATTTAATTTGCATATCTCCTACCTCATCATTATAAGTGAAGTAAGAGTCTCAAAACTCTCTTTCAACTGCAGATTGGTGGAACAGTTTTAATATTGACTTTGCACCTTCAAACCAAAATGATTCTAATCTTGATTCTGTCATAGAACTGGAACTTTACAGATTATAAAGATGGTTTTCTAGTTTGTAGTATTTCATATAACTACACAGAGAATCTACTTACTCCTATAGCTAACTACAGATGTAAGAACATTTGTAGGATCGATGCAATTGGGTAAGGATGTTCCATATCCATATCAATCATATCAAAGAAAAAGCCTACTGAGTGTGAATTAATCCAAATATAAACAGTTTAAGCTTCACCTCAATCATCTGATTGGTCTCTGACAATTTGCAACACTGCTTTAYTAACAAAAAATTTAAAAATCACTCAGAAGGTGCAATTGAGAGGCAAATATGAAAAAAAAAAGAGATGACAGAAACAACTGTAACACAAATTATTACTATAGAAACTTCCCGCTCATTTCTATTTTCATTTCAAATCATATGTGCTCTACCTCTTCCTCCTACACTCCTTTTCAATCAGATCTGCTTAAGTGAGAACACTACTTCTACTGAGCCTGACATTTGCAAATGCTGCTTTCAAGTAGCCAAAAACCCACCTATAAACACAGCCCCATGACCTTATTAGTCACTATGGCACAGCACCAGCACCTGCCAGAGACAGTAAATAAAAGTTTCTGGAGTCTGATTCTGTCAAGTCACAGCCAAGGCCAGTGTTCCTTAGTTGAATGCTCTGAGGGAATTTGTAATTGATAGCTTAATACAGCTGGAATGGAGCTCCAAAGCACACCTCTGAACACAAATCAATCACAAGGCCTCCTGAACTCCCAGGCAGCTGACGAGCCTCTGTCTCTGTCAAAAGGGGTGACAAGGAAGGGAGAAAGCAGGTGCCCACATGGCCTGAGGGACTTGCAGCACTCYGAAAGTACAGACTGCAAGAATATATTAACACAAATCCTTGAAGCATGTGTTTTGTTTGATTGTTGAAAGTATCTGAGTTCTATCTGTAAGAAAACCTTTGGAACATAAAGCATACCCCAAACCCAAGCAATGCATGTTCTCCCTCAGCCACCACAGAACACTACMCAAGGAAATGTTATGATCCTTTCACCTCCACTGCTAAGCCAAACCACAGATGTGAGAAACTTCCATGGAGCTGGTGTACAGTCACAGCTCCAACCACACAGACATCACAATTTTGCACATCATTCAAGTAACTGCAATTAGATGACAGAAGAAAGTGCACTGATACATCTGAGGCTCTTTACAATCTGTTTCCTGGGCAGGTAACACTGAACGTAATAAACATTTCCAAAGAACTGACTCAGGGAATAGATTTATTTGATCCTTGTTCAGAATCACCAGCTTTMATCAGCAGAACTCCTACTGCTTAAAGGCAGCAACAACCCCAGTTTGTAGCCCCAGACTACAAGACCAAGCTTACACTATTGGTTCAACCCTCTGTATTAACAGGAGGAAAAGCAGAAGAAAACTAAAATGTAATTTGTTTGTATTCAGCTAAATAGGCTTAATTTAGGATTAGTCAGTAAATGTTAAGCTAAAGTAAAATGTACTTGATGTCATTTACAGTAAGAGCACCCACACTTTGTAATGTAAAGAAGTCTGCAGGATGAATGACAGAATGGGAGAGTTATTTACTGTCTCTTACTATAAAAGAGCTTCGGTTGGATCAAATGAAATTACCAGGCATCAAGTTCCAAAAACTCAGCAAAAAGAKGTATTTTTCCCAACATGGGCTCCAATTACATTGCAGAATTCACTACCCCAAAGACACTGCAGATAAAAGAGGTTTACCCAAACTCAACTACTACAAAAAGAGACAGAAAAAATGCAAATAGTAAATTATTTTAACTCAAAAAGAATTGAACTCTGACTTTGGACCCAAAAGAAAAACCAAGGGAAACACAAGCATTTGTATTAATCCATTTTTATGCTACTTCCTGGGCATCTGCTACTGACCACTCCTGAAAGCAGATCATGGACTAAATGCATCTCTGATCTGACTTAAAAATGCTGTTCCTATGGTCATGGTATCTTGCTTATAAATTACAAATTACTTCCACAAAAGCAAAACCCAAAGTAATGACTAAAATACAAAATCTCTGGTTTGTCAAAATGAGTGAGACGGCCTCAGAACAGTGAGGTCCAAAATGTCCAGAGTTCTGTGAATTCAAAGGCCAATACACAAAGCACATCCAAATAACCCAAAAATGAAAACAAAACAAAGGCACTCCTTCAGAGCAGTTGTACCCAGAAGTCTGTCTGTTTTTCCAGCTGTATCAGTTACATCTGTCTGGAATCCTGCCTCTCCAAAAGCTGTACACAACAGCTCTGGCAACAACCCCTGCTCTGCCCAGCACAAAAGGTATTTTTCCAGCCAAGCACCTCAAAAGCAAATATTGATGTTATGATTTACCTAGCAATATATCCAATCAATGCTTTCACTGAAGGCAAGGGAAATTCCACAAGCAGCAAATGAACCAATTGAAAAACATGAACTTTACGAACCGGAGAGGGACAGTCTGTGCATCTCAAAGGGAGCTGGAGAAGAATAATTGCTCTGCTTTGATCTGGGTGTCTTGAGCAGGAGCCTCTGAACCTCTTTCATCCCACGTGTGCCATGACATTGACAGGAGAGCTCCTTGCTGGACACACTCAAAAATGGCTCTTTTCTCCCCACCCCCACTTGATTCATCTCCCAAGACGACAGCTGGTTTGTACATACACAAGTGGGGATGGGAGTCTGTCAAGAACTGCAAAAACAAAAACACACTTCCCACTGCTATTACCTCCTGCTTGATAACTTCAACATTTGAATTGCCAGTGAGGCTTCCAGGGAAGCATTAAAAATAGCAACCAGAACACTTATCTTAATGCACAGTAATTCCATGTTTCATGACATTTCTATCTGTAAAAAAAAAGATGCCTTTATTATAGGTAAGTGTGTACTCTAACATTAATAATTTAATTTCCCCAGATGTTTAAAATGTGTGTTTTGCAGGGGACTACCACTGTGTATATCTGKYTTTTTCCTTCCAAAAACAGGKAGTTCAGTAACATTATTAATGCAGTCAATTTTAAACATTGTGCTGAAACAAAAAAAAGGCCAAGGACACTGGAACTTCATACAATTATTAGTGACAAGCAAATAAGACATTTCCAGTCTGTAAGAGTATTGTACTTGGCACCTTTTTAAGTCACTATTAAACAGACAAAACAGAGATGGACCCTCCATTCTTGGTTTCCAGGATCACTTAAAAACAAACAGAATGAACAGGCCACCCTGAATTTTTTTAAACTTCACCTGCCATTAAAATTTCTRATGATTGTGTAGTCATAGGCAAAGCATATTTATTACTGGCAACAGAGTAGGATTAAACAACAACAAAAATAGATCTGGTGATTACTTGAGCTGGAGGTTGGCAATCATCAATCCTGAGCTCACACCAAAATTACTTTCTTTCCCATCACACTTCAGCTGTGAATTAATGTTTACATTCCACTGAAGTAAGTAAGTTTGACTGTTAAAATCCAGAAGACCACCTTCAGTGTGACAAGTTAAATCTACAACAGAACTCAAGAACAGGACTACAAACAATATTAGTCACCAGCAAGTCCCAGTAAGGACTTCCTAGGAGCAGACAGTACTGAAGACTGCTGTTCAAAAACAAAAAAAAAGAAAAAAAAGCTTTGCAAATAATAAAGCTATTTCTCCATTCAGGACTGGTGTTTTAGAAACAGTTTATTTTTTAAAAAGCAACAAAGTAGCATTGTGTCTAATCACCAGTGTAACTGTGGGGCTGCAGACTCTTCCTGCCCTTCAAGGTGAAGCTCACCCCCTGCACACGGTAGCTCCAGCTCCCGGCCAGGGGCACCTTTTATTTTACAGCCTCCACCTACAGTTTGTAACCAGGAGAGAACCAACATCCAGCAGCTCACAGCTCTGGAAACTGTGCACACACAGCCCAAGGAATGGTGTCACCTCTGAACACAGCAAATGCCAGTTCCTGCACCACCACCCACGTTCAGCGGTGAAGAAATTGTAACTACACACAACTTTTCATCATAGTTCAGTAAAAAAGTGAGGCAAAAAATCCTTCTGAATCTTCTTTGCACTTGAAAAGCGACACTGATGGAAAGAACTAGAATAAATTACAAGTCAATGGACAACATGAAAAAGTACTCCTTTTTTCCTCATGACTTAAGCATTTAACAGAATGTTACTGACTCAATTACTCCAACTAATTCTAGACTGTTTGAAATCAACACAGGTCATGCACAATTGTGTTTACAAACAGTACATTATACCACAGTGCTTACAAAGAAAAAAGTATTTGATCTACATTTCATAAACGTGTTAGATTAAAATATAGATTAACCACATGCCAAATAATTATAAATATTAAAAGCAGAAAGCAAAAATAGAAGTGGCATTTAAAGGTCAAACAAGTCCTTCTATATTCAGGATTACACACTGGCACTGTTAAAGCCTTCAGAATGAGCATTTCCTAGAAAGCAGCAAGGTAAGACAATTTGATTTTCACAGAGAAGCCAAGTGAGAAAACTAACATTAGGCAGACACAGCAGAAAATATACACCATCACTGTCCTAAGCACAGTTTAAAAGCTCAAAGGCATTAAGGCTGTGTCACTGATAGCATGTGCTTTATAAAGGTACAGCACTCGTAACGTTTTAGGTATTTCTTAGTCAGGGCAGCTAAAATACACTAAACCAAAACACTTTCACTTTTCCTACATGTGACTCCTCAGAGCACAGATCACTTATTTACAGTTCAACACATCCTTAAATGTCGTGGGCAGGCCTCACGTATTGCCCTAGAAAATCATTTTGCACAGACAGTTAATGTTTGGTAATGGCAAAGGAATGTATTACCGTTTAAAACCTCTTAATACATTTGCTGTCACGTAACGAAAACATTTGAAAACGCTAAGGCCAGCAGAAGCATTTCACGTGGATAATTCAGTTTACCCATAAGAATAAACGTTAAAATGAGGCAAAGCAGCAGAAACTACCACCAAAACCAGAACAACCCCCGGAGCACCGAGGGAGAACACAACCCCCCGGTTCTGCCAGAACACCGAGGGGGCTACAGGGTTCTCCCAGCGCTGATGCTCAGCCCAGACAGCGCAGARCCGCGCAGAACCGCCCGGCCGGTCTCCTCCGCCGCCCGCACACCGCACTCGGGCTGTGCCCGGTTCCGCCGGCCAGCGCCGGGCGCTCCGTGCGGGGCTGCGGCGTGCGGGGGAAGGACACGGCGGAGGRCACGGCGGCGGTGCCGGGCGGTGCCGGCGGAGGCGCGGGCGGCACGGGGCCGCTCTCGCCTGTCACACGCCATGTGCACCCGCGGCCTCCGGCGGGCCCCGGAGCGCCGGCCCCGCGTACTCACACTCGCGGCAGCTGCAGCGGCGGCGCCCCGCGCCGCTGGAACACGCCGTCCACGAACACGCCGTTCTTGCCCAGGCAGCGCAGGTAGAAGTCGCCCCCCGCTCCGCCCGCGGGGTCCCCCTGCGGCGGGGGCGGCGGCCCGTCCGCGCCGGCCGGCGGCGGCGGGGGCGCGGCGGTGAAGATCTCGAGGTGGCGGCGGGAGATGAAGCTGGAGTGGCCCATGCTCACGTCCACCGAGCCCTGCGACGAGTTGCGGCCGATGGTCACCGAGCGCTTCTTCATGAGGTACTCGAACTCCCGGCCCTCGAGCCGCGCCACGGCCGCCGCCGCCGCCGCCGCCGCCATCTTAGCGAGGGACGAGCGAGGCGCGGCCCCGCCCGCACCGGCCCCGCGCCGGCCCCGCACACAGCAGGGAACGGGGCCGCGCACCCGGCCCTGACGCAGCCGCGCGCTGATTGACAGCGCGGGGAGCCAATAGGCGGCCCGCACGCCCATGGGGCTACGGCGGCGTGGCCAATGGCGAGCGGCGCCGGCCCCGCACGGCCCCGTGCCGGCGCACGAGCGCAGGGGCGCGGCCCGGAAAACGCGGAGCGGAGCCGCGCGCGGGGAGCGGGGCGGAGCTGCCCGGGGAGCGCCTCCCGCCCGCCGGCAGCGAGGCAACGGCAGGGCAGGCACCGAGCCGGCCCCGGGACAGCCGCCCCCGCCGCACATCGGCCCCTGCCGCCACCGGCCCCTGCCGCACATCGGCTCCCGCACCGCCTTCCCTCCCTCTCGGCCACCTGCAGCCTCCGGCCCCGCACCTGCCGTCCGCCAGCAGCGCCCTCAGGAACGGCACAGAGCGCGGGGAGAGAGGGGGAAGAATCGAGAATGGAATAAATATAAGTAGACAAATAAGTGCTAGAGGGTGAGCAAAAACCACTAGGGGAGTGCTGGGTAATTGCTCAAATTTAGCCTCAAAAATATTATTAACAAGTAATAAAAAGTAAAACCGTACGTTTAGTCCCTAATACACATCTGACAGCCTTTTGAGGGTCGTGTTAAACCTAAAGGTTACTCCACATTGTCAGAGTTTTGTAACATCCATGGAAAATCAGCAGAGTGCTTTAAATGTGCACGTTCCAGGTAAGGCAGGATTTGTGCACRCACCTCCACTCAGCCCCAGTTTTCTCAGAGGAACTAGGGCACAAGGAGTGACTGACCTGACACGAACACGCAGACACCGAGTGCTGAGTGCCACCGCTCCAAGSCACGGCACGCAGGAGGGAATGGCACAGGTAACAGCATGGCAACACTGACTGGGGCTCCACAGCCGCGGGTTTGACTTCAAAAYGTCACAGGCTACCAAAAAAAGATGGCATTAATTGTACAGTTTGCCAAATACAGCATCTGCAACAAAAATGTTCTACCTGAACCAAATACTCATTGTTAAAGGACCAGGCGCTGTCAAAACTGAAATGTAAAGAATTAAACACTTTTGGCTATACACTGTGAAGAGGGTGCTAAAATGCAGTCGTTCCTATTTACCAACACAGCTACTGCAAACATGTCACCWYAACAGCTCCATAATCTCACCATGGTTTGTTGAGAAGAGTGTTGTGGTGTTTGGGTTTTTTCACAGTACTGAAGCTCACTATTAATTATTATTAAAAATAAGTGCCCAGAGAAGCTGTGGCTGCCCAATCCCCAGATRTGTTCAAGGCCAGRYTGGATGAGGCTTGGAGCAGCCAGGTCTGGTGGAAGGTGTTCCTTCCAGAATGGGATGCACTTTAGGTCCCYTCCAACCCAAAACATTCTGTGAATYCAGAAGACATTAACCATTTTAACTCTTCAGACAAAAACCAGCCAGCCTGCTAACAAACATCCAGCAGTAAAGTTGAAATTGAAACTTTTGGGTTTGCACATTTGAGTCAACAGATCTTCAACTGTAGAACTACTTTGTGTATGCTTAGGAACAGAACATGGGACCTGCTACCTGCAAAGTGATGGCAAACCTTAGTTTTACCCTTAGGATTGGATCAGCACTTCTTATAAGCAGCTACAACGTAATTCCCTCCTGGTTCAGTCCATTTTTACAATCTCATGCACAGCAGATGCAGTAAAATATAGCAACAGTTTAGAGCTTTGGTTTCTTTTACAGAAAACTTTAGTTAAATCTTGCCCACACTTTGGTATTTAGAATCAGACTTTCTTCTATACCAACATATGTTTGGCACAGCAAATGTGGAGCATCAGAGAGCCAGTTATGACTCCCTGATTCTCAGCTTGTTTTTATCCCTTGGCTCTGCTGGCTACAGCAATGTTGTGCCTGCTTTGCTAACAATCGATTTGGGCTGCTGAGGGCCCTGCTGGCTGGAATTACCCATGGATTGCCTTTTCCTAACACACCCCACGCCTGCAGAGGGAGAAAACTGGCAGAATGGGAGAGCAGCCAGGTGAATTTCCATCAGGCCAGCAGCATTTTCACCACCCTGATGGTTGCTCAGTTTGCAGAAGTTAAAGGCACTGCTGCTACTTCACCATTTTCTGGTATGTGAATCACAGCTTTCTTAATTTGTATTAATCATTAWTAACAAGCAGYACTGAATTCACAAAGCTGATCTAAATCCTGTCCTGCTCATACAGAACAGCACAGAGAACACAGCCATTGACACAGAATGCAGCAGTTYTGCWGTCTGTCTGCACTGAAATTTCTTTTCAAGGGTCCCACCATCACTGAGCTGCTCTGTGAAAAGGAACTGAGCAGTGGTAGAAGGGCTGTTTGCTTTTGCCTGAGCAGCACTGCAGAGCAAACACCAGACCCCTTTGTCAGAAGCCCCATTCCTTTCAAGAGGATGGCTGAGACCTTTCTGCCCATGTTTTTCTAAACTGGAGCAGATTTAGTCACCTTCTTTGTGATCACAACAGCACAGGGACAGGTCACCCTGACCTGCCCACGTGCACAGAGCAAGAATCAGAGCAAGGACAAGTGGGGAACAGTCACACTCAGAGAGCAGGTACATGTGGGGAACAGTCACACTCACAGATTGTTCTCCAGTGCTGTTCTGGGTGTCTGTTCCCCAGTATTCCCTTACTGAACAAAACCTGGCCCTGATGTCACAGCTGCACTGCAGATACATCCTCTTTCACACTTGTTTTTCCCTGCCAGCTGACTGAAAGCAAAAGGGCTCTTTCTTTGTCTGCCTTACATCCACCTTAACTATTCAGGACAGAATGAAGCTACTGACCAAAATTTAATCATCCCAATAAACTTCTGCAATGGCCACTGTCATTAAACAGTCTCAAAGCATTTTTGACATTTTTCTGCTTCATGTCAAGTAACCCAATGTGCTCCAGTCCCCATCATACTATGCAGCAGCATCTGACTGCATCACCTGTCTCATCAAATCTTAAAACAATCTGGTCTGAGTTTAACAGAAATGTGTGAGTACCATCTAAGAGCWAATCCATTAACACTGTTTTATGTGACCAACCTTCCTTTAAATGACCACACATTTTTAGACCTTTCATTTTCCCTTGAAGCTCACACTGTAGCAACACTGGGACATTCATTTACAGCTGCTTGTGTTGGGGCTGGCACTGCCATAGAATGAGGTTTCCTTTCTTGGGTTTTCTTATTACATGTGCCCTGTACTGAGGGCTATGAATGAATGAGTGCAGCAGCTTCTCAAGATGCCCATTTTCACAGATCCCAAGCACAGAGTACTACTAGAGGAATATGATGAATAATCAAGTAGATTAAGTGACCTTAATTGCTTACTTTGACACAACCAGCAATTAAACAGCTTTTAAAAGCTATCAGGAGCTATCCATAATCTTTTTATTACATCAAGTGTCCCAGGCTTCAATTGAGATTTGATTTTTATTAAGCAAAATCCTACAAAGTTAATTGTCAGAACCACCTCAGTAACATTCACGTGTGATGTAACAAAATAAGCCCTTTAAATATCAGACCCTGCACAATTGAACGAAGAAAGGTTTTCCACATTAATATCCCTGCACCTGACAGCACATTTTTTTCCTTTCCCTAGGTGAGAAGCCCCTTGTAAGCARTAACAGCTTCCTCCAACACAGGCTCAAACCCACAGCCACATTTTTGAGTAATTCCAGTACTATCCTGGAGATTTTCACATGCTAAAATTTAACAAGGTGTGTCAAACTTAGCAGGGCTCCTGCTGTGATTTAGTCATTGCCTCACAAACGCATTTTGGTCAAGGGAAAGTAAAGACATAATTTTCTTTATGTCTGTCTTTAAAATATTTCTTACTCTGTCCAACAGGGTAACTGCAGAACAAAGCAAACTTCAGAGGAGTTACTGATATATTGAGGTATGAAAAACTCTTACACAAAGTTTAAGAAATTGCAATTGTTTTCAYTAGAGACAAATGYTATTGAAATCATGTAATAAGGCAAAAGCACTGTGGGAACAWCCTCATGTTCCATAAACAGACATTGTGAGATGCCTATAAGGAAAGTGGCTGAATTCAAAGCACACAAAGGAAGATCCTATAAGGAATTTGATGACAGCAGCACTGCTTTTCACATCCATATAAAGTATTTAGCATTGGTATTTTTAATGTGTAGCCAAAGCCTGAACAACTTAAAATAGGACATTTTCCATCCCTGTTAGGAATCCTCCAACACAAGAACCAACTCTGCTCTCTGTTTATACCAAAATCTACCAAGAACCAGCCTTGCACAACTGYATTTGTAACACTGACATAAGATGGAGCTGCTTGASAATGTCCTTCMTGAAAGCAAAACAAGATACTRAAGTACATTCAGTCTCAGCTTTGGCCCAAGAGATTTTTCTCATTTTCCTAATAAATCTCAAAATATTCAGAATGGTTGTCATATTTCATTGCTTTCTCTATGAAACTTCCTTAAGTTYACACCTAAGCTTTAGAACATTTAAAGTTCTGATAAAAGAGAGAGAGGAAGTCACGCTATTGACTTCTTTCTAGGAGGGAAACACCTGAACAACGAATAGGTGTTTAAAATTATTTAGGGAAAAAACCCATCAGATGCTGTGCTGGACAGATTCTCTTTGAGTCCTGTGCARATCACAAGGTGTTCAAGCAACCTCCAGAAGGCTGAGGGGAGAATACAAACATTTTTGACAGCAGAGACAGGAATCTCTTCAAGATTCAGACTCATGTTAACCTGCCTTGCAATACAAAATGGACAGCACTGACAGGTCTGAGATTACCTTTWAAGAAAAAAAAATATTGCCCAAATATCAATACCAAAGTCTTTTTGACACAGGGAGAAAAGAAAATCAATGAAAACCAATTTATATCTACTCCAAATATAGAATATTGAGGCAGAAAGATGTCACTTACTTCTACATTTTCAGCTGGGTGATGCATAATAAGCACTGTAAAGGTGAGTCCCTTGGGGAAAACAGAACCACACATGAGGAAAACAGTGCCCATCAGCAGATATTCAGATACCAACACAGTGCCTCAATCAGGAGCTGAAAAATGAAGCTGAGTCTCATCAGTCAAAGGCCAACATGGGGTTGTGTTAGGAACAGCCAGCAGAGCYTGTGACCAGAAGCTGTTGATGCTCACAGTAATTACTGACAGATGCTCRACAGAGGAATAAATCTCTCTGCTGAGGACTTGGGTTCTTCAAAGCCCATCTCCTCCACCTCAATTTATTTTGCTAATTGAATTAGCCTGTGGTTAATTTAGGGTGATATTCTATTTTTATTTCASTCTCAGGAAAGGAATGATGCAGCAGACTGTATTCCAAGCACCAAACAAACAACCCACCCTGTCATGGGGATCCAGAGCTTCTCACCAGTGCTCCCAGGTGCCCTCTGTTCCAGGCACTCTGTGGGGCCCTGCTGCCATGGGAACTGTCTGCTTGGGGAGGGACAGAACTGAACACAAGAGCAGTGTGGAATCATTTCCCTGGGATTTTTATAGTTACTACAGTCAGCAACACACAGTTCTTCATGGCCTGCTATTAAATCACTGTGAAGTGCAAAAACTGGGGCAAGGAAWCCCAGAATATCCTGAGCTGGGAGAGACCCACAGAGATCATCACAGYCCAACTTCTGGCCCTGCCCAGGACACCCCAACAATCCCAGCCTGGGCATCCCTGAGAGCATTTCCTGGAGCTCTGKCAGTTGTGGATTCCTCTGATCTTGAAGACTTTGGAGGAAAATGTAAGGGAGGGCTGAGTCCTCTYCCCTTCTCACTGTAATGACACCAACAATGGAAAATCTGAGAGCCCTGGAAGGCACTTCACTGAGAGTAAGTGTCACCTGTCACACTTCTGAGGTATTTACATGACTCAATGTTTGGTAGTCAAAGAAAAATCTGAAAGGCACGGAGCAAAGAGAGAACACAAATACAGAGGAAGTGGCATTTTCATTCTGAGAAAGTCTCAAAAAACTGCCTCCTCAACTTTTCTTTTTTTAAAGATCTATCTGTGCAACACTTAGAGAAAAATCTATTGTTCATAAAGCAACATTGAATTCAGATACTTCAAAAGCATCAAGATAATATTCAAGAGCAACAGCAGTTTCTTACAGTCAGTGAAGTAGCTCATTTAAAAAAACTGAATGCAGAGTATAATGATCTAATTAGGGGAATTTCTCCCCACAGAAAGGCTGTTCTAGTGTAAGTTGGTGGGAAAGCCCAGCTGGCTTGCATACTGTAAGATCAAGACCTGAAAGCTTATGCAAGTGTGTGGTTAAAGAAAAAAAAAGTTAAAAATCAGAAAACTGGCAGTTTCAGTGCTTCTGACAACCATACACTGAATAATAACCTGACTGCTGTACCAAGCTCAGCTGCTTGGCTCCAAACCCTTCCAGGATTACTCACTCTTGGTAATTACAAAACATTCAGAACCACCAAAGGTTCTGTAGAACTTCAGTTACTGAAAGTGCTGCACTTAAAGAAAATAATTAAGATGCATCAAATATCAGTTCATGTATCAGCTTTTGGACTATCAAAAGTCAAAGCCAGATAGCAAATGATTCAATCACAGAAGATTTTAGATAAGCACCARAGTAATTTTTTCAAAGGCACCAACACAATGCAATCTGCAGTCCAGCATTTTTACCCAGCATTTTTCAGGGCACAAAACTGCACAAATGCCTTCCAATACATGGGATATTTCATTTGTTCCCTAAAGAGAAGCATTCCAAGAAACACACTCAGATGRAAGCACCCTTGATGCTGCAACTGACCCCAGAATATTGGCTCTATCTTAACCCTTTTGAGTTTGAAATAAAATGTAAGGAACTCAGTCATGAAGATAATACAAAAAGTTATTGAATTCTGACTAGGTTTAGAAATACCATGAGCACTTTGGCTTGTCCTTTTTTGTTTCCCCTCAGAGAGCTTGGTGCAGACTCTCCCAGGGAAATAATCCCCTCCACTTTATTAACRTTAACATAACACAATCAAACTTTAGGTAATTAAGTTTAATGTGCTATCAACACAACATGGAATTTCACACAACTTACAGTAATGCTTTACAGTTCACAACAACCTCACAGCAAACTCAAAATGGAGTAAAAACTGCCCCTGTGTTGTTATGCAAGAGCTTGATTTTCTTCTTGCTGCTCACCCTGAAAAGCAACACAATAATAACAGTTACGACATTTGAATACCTAAATATTAAAAAAGTTGTTTCACTATGTCTAGGGAAGTGCGTTCCCTTAATCTCCCAACTTGRAAATAAGAGAAAATACCCAAAGAAGTGCATTTGTGCTTTTCTAAGTGCAGTACACATAAAGAGACCAACATCTTCTGTTTTATGATATATAACAGAGGTTTCACTATAGTGAAATACAGACCAACATTCAGCATYACAATAAATTATTTGTCTGAGACTAACCACCCAATTGTCTGTAAGGAAAAGCTGTGTTACAGTCCCTTTGAAGTCAAATTAGTGAAACAACCACAGACTGTGGTTTGTCACGGGTGGGGGTGGCAGCTTCTTGTTTTTTCTTTTTCTTTCTTTAATTAAAAACAAACTATGAACACTAAAGATCAAAAAATGCACATGCAGAATCTTTTAGGCCAATTAAAAATTGCAGCTAGTTAAAACAAGGCACTGAAAATTGATTTGTTTGGAGAGCACAGGAAGCTGTCCTGCCAAACAGGCTGTATTTATCAAGCTTTTTGGGGTTTTATTTTTCCTTTTTCTTTTAAATTTAACTTTTACTTTCCTGCTTGCCAAGAAACTCCTCAGCTGTTCACCTTTGCCATGGTAAKTCTTCAGCATTAGCAGCTTGCTGGACCTTCCCTGGAGATTGTTTATTTGCTTTCCAAGGAATTGCACTTTACAACTGCCTTGTCTGGACAGTAATTGCAGGGCTTTTCAGGGAACACATTACTCAAGATGAAGAGAAGCTCTGCAATGCAGAGTCTTGCAAAGTCCCACAGCTATAACAAAACCAAACATTAAATTCAGCTTCTTTGCTGGCTTAAGTGTTCTTCCTGCACTRYCTTTAATGTGTGCAGTTCTWAAYAGCCAGTGTTTAGCCAACCTAAAACTAGACTTTAAGAGTAAAAAGCCTAGAATACAACAGCTGCTTTATGATTACCAATTCTGAGTGTGCTAATAAAGCAGCTACAGTAAGACCTTGCTCTTTCCCTGACCCTTACAGGCACAGAMTGAAAAATCACATTTGGTGAAGCCCAAAACAACAACAGGAAAACCTGACAGCCAAGTGCCAGGAAAGCAGGAAATACCCACCTCCCTTCGATAGGAAGTGCAGAGCCACACCTTTGAAAACAAGAAAGAAGTATACATCAACACAAGCACTRCTCCTTTCTGAAGAAAACTCACTATTTTCTACACAGCACGCCCTAGGATACCTGTCTCATTAAACTCTTACTTTTTGACTCTCCCTATCCTTGGGCAGCTGTTGCTCCTTAGCCTTGTACAATTACCATTGTGTATGTGCCTGATCATTTGTCCAGCATTTTATGTACTTGGTGGGATTTGGAACCTTCACACTGATATCATGAGACTATTCCAAARCCTCACTGATTTACCTTTTAAGGCAACACAGTTGTTTTCATACCAAACAATTTTTCACAATATTTCTCACATCTCAGAAGGCTGAAGTAAGCAATCAAATGTCTGTCTCACCTGTATCCAATCAGTCCCAAGAATTCAGTTACTGCTGCACTCCAAACTAAAATTATAGTGCCAGAGAAAAACGCTATTTTGAAGAATGTACTTGAATTTTTCAGCTTCAGTGGTATTGATTTGCTCCTGAGCTAGCTTCCAAAGATTCTCCTCTGCCATAGAATCGCTTTCTGAACCCAGCTTGTTCACCTGCTAAAATCAAAAGTAAGAACAATTAGGAAAGTCACAAGGAAAACAGTGGATGAGAATCAGACAAACATGGCACTTGACATACTTCACCATATTGGCAAGGGGTTTGGACACATCACGCAATGCCAATGCAACATCCTATGGTCTCTGTGTCTTCCTGCACACATTAAAAGACACAGTTTTTAAAGGTCAGAAAACTAAGAGATGGATGAATTATTCAGCAAGACTCTTGTATATTGAAAACCTAAAGTAATGGACAAGCACACCTATTGGAGGCTCCTCTGATCTCAGCTGGGGATGCCCCAGTTACTGAAGACACTGCAGGAACAGACACCAGAGTGCATGGTGGGGTGGCCTTGCTGAGCACAGCACTATTTTAGATAGTTTAACACATCACCTGGTGTGCAACATYACTGAGTCAACAATGAAACATCTTTCCTTTGAGAAAGGGTAAAGCACATGCAGTCACACTGGACACTGCACTACTGCAAAAGCCCAGCTGCTGATGGGGAGTGAAGTACTGGCTATTTCCTTGTTCACTCATGAGCCCTGTACACAATTAAGGAAGGCAGTCACTGGTACACTGCTTGTACTCGGGTATTTTACAGTTTTTCCAATATCTCTTTCAGACCYTTRCCTCAGAAGGASTGRACCATCAATTATGTAYCAAGATGCTTTTACACAATGGAGARCATGAATGATATGAGTTTCTAATAAACAAAATTAAGTGGAGCTTTTGACAACGGGTTGTAGCTGTCATACCTAGAAAAACAAGACACAGTTGGTATCAACACTCTGAATTATTTACTTGGTACTAGCAAAAGAAGGAATATTGTGACAATCTACTCACATATCCAGTAAAAACCCTGCCACTTCTGCGTTGTTTCTGAAATCCAACTTTTCCTTAAGTGTCAGCCAACGGTCAACGTGATTTCCCATGTAAATCCTTGTTTTCCCCCTTCTTCTATCAAGACTTTGCTTTCTCTTTTTCTTTTCCAGAAAAGACAACACTGGGGGTCTTCACACTGCTTTGCTGGCAGAGACATGGCGAGCCTGGAAGCAAAGGAGAGGCTTTATTGAGAGGCAGCTCAGAACAACAGGTGGCACCTCAGCGTCCCGAGCCAGCACAGCGATRGCCTTTGAACACCTTTGGCTCCTCGCAAGTCAAGGGCCCGCTGCAGCCCCGCACCGACGGCTCCCGACCCGCGTCCACCCGCTCGGGTCTTCCCCATTCGGCGTCTCCCCGCGGCAGCAGCGGCCGAGAACGGGGCGGCTTCCAGGGGGAACACGGAGAAAGACTGCGGGACAGCCCCTCACCCCTCCTGAGGGGAAGGGAGGGGACATTCCCACCTCACACCACTCCTGAGGGGAGTGGAGGGGACATTCCCACCTCACACCGCCCCTGAGGGGAAGGGAGGGAAGGAGGAAGGGGTCATTCTCCCTCACACCGCTCCGGAGGGGAAGGGAGGGAAGGAGCCATTCTCCCCACACCCTGCTTCTGAGGGGAGAGGAAGGGAGAGGAGGGAAGGGTCCATTCCCGCTTTACGCTGCTCCTGAGGGGAAGGGAGGGGCCATTCCCGCCTCACGCCGCTCCTGAGGGGAAGAGACGGGACATTCCCACCTCACACCGCTCCTGAGGGGAGGGGAGGAAAGGGGCCATTCCCGCCTCACGCCGCTACTGAGGGGAGGGAAGGAGAAGGGGCCGTTCCCGCCTCACGCCGCTACTGAGGGGAAGAAACATTCCCGCCTCACGCCACTCGTGAGACAGACACACAGACTCACATGCACATTCCCGCCTTGTGCCACCCCCCTGAGGGGACWCCAGCCCCTCTCGCCGCTCCTGAGGGAGGACAAGCGCACCTCTACACCGCCGGAGAAGGGACGAGCCCTCACAGCGATCCCGGCGGGGCACTGTGCCCTTTCCCCCGCTGCTCCTGAGGGGACGGTCGGTGTGCCGGTCCGGATCGGTGTGTCGGTACGGGTCGGTGTGCCGGTCCGGGTCGGTGTGCCGGTACGGGTCGGTGTGTCGGTACGGGTCGGTGTGCCGGTCCGGGTCGGTGTGCCGGTACGGGTCGGTGTGTCGGTACGGGTCGGTGTGCCGGTCCGGGTCGGTCGGTCCGTCCGTCCCTCAGCGCCGCCGGCAGTGCCCGAGGTAAACACGGCGCACGTGACCGGCGGCGCGCGCTGATGGCGCGGGCACACGTGAGGGCGGGGAGGGGCCCGGCCCCGGTTTTAAGGAAAAAGGCTCTAAAAAAGGGATTTTAAGTGTAAAATTGATGACACGAAACTTGTCCTGAGGGAGCCGCTAGTGGCGAAAACTGTTCTCGCTGAAGCCCAGAGGAAGAAGTAACCTATAACGTTTTTAAATATTTGTTTAATAACAAACGTAAGTCACGTGTGTTGCGCACAATAAAAAAAAAAACCTACTGTTTTCCCAAGCAGAAATTCGCAGGAAGCAGAGTTCCTCACATGTATTGTTCACTGCTGAGGTTGGATGATTCATCACATTTAAATTCCTTCACATGAACTTCCCAACTTCCTTCTTTTATCTGTTATCATCATATTTGAAAAGAATTAATAATTTTTTATCTGAAAAAGAAATTGAATTATGCTGTGTGGTACCTAACATGCAGTAAAACATGCAGAAAAAATTAAGTAAAAAAAAAAAAACAAAAAAACAACAGTCAATCAAACCAAGAAGCTGAAGCATTTTCACTACAGAAAAATGGCATCTCTAACAATATCGTTGTTTCATGTTTCCTATTTTTACTTTCTCCCCCTCACCATCTGCCTCTGTTCTTTTTTTCTTCCAAAAAGCATCCACCTCATTTAGCTTCACTCACCCCATCACAGGATTCAGGCTGAATTAAAACAAAATCCCCAATGCCAAAGCCAAAAAAGCACTGCCTCTTCATAAAAGACCCTCCAAAAATAACTCTCCTTTTTCTTACAGTAGCTGTAGATCTTTAGGAGAAGCAGTTCTATTTCGATTCAGTGCTTTGCTGCACACCCTCTAGGCAAAGGAACTGGAGCTTTTTGGCCCCTGRTAACTCTGGGTTGTGCCTGTGCCTTCAGTGCTGCTCCTTTTGCCAAATCTCCTCCTTTTTTTTTTGGTAGCCAGCRCTGAATCCCACAAGAGGGAGATCCYGTAGTGTGGAGAAAGAAGGTGGATTTCAGAACCTGCAGTTCATGAGCAAGAACTGCTCCTTCCATCACGGAAGCAATGCTCAGGGGGATTCGCTGTTCTGTGGAGCAGAGTCCCACTGCTTTGCTTACAACACCCTGCATGAAAATAAAACCATTTGGGAGAGACAATCCTCAGAAGGAAATAGTGAGGAATAGAGCCTGACCTGTCGGGGAGAGCGTGGTCACTCCCGAATAGCCTCTCAGGCTTGGAGGGCTGGATGGGAGGGAGGAAAAAATATGGAACGCTTCACGAATTTGCGTGTCATCCTTGCGCAGGGGCCATGCTAATCTTCTCTGTATCGTTCCAATTTTAGTATATGTGCTGCCGAAGCGAGCACGAATCTGAATGCCAACCCGCCTATATTTAAACTCCCATGATTAGTGCTTCGCAAGGTCAGGGTGACCCGGGCAGGACAAAGCGGCGGTGCTGGTGGGAGCAGCAGCAGCCGTACATATCACCCGAGCCGTACTGAGGATCTGGCGGGCAGGGAACGGCGGAGAGAGGGGGAATAGACCCCAAATTCGGCCTAATCCACATTATGCAAATAGCCCCGCTGTATGCAAATACGCGCTAAGCACTCTGGGGCGGGGGCGGTACCGGGGCTCCCCATGGGCCGCTCTCTATCAATAACCCCCGGCGCGGTTTAGAATCACCTTCGGCTCTGCGCAGCTGGGAGTGTGGCACTTCGCTGCGGTGACACTTCGGTGGTTTGGACCTAAATTACCTAATATTGCTGATGTGGGGYGGTGTGCGGGTGGCTGAGGYCRTTTGTCGTCTCACAGAATCACASAATSGTTCGGGTTGGAAGGCCCGYCTGGAGMTCCAAGCCCCCTGCCARGGCAGGCTCACCTGGAGCAGGTGACACAGGGACGCATCCCGGTGGGTTTGGATGTCTGCAGAGAGGGAGACTCACCGCTCCCTGGGCAGCCGTTCCGCTGCTCTGCCGCCCTCAGTGTGAAGAGGTTCTTCCTCTTGCTGAGGCGAAGCTCCCTGTGGTTTAGTTTGTGACCAGTCTGGTTATAGATTTGGAGTGTATCTGYGGGGCAGGTCCAGCGGGACCGCGTGGCTGCACGGACAGGCGGGGAACGCGTCTGTGCAGGAAGGGGGGGCAGCGAGGAGTGCAGGGGGTTATCTGTTCTAAGCTGGGGCAACAGCAGCTTTCTTCATCAGCAGCAGAGTGGCGCAGCGGAAGCGTGCTGGGCCCATAACCCAGAGGTCGATGGATCGAAACCATCCTCTGCTAGCACAAATGTTTTCGTTTTCCCTCGTCTCACGGCCATTGCCCGTCCTCTGCTGGATCGTTTTTTGGATGTGGCTGGAGCGGGGACAGTTGTTTTTCCTAAATTCTTGGAGATATGCAGTATGGCTGGCGAGGGTAAAGGACAGAGCGCTGCGCAGTGGGATGCTCACAGCCTTTCTTTTAGTGCCATTTGAAGCTCTCGTCGAGTCACGGAATGGTTTGGGTGGGAAGGAGCCCTTAAGGACCATTTAGGCCCATCCCCTTCCATCGTTAGGGGCACACTCTAACTGCTAACTACCTTTTTTACTCAGAGCCTCGTCCGACCGGGCTTTGAATGTTTCCAAGGATGGGGCATCTGACACCTCTCTGGGCACCCCGTGCCTCAGCACCCTTGTGGTGAAAAGTTTCTTCTTTATCTTTCATAAGAAAGCTCCCTTATATACTGAAAGCTAACACGGTCCTTCTCTGATCCAGAGAGCCCAGCTCTCTCAGCCTTTGCTCACAGAAGTGCTCCTCTGATCATCCTCGTGCCTTCGTTTAGACCCGCTCCAGGAGCCCCATGCCGTTAATTACGCTCGTTGCCCACATTTGTAGTTTTTCCCCGTCTTGCCGGATGAAATGAAACATTGTGGCAATGCCAAACACAGCGAGCAGACTCTCGGCGCCAAATGTAGGAGAGCAAAATCAAAACACAAAGGTGAAAATGTGAAAGTCAATGCAGGTGGTATTGAAAGTCTGATCTGAGGAAGAAGGCTCCGTGAACTTAATGCCGCAGTGCTGCTCAGTGAGCGTTGTTTTCAGGGCTGTAGAATGTGAGAAATAAACAGCGGCATTCTTGCATGGAATGGGTACGTGCGGAATACATGGAAGAAAAGCAAGGCAGGGGTTTTGTTTATGGAGCCCGGTAATTTATGGAATTCTCTTTYCCTGTATTTGGCTCAGTAGGCGCGGCTCGGGACCCTCTCATGTGCGGTTCCATGGTGTAATGGTTAGCACTCTGGACTCTGAATCCAGCGATCCGAGTTCAAATCTCGGTGGAACCTGAACATTTTTGRAGCAAACACAATTCTTTACTGCTCACAASCRTGGAAAATGACTTYAGGGCATTTTTCATGGACTGTTAAGCTGCCGTAAACATTCTGTGCTGTGTGGAAAACGTCTCTAAAGTGGAAGAGCAACCAGTCGGAGAGTTTTCCTGGTTTCACTCCGCTCCGTATCCATTATTTATTGCAGCCAGCTTAGTACTTACGGACAAATTACCTGGACAACCTCAGCCATGTCACAGCAGATTGTTTCCTTTTCTTTCTGTGCTTTGAATGGCCTGTGTGGAAAGGCAGCTCCGAATACTGCAAAGCTGGTGACAGCTGCTGAGCTCTGCAGGGATGAGGTTTTGGGGTTTTATTTTATTAATTCATGCGATGCTCTCCAATGCTCGTGTTTGCTTTCTGCCCTCATTACACCAGGGGTGACCTTGCTGTGGCCTCGCGGTGCCCAAAGGGGTTCCAGGAGAGCTGGAGAGGGACTTGGGACAAGGGCCTGGAGTGACAGGACCCGGGGAATGGCTTCACTCTGCCGCAGGGAGGATCACATGGGATATTGGGAAGAAATTCTTCCCTGTGAGGGTGGCATGGCCCTGGCAAAGGGTGCCCAGAGGAACTCGCTGCTCCAACACTGGCAACACTCAATGCCAGGCTGGACTTGGAGCAGGCTGGGATGGTGGAAGGTGTCCCTGGCCATGGCAGGGGGCTGGGACTGGATGAGCTTCGTGTCCCTTCCACCCCAAACCGTTCCATTGTGTGAAGACAGCGAATGCGGCAGGAGCTCGGAACAAAGACGAATATCCAGGTGTTAAATTCCCGTTGATCATCCCAAGTGCGGAAGCAGAGCAGGTAGCGATTTCCCCCCGGGATTTGTTACTGTGGATTAATTGTGGGGGCTGGCGGAGGCCTGAGGCACCGCCCGGTTCTATGGTGTAATGGTCAGCACTCTGGACTTTGAATCCAGCGATCCGAGTTCAAATCTCGGTAGAACCTGCCCCAGGTCTGTGTTTTTGTGCCTCCCAGCGCGGCAGGGACAGGCCGGGCTCYGATGGAGCTCCCAGCGCCACTGGGGATCCTCGATCTCAGCTGTGTCACCTCTTCCCATGTCTCTTCAATGCAATGAATTTGACTGAACACTTCTTATAATTCTTACTATTTTTTGTTCATGTGTTTCATTGTATTTTACTGCTGTTTTACGTTAAGCTCTGCACTGTGACCCCCTCAATAGGTTCAAACCCTTGAGCAGATGGAGGAGATGGAGAATCCAGCTGAAACAGGTTCTTTTAGACACTGAGCCACCCATTTCCCTTGCAGTGGGAGCAGAGCAGATTGGTTTCACCCACTGCCAGCAGCACAGAGGGACACCCAGCCCTGGGGAGGACCCACCACAAGCAGCTCAGGGCTCTGCTTTCAGAACAGCAAGGCAGCTCTTGTGTAGTTCACTGAAGATTCCCTCAGAAAATCCAACTGGTTTGGTACCATTGCACCCAGTACACACACACAAAGAAACGAGCACACTGTACAAAGAGCAGCAGTGATATAATTTAAACATGCATCCAGCTACAAACCATATATACAGAGAAACAGGCCTATACAAACAGAACAGGACCACTTAGTTACATCAGGATTTGATGGAGTTTCTGGAGGAAATCATGGCAGATAAAGMAAATCAGACTGAAGGAGGTGTATGTTGCTTCTGGAAGTAATCTCTYCTGAAATGTCACACAGCACCCCCACCCTCCTCTAGCAGACATCCCCTACAGTTCCAGCTACAGTTCCCACAGCTCCTGGACTCCCTTCACAGAGGTAGATTTCTGTGGATGTTCTGATACTGCACCACGTTRGGTGTTGTTCTTACACAAGGAACAACCTGCCAAGGCCAATTCATATCATTCATGGGCACAATCTCATTGTGGGCACTCAGGTAAAGCAGTCAATCAAATCTCATTTGAAAGAAAACCTCCCTCCAAGTGCAGTGGTTTGTTATTTAATGGAAAGCTGCAATTTTTAACAGCTTCACACTGTTAAATAAGAGCTATTTCTTGTCAGCAGGGYGGCACTTCACTGTCTCTCTCCTTTTCAGCCTCCCTGGTCTTGCCCTGCCTTCCCTGATGCTTCACCCCATTCCACTGTGTGCATTTCARACACTCCCAGGTTTTTGCAGCATTTCTTACTCACACAAGCAGTTGGAACATTGAAGAAATTTGCAAGAAGATTCATTCAAACTGCATGAAATGGTAAAAAAAAAAAGCCCATCCACACTTTCAGGCTGAGTAAGGAAAGGCAGAACTTTGCTAGCTTCAAACAGCCATCAATCACTGACAGATCTGATGCTACCAGGAAAATCTGAAGAAGGCTGACAGGAGTCTTCATTTTTTTTGTCCATCACATTCTTGAATAGCTCTCTGACAACTGGGGCAGCTGCAGACAAGCTGCATGGCAGTACCACTTCACAATGGCTGTGAAATGAACCTCTACAGCAGATTTATAAAAATAAGTGCATCACAATTCCTGATGCCAACTTATCCTAACTCTGATGAGCTCACAAGCATTGCTCAGGATTTTTTTCTCAGAGGCACCCCAGAAGTTATTTTTTGCAGAAGTCTTTCAGCATGGAGACAAATGAAGGAACAATCWGGGCATGTTCCACTCTTAGAGAGAAGCCAAAGCAAGCAGCAGCACTCCTGGCTGCAAGCTTGGCAGAAAACTTACAGGGAAAGAAAGTTCTCTTTTTGTACCACCCAACCTGTTTGGAACTATTTTMAATGAACCATTTGGCATCAGCTTCCCATATTCAGTGTCTGTGCAGCATTCTCTGACACTACAGCAGCAACAAATGGTGGCTAGCTTGGAACTGAGTATTTTTTGCTGAATTATGGATACAAGGCTTATAGAAATCCATCACATCTCTCCGTGTACTCACTTGTCCTTTAAAAGGGCCTTGTCCTTACCAAGGTAATCACTTCACACCAACTGCATCAATACTGAAATTCCTGCAGAGTGCTTTCCTGTGATGACAGGGACTGCAGACCTGGAAGTGAAATCATCTCACCCTCCTGGAGGAGCCCATTCTGTGCAGTGAACCCTTCAAGGGAGTCACTTGATCAGGAATTACACTCCCTGTCCTGGCAGAAAAGGCTTCTGGACCTTGCAAGATCAGGCTTTAGAAGGAAGAAATCCATAGTAGGCAAGAAATGACAAACAGTAAAGTGAAATGACAGTGGCAGGAAGGAACCAGGCCTTTGGGAGACTTCTCTGGTTTTGCAAAGCAATGCTTCTTTGCCAGGAACAATCCTGAGCTGGGCAGAGCCTCACTGGTGCCCAGTGATTGCATAGAGGGCTGCAGTGCTGCTGCTGCWGYRSTGCTGCTGCTGCAGCCCCAGCACAGCCCTGTTACCACTTGATATCCAAACTGCTGGTGCTCTGATTCACTGCACTGTAGGTGGTGTGCAAAGTGTCCTGCACCTTGCTGGAGTCCATGCCCTGCAGCCAGTCCTGGTACATCCTCTGCACGTGCAGGTTGCTCTCTGGCAGCCTGACRGGAATGGCAGAGTACACCTCTTCCATCTGGGCCAGCAGGGCTCTGTCTGCTTTGCCATCCTCACTCTGGGCCTGGCCCTTCCCATTCAGGCACCCTTAGGAAAAAAGAGAAATTCAGRAGATGGAAGGTGATGGGGATTTGATATGAAAAGAAAGCCTCTGTTAGCTCAGAATTCTTTTTTTCACACTTCTCTAAAGGAAGTTTGTKTTTTTTAAACTCCCTCCCACGCTGTTACAATTTGTATTTACCTAAAGTGACTCCCATATCAGCTCCATCTTAATGGAAATGAGGTTTCCATATCAACAATCTTTCTCTGCATTCTCCATGGTTTTATGATGCTAATTATGTTCCTTGTCTTTCCTTGCCCTTGACAAGCAGCATTTCAGAGTATCCTCTGAGGTTTGGCACTGCAGTGCTGGCACTTATTTATAGGTCAGAAGATAACAAATGTAAGATAACATCCTGACTAATTTTAGAAAAGTCAATCATTTCTTGAGCCAACCCTGCACCTGGAAYTGGTGCTTTGGACAGACACTTCAATAAAWAGTGAGATTTTAGGTTATTAAGGAGAGAAATGAAGCACCTGCCTGTGAGGCAGCTTTCCCCTGAGACTGAAGATACATGAGCAGAACCACAATTATTCTTACCTCCTGGGCAGGCAAGGACTTCTACAAAATGGTATAAAAACTTTCCTTTTTTCAAYTTCAGGACCATGTTTTGGATATTTCTGAAGCCATAAGCTGCTGCAAAACGCAGCACTGTCTCCCCATCCTTTTCAAGGGTCACTTCTTGGAAGTCCTTGTTCCTGCCAAGACACACAGAGAACATTTTAACCCCCTGCATTCCCAGAGGAACAATCCAACTGTGCCAGTTTGTATTCAGATGCTCCAAAGGGAACAGAAAAAGTGTTACACTGAGATCAAGGTGAATTCTTTCTGAACTGAGTTAAGCAGAAATTGGGGTGGAATCTTCATAACAGAATTCTGCTTTATTTTGAAGTGCAGGTTCTGTTCCAGCTCACCCATTCTGCACAAGGATATAAAACTCTGACTTAAATAGTGCTGTAAGTTCAGCAGTGTGCCTACAAACACAGATTGTTCTAGCTCACCCATTGTACATAACAAGGATATAAAACTCTAACTTACTTTAGTGCTTTGTAGGTTATCTCCTTSACATCCACACCAAAAAGCTCCTTTGCAGCATGTTTAAAAATGTGCTCCAGGTAACCATCAGATCTCTTCCCTTCATGCCTTACTACATCTCCCTCCTTCAGGCCATCAAACCTTAGGAAGCAATAAAATGGAAGGTCAACTCCAAACATTTCCTTTTCACTTCAATAAAGTAGTGTGTTGCTCCCCTTCTCTGTCTCCCCCACCAAAAAGTGTTTTGTAGCACTGATCTACTTTGAAGACCCCAGAAGAGCAAAAATTTATGTCATCAGATCTCACAGTTAAAGCAGTATTATCAGATTAGTCCTTTTAAAAGTTCCCAACATAAATTGAGGGCACTTGGCTTGTTCAGCCTGGAGGAGACTGAGGTGAGACATCACCAGGATGTGCAGCCCTGATCTCTGCTCTGTAGCAGAGACAGAACCCATGGAAGGGCTGGAGCTGTGCCAGGAGAGGTTTGGGTTGGATTTAGGGGAAGGTTCATCCCCCAGAGGGTGCTGGCACTGCCCAGGCTCCCCAGGGAATGGGCACAGCCCTGCCAGGGATGCCCAGGGTGGGATTTGGGGGGTCTGTGCAGGGCCAGGAGCTGCACTGGGTGATCCCTGTGGGTCCTTCCAGCTCAGGATGTTCTATGATTCTATAAATGGAGCTGATGAACCAGGCACATTCTCAGTAACAGTCTGTCCTTTCATTGCTCAGGCTGATGTGGAATTAAAAGCCTGTCTCTAAGTGATTCAGACACAGAATTATGACTGTCTCTGTGATTATTCCTGCAAGAGCTTTATTCATTCTCATTCTGTGTGACAATCTCAGGAGCTGCACTACAAACACAGCTCTGAAGCTGTTCCCACTGCCCCACTCAAGTTTCTCCCYTCCAGGTCCAAGCAGGAGAGCAGCTGGAACTGGAAAGGATTTTTCAGAACTTCCAGAGCTTTCTGTTTTGTGCAAGACAGCACGTTTATTGCTCCACTAGCAGCCCTCTGGAAAGATCCCAAGGAACATCTGTCACAGCTGAGCAAAGATCAGGGAGAGCAGCCTCTGTAACTGAGAATTAAACATCACACACACACTGCTCCCTGAGCCAGGCAGGAGGGATGGAAACAAAGCCAGTGCTTTGTGTGCTTCTCGTCTAAAGCACAGCTCAGTTTGATCTCATCTGGAAAAACTGACTGCTGTCCTCAGTACAAAAACCAATTAATTTCCATTTCCTGAAAGGGTGCTGCTGCTAGCAATGCACATGAGCATATTGGGAAAGTGGAAATTCACTGCTGTGAAAGGGAGGGGAGGCCAGAGCAGATGCTGAGCCCSAGGAGTGTCCCAGCTTTGGGGGAGGCAGATCTGACTGTGGGGATGCACACAAGGAGCACAGCAGAGCTCTGAACAGGCTCAGCACACAGCCACACTTCCTGGCAAGGCTTGAACTTCAACCAGTCAGATCTATTATTACTGCATTCAAATATAAATCAGGAGCTACACAAATCTTCAAGTCATACATTTTAAAGGAGTTACTGTATAAGGCTCATTACCTCAAATTATCTGCTTTGTGTTTAGACAGTACATGCAGGTTTATATTATCTGTTTCAGATTACTTTTATATATAGCAATGAACATCTAAGAATATTTTTCTGGGTTTGGCCACTACATAAAGGGTGAAGCTGTGGYTTACTCAGGCTTTGATGCACATTTTTTTTTCTCTAAAAAGAAAAACCATTCTTCTAAGCAGTTTTACATTGATGTTGAATATGCTCCAGCATGTCATCTGCCATCTAAGTAAGGAAGCAATCCACAACAAAACTACTTACAAACTRTCTACAGCCACTTCAGCCACATCTTTCATGGACACATTTTTCTGTTCCATTATTTGGACAATCTCACCTGTGGGAAAACACATGACATTTTACTTTCAGCACAAAGCACAACACACACTGTGCCTGTTTCAGACAGCAACATCCCAAATCATGACCATAAACAAGCCTGCCAAACATTTTAAATATGGATTTGCATGACTTTTACCTTCTTTACCAGGCTGACAGAATGCCTGACTTTTAGATGAACAGCAACTTAGAAGGAAGGGATGTGTCACTTTGCCTTCCCTGAGCAGTGCCTGTACTACCAGGAGCACAAAATATGTACTAATCTTCAAAGCATAAAAAAAGCCAACCTTGTGACTAAAGCAGACTTGAAAAAAGCAAACTCTGGCATTAAGGCTATTCTGAAAATGGTGATTCACTTATATATTTATAGATGGTAAGTTTAAARAAGTTCACCTGATGTCAGGACACAATCAACTTCTGGTGAATTATACAAGGCAGTRTAGAAATCTTCCCTCAAGGCTTCCAGCTTTTTGTCATAACAAGGTGCCACGACTACATGGAAGATTTTATCAGGAGACAAATTCTGTGGAGCACAGAAARGAGCACATGTGAGCTCCATGAGGAGCAGAACACAGCTTGAAGGAGGACAGGGACAGAAACAGTGACATAAACCAGGTGTAAGTCCCTGCCCACTCAATGTAAAGAATGCTGCACACAGATCATGATTTGCCAGAAGTCATCAGCAACAAACTTCTGAAGTCTGGCTGGGCCATATCCCTCAAAGCATGTTATCTGTAGCTTTCTGATTGCCTTAGAAAGTGTGTACAAGTCAGGAGTTCAGAGTTTCTGCTGCCACTCACTCACTCTCACCCCAGCAAGCCCCTCAGAATTTGTTATCCATGTGCAGGCAGCAGCACTTCCCTACACAAAGTGCCTGTGGTTCCATTGGGGTGTGATAGCTACAGAACAGCAATTCTTTCAACATACAAAATTGAGGAGATAAAAAGGTTAGTTCCTAGGATACAGTGCTTTTATTGATCTCAGATAAAAGGGCAATTTCCACATTATTCTCCTCCACTCCTGTTTTGGCTGTGCTGTAGAACTACACAGGCAAAATGAACAAAATGAAATGCTTTTCACAAAAAAAMCCTTTAACTGCTATGGATTTAACTTCACCCATAAATATCTAAATCCATGTGGCACTGGGGGTGCAGGGATTGCTGCCAGCTCACTCTGCACTGTGTGAAATGAGGTTCTTTGTGCATTCTTCTCATCATGGGCACTTGTACAGCAGCAGAGCACCAGTTCTTCTTCAAGTAAAGCACAAATATAACACAATGAGATCTGCACCTCAGTATTAAAGCCCATCTTCTCTATTTAGAGGAATAAAATATAAAAATAAATCAGAATGACTCACCTGCTGCCTGGCAAAGTAGCCCTTCACTAGGGAGCCCATGATCTGCTGTGGGGACTTTGCAGTGCAAATGTGAGAGGTCACCAGGTTGGTGAGGACCCTCTCAGCATATCTGATCCAGCCTGGAACACAGAATAGGCACAGAGGTGACCCACAGGCACAGCAAGTGGCAGCAGTCACACCACAGACCCTGAAAATGGTGACACCTTCACAACAGGGAGCACATTTCTGTGTGGGCTGGAAGCCCCATCTTGGGAGCTGTAGGAAATCTCAGGGCTCTGTTATTAATGCTTTAATCAATAATTCACTGGGTCAGGAATTCCAGACCAAGGTYCACTGTGGATTTCATGACCTCTTACCCCCTTCCTCATGCACAGACTTAACCAAGCAGAAAGAACAAGACCCCAGCTACCAGAGGTTTGACCTTCTAGACCTCAGCCCTTGGATCACCACACACTACAGCAAATGCAGTGTTTAACTACATTTAACTAACCTGGTGTTAGTTTAGTTTTAAAATCCATGCACCTCTAGATACAGAAGATTCTTGTGTTGGCATCAAAGAGCAGAAAGCATTATAAATTACCATATAAATTACTGCAGATGTAGCTCAGAACATTATTTGTGGTGGTTTATTGTGAGATCATCAAAGTGCATCTGTGTATCTGTAGGAAGTGTAAAAAAAACTAAGAAAACTTTTGCTGTTGTAAAACCCCATTCCAAAAGGAAATTGAGTGACTGGGAAAAAATATTAGAATCCTTAATATTTATGATCTTCCTMCTGCTGCTGCAAGTCTGCCYCACTGGCTTTTCTGGGAGGACACAGAGGCTGGCAGTGCCTTAAAACCACTGGATTTTCCAGAGCAAGGGTTTCCTGYAGCTCTCCAGCCTGGTACATTTGGGAACACAACTGATTCTCTTGRGGTATTACATTTACTATCAGTAGTAACACTGTTCTCTCAACAGGAAACAAACCAAAARTGAGCTCAGTTTCTCCCCAGAGAGTAGCAGGAGGTGAACAATTAAGACAAGAGAACAGCTTTTCTCAGGTTCTGGAGGATCCAGGCTCTGCTCTTTGCTCATGGTAGGTGTTACAGCCCAGACTGCTGCAGAGGGTCTGTGCAAAGGCACACACCAAGATAAAAGGAGTAAAGCATTTAGACTTGAGTTCACACTGACCTTGCATCTACAGAGCTATATAAAAACCATTTTGTGATAAACACACCCAGTAAACAACATCTCTGGGACTAATTTATGTAATCTGGGGGTAGAAAAAGGAAGGAGAAAAAGGAACAGAAAATGCACTCAGACAAATAAGGTCAGGAAACACAGTGAACAACCTCACTTTAAAGATGACTAATCAGGATTTTTGCWTTCTGTAACTGCTGACAAAGAAACAAACCATGTTTTCAAAATGGGTTTACAGTGATATTCTGGGTTTCCCAGAAATGGAAAGCACTCATGCTTGTCACCATCTCTATCTCAAGAGAGAGCTGACACCAAAATTATCTTGTRCAGACCACACAAGGACAAGGGAAGTGCTCCATTAACTATTTTAAAGTATTTCCACTGACAGCAGCAGATAATCTGAGCTGTTTCCAAATGAAGAAAATTAAAATTATCTCAGAAATTTTGAAARAACTCCTCAGGTTTGGAATTTTACCTAAAGCACATACAAGACAACAAAACAGAGTAACAGGGGTGTTTCAACTGCACAGGTTTTACAGGAAAAAGAGCAATATATGATATGTCTGCTCCTGAAGATAAGAGGTTACTCTAAGATAACAGTAACAGAAAAAAAAAAAAGCCATGTTTTTAATACATATATGGAATACTTAAAGCAGATACTCCCACTATAAAATACACAGAACAAACAAAAATACAAGTGTAATTCAAACAGCAGCATTTAAACTTCAAATCAATGACAACAGCAGATTCTGGGGATCACTGACTGCAACTCATCATCACTTTMATGTTTCTATAATAAATGCAATCCACTTGAGATATTTCAAAGCTAGCAAGAAATATTCTGGTATTTTAATCAGCCTTTTGAAAAGCAACACCATGAGCTTTAGGGTGGAGCTGAGGAGGCTGTCAGGCAAAGGAGTTACTTCTACTTCCCTTTTTGATACCTCTTTTTTAGGAATGTGACTTTTTACTTGAATTGAAAYGCTGCTGTGCTAATAATGGAAAAAGTAAGCAGTGACTGCACGTTCTGCATCTTTTCAGCTGTTACAAGTGCAGGTTCTGCTCAGAACAGAACACATTCCCAGGTGCAAGGCTCTCAGAAGTGACACAGTGAGTCAAGGCTGTGACATYTCATGTGAGAATTGTGTCAGACATCTCAGTCATCACAAGCAGTGTCACTTGCTACTTTTCCCTAGGCTTCAGTGGCAAATTCTAAACTTTGCTTAAGACAATGGAGGTTGTGGTTTAATTCTATCCAAGTTCCTTTAAGATTCTTTCCAATGAGAAAACACCCTGTTAAACTTTGTGCTTGAACAACACAAGCAGCACCCACTGAACTCCTCCACTGCAGTTCTGGTTCTCCATTCCAAGCACTGCAATGCCCTCAGGATGACCTGGCAACAAATACTGTGTGTGCTTGGTGTCCCTCARAAGCACATCAGAAGTGCTCTGAATATTGTGAGGCTCCCTTCCCTCAGCTCCTTGGTAGTTCCAGTGAGAGCAGTGTGAAGGGCAGGGAGGATGGRTAAATCAGTTCTCACCAGGGCAAGCAGAGGCAAACATTGGTAAGGCATGTTCCTCCTGGTTCCTCCGCTGGTACCGCTGCACAAACTCCCTCTGGCTCTCCAGGATGCTGAAATCTGCAGCTATGGTGGTGTCAAACACATAATGCACCCCTGGGGAAGCAAGCAGAAAGGAACAGGGGGTCAGGGCAATGTTTTCCACCTCACAAACCCCTTTCAAAGTTCCAGACCTATGACAGATCTTGAAGGATCAACGGGTACATTCCTTCCCCTCTGCAAATTTTCACAAACAGCACARTCATAAATAAAAGCCATAAATAAATACACATAAATAAAAACATCCTGAGTTTGAAAGGCCCACCAAGTGGCCAATGCTGCAAGCAGCACTGGAGACATTCTCTGCTTCCTTCTGAGCMCCTTGCATCTCTCAGTTCAGTTGAACAGGATGTCAYRAYTCCTGGCTGACACACAGTGACTCTTGCAAAGCAGTGCTCTGTTCAAGACATGCTGAAGTCACAAAAAATGACATCCAGCTGAGGGGCATATCTGTCACTGCTCAGGTTGTTTGCATATCACCAGCACAGCAGAGACCTGCTGCTGCTCATTCAGCAACTCCCTGCCAGCCCACGTAACACTGAGCACATCCYCACACAAGGGAGGGCAGATAATGAATGTATTCCAGGAAAACTGGGGCCCACCAGAACTGGTAGAATATACACTGGGTAGAGAGATGCATCAAAAAAACCTATGAATATATAAATGAATATATATACAGATGGGAGGAAACAGTTTATAGATTTATTACTGTCCTTTTTCTTTCTTCAAGTAAATAAAAAAATCCCAAATTTACAAGGAAAGTGGCTTTTGCTTTTCATTTAAAACTTTGTGTGTTAATGAGCAAAAGAAATACAGAAAAAACCCAGCAAACAAACAAACAACAACAACAACAAAAAAAAACCAAACCCAAAAAACACAAAAAAAAGGAGAAATACAGACAACATAAAATAGGCAGATACAATTTGTAATTTCAAACTACAGGAAAAAAAAGAACTGAGACTCTTCTAGAGATGCATTATGTCAAAAGGACTGAAAGGAACCTAGAATAAGAATTACCTTCTCCCTCAAGTTATAGAATAATGGGAAGTTTGTGACTAAGCCCTCCCTGAGTCCTTGGCAGCAAAGCTTTTGGAGCCAGCTCTACAGTGTCCTTGTGTTCTGTGACCTTCACTGAGAGCAGGGAATGTCTCCAGTCCATTCCTCCCACTGGTGAATGTGGCACTGGGGCCTGGCTGTCACTTCCCAGAGCGTGGAGTTCAAACTCTGAACAAGGTTGTGCAACAGCACCTTAGGACTGCATAACAAACTGTCATGGAATGGAATCCCACCATTGGTTTGGCTTGGGAGGAACCTTAAAGCTCATCCAGTTCCACCCCCTGCCACGTGCAGGGACACGTTCCMCTGTCCCAGGCTGCTCCAAGCCCCATCCAGCCTGGCCTTGGACACTTCCAGGGATCCAGGGGCAGCCACAGCTGCTCTGGGAACCTGTGCCAGGGTCTYACCAMCCTCWTTYYTTCCTATGMTCCAATCTAACCCTGCCCTGTTTCACTCCATGCCCTTGTCAAAAGCCCTCTCCAGCTCTCTTGCAGCCCCTTCAGGTACTGSAAGGCWGCTGAGAAAGCAAAACCAACCAAAATGATCCCTCCCTTCCTGCTTCASCACCACAACAAATGCAAACTTACCAAGACTTTTGAGGAAACCACAGAGTCTCTTGGCTGCTTCATTCACAGAGAGATTGAATTTAGCAGCAAAATAAGGCAATGACTGAGGGCACAGAGACACTGCCAACACTTTGTGTTTTGAGGTATCACATTTCTGGTAAATGAAACAAAGGGAAAAAAAATATATGTCATTACAACAGGGTAAGGCTCCTTGCTTTCCATTCCTTTCCCATTCCTGGAGTTATTCCTTAGAGTTTTATGCTTCAGTGGGCCATATCACTGAAAACCCTGAGGAACAACCCTCCAGCACAAAATTAAAGTACTTTAATGTTTTGTGTTGCCTGAAGTTTTCACTTCCTCTTAGGAAAAAGCATATCCTGACAAATCTTCACGTTACCTGCCTTGGGAAACTGAGCTGCTTAGTCATTCTGTAAGTGCCTGCTSCTGACACAAAACAGGGGTTATTGTTTGGGTCACCTTACCTTATTAAGGTTCAGAACACGAAAGAATTCCTTCTGATTCTGYTGGAAAACTCTGGCTCCTTCTTCCAATGTCATGCAGCTGTCACAAGCTAGGCAGTCGCTAAGGAGTATTTTAGCATTAGCCAATGTATCAAACTCATTTTTCTGGTGGCAAAGAGAAAGTAAACAAGTATTTAGTAATGATCAAATGATTTTCAAGATTTCTGCAATGAGCCAGATGAAAAGCAAACACAGTATCACTATTTGGTTTAAAGCAGGACAATCCATGACACATGCAAAAAATCCAAGATTATTTACAGGTAAACAGAATAATATGTTCCATCCCAATCTCTGCTCCTCCTATTACTGTGAAACTGCAAAATGTTTAAGTGTAAACAAAGATCTAAATTTAGCYCCTAGTCCATATGCTAGTAACTTAATTTGCACTGTGCTTCAGAGCTGACAGTCCCCATCAAGTCACCAAGCAACAGAGAAAAGTTTTCCTTGAACTATTAAAGCTCTTAAACCAGATGTCCCTCTAACAGCAAGGTGGCTTAGGCTTTGTACCACGAGGTAAAACCAACAGAACACAGTCCTACAACTGCAATGAATGCATGTGGCTACACCACTATCTGCAGCTCACTTGAGAAGAAGGAATACTAAGATATAAAGACTAAGTAGATATTTTGTCCACTTGTACTATCAAAACTCCTCTTCTTATAAGCTCTCTGTTTTGAAGACTTGATATAAGAGTTTTGGCACTCCAAATTTTTTATCTCAGAAATTCTGGTTTGTGTTTGGGCTTGTATTTCACCTTGTTACAAGATTTTTGATTCACATATTAAGGGATGTCTACAAGAGCTCATAATTGTTTTCAACTGCTTGTTTGTTGTTTCTYAGTAGGTGAAAGTTGTCTCCTTATAACCTCATTTGGGGTGCACAAAACAAAGTATATTAGAGTTTGATACAGGTTTTAGAAGGAACATTACCTCTTCAGAGCCATCATTTGAACTCAATGCATCAACAGACGTACTTTGCGTATCATCATTTTTCTGTTTTTTACTGCATTCCTGAAATACAACATAAAACACATGGATTATGCAAAGCCTGTTTACCGTTCTGTGAGAACACTTTCCAGAGTTGTTCATGCCATTAACCACTGACAGTGTTTTTACGGCGTTTTGGAACACATGCAAGACCCTGTGTTCAAAGAGTAATTGCCAGGATGGAAATAATTCCCCAGGAATTTCCCAGCCCCATCGGTTAGAGAGTTCTGGGCGGGCTGTTAACCTGAGGGGCTGCCCCGCTCAGGCACAGGAGGAGCCGAGCGCGCTCCGTGTCTCCGGGGCACAGGCACGGCCGCATCCCGGCGATAACGGGAGCTGTCACGGCCGGGGCCGCGGCTGAGGACGCGGAGCTCGGTGACCTTGGGGCCGGCGGCCAGCGCCGCTCCCCGTGCAGGGGGCTCCGGAGCCGTGTCCCTGCCGGCTGCATCCCCCATCCCCTGGCGTGTCCCCCGCAAGCCGAGGGGGCGGCAGGACCCGGCCGCCGCACTCACCTTTTTGGTGCAGTTCTCGCACTTCATTTGCGGCGCGGCCGGCGCAGCCCGGCCCTGGCGCGGCTGCCGCGCGGTGCTGGCCGCCGGGGCTGCGGGACAGGAGAGAGCGGCCGGGAGGTGAGACCCGCTCGAGCAGCGCCCGCCCGGCCCCCGCTGCCCTCCCGCCCGGCCCCGCCGCCCTTTGTTGCCGCGCCCGCCCCGCCGGGCGGTCCCGGGCCGGCCCCGCCGCGCTCACGTGTCCCGCAATTCGCTGGAAATGCCCGGAATTACCCCGCAAACGCCGCCGGCCCCGAGCGGCCTCAGAGGAGACGCGAGGCGAACGGCGATAGCCCAGCCCCGGGGGATGAGCCCCCGCAGCACGGCTCTGGCCCCGCACGGGCAGCGGAGCCCCCGCCGCCGTACCCCGGCCCTTCAGAGCCCCCCGCACCGAGGAGACGGGAGAGCGGGCGGGCCGCRGCTCAGCAGCTCCACAGGGTAAAAATAAATCCCGACCACCGAAACGCTCCCGAGAGCCCCAGTGCAGCCTGTGAAGGGGGTAGCGGGGCRCAGGGCCGGTCCCGTACCTGCCGCCGGGGCTGTGCCTGTGGCCGCAGAGCGGGCGGGGCGGCACCGCCTCCTCCGCCGCCTCCCCCGGCACGTCCCCGGCCGCGCCCGCCGGGCTCATTGCGGACCTGCGCCGCCGCACGTACGCGGAGGGACTCCTGCATCGATCCCCGTCCCGACCGGGACCCCCGGGCCGCTGGGATCCGCCAGGCCGCTGCTCTCCGYGCCCGGCTCCGCGGCGGGGCTGTGCCCGAGCCTTCGCTGCTTCTCCGGAGCRTCCCTGCGTGTTTTTYACAACGCGCTCCTCCGTTATATYGTACAAAGGGGGTTTTCTCCCCCGATTTTTGTTTTTTTCCCGATGGCTTTAAAGTGAAATGACACTCTGCGAGTCACTAAATACAGAATCATCATCATTTTATTTAACCAATATGCTGCGATTTCCCATTTCTGWAAGAAAACACAAGTACCAGCGATGCTGTTCCCAGGCAGGAATCACAAATCCTGAKGAACAGGATTATTAAACAGACATCAGCCTTCCACAGTCTCAAAGGCCCCTGAGTATCAATCGAGATGCTTATAATTTCTTCTCTTTCTGAACCTCAGCTTGTAGGATTTAAACAGAAAGGTTGAATCAACATTTTGCTCCTTTTTTAGCCCCCGGCCACATGAGTACACACGTAACAAGCAAACGCCTACGGCTACAGAGAAGTTTTTCAAGTGTAAAATGACATTTTATAAATTAAACCACAGAACCTCCAAAAAACATGCAATTTCCTGCCTGAACTCCAACTTCTCTGTAACACTGGGGAAATCCCCTCCTGTTACAGTGACCTCCAATGCTTCAAGCCACARATGGTTTTTGAGCACAAGGGCTGGAGACGGGCACCAGAGAAGTTTGTTAGCCAAGGACACAACTTCAAGCACTTGTTCCGATTTAGGGATACTAAAGATAAACCCAGAGAAGAATGTAGGTTGTTTTGTTTTGTTTTAATTTGCAGACTATAGGTGAGTTATCATTGAAGTCAGAGAAATGAAGAATTCCTGAGCTTAACCATGATGAAATCAAACAGAAACATTTTCATGCTGCCCACTTAAAGAAAAGTAAACTGATGCTGCTTTACATATAGCCTGGAAAAATATCACTAATCCTGGCTTGAGGTAAAAATTGTAATAGCTTTGGTAATAAGTATCCCTATTTCATCCTCCATCTTAGGCATACTTGGACTGAATTAATTCCAATTTAAAAATTCAAACAAAAAGAGCTAAAACTCATACAAACTGAAGAGTGTGCAAGGAATCTCTGTTTCAGTGCACAGTACAAGATTATATTTGTGAAATAAATGAGAKGTCTAATTTATTTTATTGCCAAGAGCACTCTTTGCTTTCCATTAACTATGGATGCCATTTTCCCAAGAACAGTGAGTATTTGATCAGCCCTCACAGCAGGTCTGATAACCTGAGACAGGAAAGCACCATCCTGCTTTAATCTGCCCCAGGGAGGTAGGTAACAGATACCCCCTCTGCAGAGCTCCTTCCCAAAAACCTCACTCTCTAAGAGCTTTCCTATGCTAGTAGAAGGTAGCACTTTAAGGCATCACTTGCTTTTATGGCCACTGTTGGTCTATTTGGCCTCTGTAGCTCCATGTAATGTTTATCCCTGCACCTGAAGCATTTACACCCTGAATGAAGTGGAGAAATAAGATAACAGAGTGCTGCAAACAACTGCAAAGTGCTACAGGCTTTGCATCAGTCCTGCAGCTGTAAATGCCTCCTTGCCACAGCACAGGCTGCTCCACAGCTGTCAGAACTGGGCAATAAATCCTGGCTGCAGCTGGCAAAGATCTAYTGCATGAGATCTGTGCTCTGCAGGCTGCACACACACTGTTCCCATCRGGGTCAGGGGGCACCACAGAGAGCTCGTTCTGAGGGATGAGCTCATTTCTAACAGCTCTCACAGCCAATTCTGGCCAGCCAAAGCATTTGGTGGCTGCTTCCAACCAAGTATTCTGGGAATTCATCCTGGCATGTTAGCAGGATCACATGCTTATTGCATAGCTGAATTCCTAAGTTTAAGAGCTTAGGGCAGACAAAAAATGTATAAGGAGTTAGAAAAGAATATTTAGGAAAATGGTCTGAAATAGGAAAAAGCAGCAGAATTCCAGACATGTCAAACTAATTMAAAATAAAGGCCAGTTCTGTTCTATCTGCATGTTCTTGGGTTTAGATCAATGACTTTAAAGYTGCAAGTGTGTTTACTACACAAATAGAACATAAACACTTCCACAGAATCTATTTTTACATTGTTGAGGAAGACGTCTACAAATAGTCAATCACATATTCCTGAATCRTTTATTTTGGAAAGCAGTTTTTGTTTCTGCAGCAACGTGGCTTGGRATTCATGCTGTTCTTTAAGTCCAGGATCAGGCTTTCAGAATGTTCCTTCTTCCTTTTTCTATTGGTAGGCATAACAGCACCCACCTACTTCAAAAAGCTGGTGTAAGATCCCCAGATTGTACAAAAAATGCTGTAAGAATCATTAATGGACAGCAGAAGCTTACAAGGATCCTTGCTCTGTTTGTKTTGATTGTGTATGTGATATTTCCCATGGTTGAAAAAAATTATCTGTAACTTCATAATTAAATTGAGCCACATCAGGTTTCCTAGTGTGACCTTTGAAGAACTGGAGAAGTGGAGAGTTGCTGATATTTTTGCAGTTAGTAACATAATAATGAAACATATGCTGTGTGGTTTATGCTGAGTGGAGGGGACACATGAATTATTTCACTCTCCTCTAGACACAAGAAATCTTTTGTCTTGTAGCACTCAAAATGGATTAACGTTTGGTTTCCAGAGAAACCAGATGCTTATAAAAACTGACTGACAGTTAATTAGACATAAATTTCTTCCCAGAAGACTCAGTCAGCTGCTTGTTTGGGCTGAGCACAYGTGATACTTATTACTTCCTATTTTTCATCCAAATCCAGCAGCTGGTACCTTGTGACTCACAAGCAGTCCAATTCATTCTTGCAGTTCCTCACTGCCTTTTCCCATTAATACACACAAACTGTACATCACTTGGGATTTTACAGTAGTTACACTTAAATGTCTGTACCGTGGACTCTGGAGGTTTATTCCCCCCTATCTTCACTCTGGATTGTTATGAAAAACATTGATCAAAATCTCAGTTTACCACAACAGTGTTGAGAACAGATAAACAAACTTCTATCATGTCATGGCCCTGAGCAARCACTCCAGAATATACTCATGTTTGGAAAAAAGCCAAAACCTGAGGATTTCATTCAGGAAACATTCCTGAGCAACTGAGAGAGGACCAAGTATCACTTGTAGATAAAGTTACACACTGAATAAAGGGMATTTAAGAAGTTAAGCTAAACTACAGATGTCTGCACTTCACCCATCCTGCTCTAATGGATTGAACAGGAACAGCTTTCCCCATGTGCATGATGTCTCACTGAAACACAAAAGATTTCCCAAATGCAGCCTATTTGTCCACAGCAGGAAAATTACTCTGTATTTCAAGTTACTAGGAAACTTTCCTCCCCCAAATAACAGATTTTCAAACCCAAGCCTTCAGCTGATGCACAATTCACAAAACTCATTACATCAGTTTGGACCTGTAAGATCATCACTGATATCTCTGCTTTGCAAAGATAAGTAATGTCCAGATGTTAGAGAAAACAAGTTATTTGTTGGTGGAATTGCCTTGTTAAAGTCTAGTGTTTGACATGCTTTAATGTCTCTCAGACCTAGCAGATGTTAACAAAGTCAGAGAAAAAAGGATGCCCACTGGCAGTGGGCACAAAGAATGCAGAATTTAGGGGCCATCTGGCAAGAACTCCCCAGATAAGGAAGAAACTATTAAAGCCAACTCAGCAACTGTGCTGAAATCAGCTCCAGCTGGGTACGAGGCAATTCTGGCAGGGGGAATCTGCAACCACTGACACAAGAAACCCACCTAGAGGAAGGAAAGATTGAGCATGCAGACTTATTAGTATGAGAAGTTAATTATTAACCAAYGGTAGAATATTAATTAATAAGAGAACTATGTAACTTGCAGACTGTGAACACTCGTGTCTAGAATGTATAAGTAGTTAAAAAGCTTTGGTGTGCTTGATCTGCAGAAACCTACACCTTGCATCTTCCGGAATAAACAACATCTCCTTCCTAAATTAGACTTTGTGTTTAGAGCTCCTAAAATTGGCGACACCTCTCTGCAGACATTTCAAACCCACCTGGACGCGTTTCTGTGCCAGCTGCTCSAGGTGTGTCAGGAGGGGTTGGATCTCCAGAGGGTCCTTCCAACCCCAACCCTTCTGTGATCCTGCCATAGCCGAGGCACAGCACCAGCGCTTTTGTAGCAGTGGTGCCCCAAGTGCTGCCCTCGAGAACCCAGAGGTTTCCTGGCCTCCACAGGGGCTGCCCGAGCCTGGGGACAGCGAGGGGCTCCCCTGCCCTCGCCGACCCCCTCAGGCAGGGCGCCATGTCCACCTCACCCACCACGGGTCCAACCAGCTCCACTAAGTCTCTCCCACACACCCAGCCTCRCCCTACAGCACTTCATTCCTCTCACCACGCGAGGCTTCTGCTCTTTCAAAGTCAAACAGCCAAGGAAACATCGACGCTCTTACTCCAGCGGCACCGGCGGGCTCAGGCGCCATGCTGAGTGCTGGCAGCGCGCCGCCATCTTGGCGCGGCGCCGCCCTCACGGCAGGGGAAGGGAGGTTCGTGTCCCGTCCCCTGCCCTCACCCAAAATGGCCGCGGGCGCGTCCGCCCAGCCCTGAGGCGGGACCGGCGCTGAGGGCGCGGAGGCGGCCGCGGATCCCTTTAGAAGGCGGCTGGAGCCCGGGCAGGTACGGCGGGCACGGGGCTCGGGGAGCCTGCAGGGCGGTCTCGGGGTCCCCACGCGCGGGGGAACAAAACCTGCGGGTTTTTTTTTTTGGGCGGGTTGTGGCAGGTCCCTGGCTGGGGAGGGTCTTCCCCTCCCTGAGGGGAGACCAGGCTGGGCGGTGGGAGCAGGTGCAGGGTTGGGAGGTAAAGGAAAAATGGGCTCTGTAAAGAAAATTCCACCTGGTGTGTGGTCCTGACTTGATGGCTGTTGGTGGTGAAGGTTTCAAGGTGTGCTTTTGCTGGCTTCGCCCTAAACGGAGAGCTTGGAGGGAGCGTGAGGATGTTATTGTGATGCTGGAGATTAGTTCAGTGCCAAACCAGGCGAATTCAAGCAGAATTGAGTTTTGGAATTTGAAATTTGAATTTGAAAGAGCACCACAAAAATCCCTCTTTCTCTGTAATCACAACAATGTTGTAGTAAAACTTTTGTGTTTGCTTTAAGGCACGTTTATGATTTATTTATTAAATGTAACTTTAGAATCTGCTATGGTGCTTTTTATTCCAAGGTCCATCTCTTGCAAGCAACAGCCTGTGAGAGATAATGCGCTGATGTTGAGTGTCCAATATTAAACCAAAACTGGCATTTATCTGCTTGAACTTGGCTAAATTATTATTGGGGGAAGATATCAAAGTTTGCATTAATGGACTTGACTGATATGTGTGAGAATTACGTTCTAAGTAGGGTGTAATATTTGTTAAATACAGCGAGATTTGTGCAGTGATTTTGATGTATTTTATAGCTGGTATTTGATAACAGGCAGGAGAAGGCGTTGTAAATGCAGAAGTATTTTCCAGTATATTGAGAGCAACTCACAGGAGTCGTTTGAAAATTAAAATTTGATGCTTGGCATCCGGAGGAAATGGAGCGTGCCTTATGCTTAAGTGCTTTTGGCTCTTTCAGTTTCAGATGCTCTCAGATATGTTGCTAAGAGATTAAAATCAGAGTCGTGGGTGTTTTTTGTTTAACTGAAAAGACCTGGCTGAATCTGCTCCCCTGGGACTTTGTATCCAAACGACCAGAATTGCAGGAGCATCTTCTTGTATCCAAGAACAGGCAGATAACTAAAGGACTGAAAATCACATATTTGCCTTTTGTAAGAACTTGGATGTGCTCAGACCTGCTCTYTCCGTGTTTCTCATGGTTATTCAAAACCTGATGAATGTTGACATTTTCTGGAAACCTGTTATCATGGGCAGCTAACAGCAGCTTAGTGCCAGCCTCCTTGAACTGGTTCTGTGGGACAGGCTGCCCAGGGGRATGGTGGAGTCAGCATYTCTGGAAGTGCTCACARAACWTGTAGGTGAGGTGCTTCAGGATGTGTTTTAGTGGTGGAGTGGGCAGTGCTGGGTTTGTGGTGGGCTTCATGACCTTAAAGGTCTTTCTYCCCCTAAAAAACTCTGATTCTATGCTGTAAAACAGCAAAAACATCCTGAAAATGCTGCATGGGATTACCCAGCTCCTACTCGTTTTAATTAGTACCTGTCTTTTTAGACTCTGCTGTTTCTGCCCAGGCTGAAGGCATGGTCTTGTTGAGAACAGACAAACATCCTTGTTGTTGGAAGCTCCTGGTTGTATTCTTGAGGTGGCTTGGAAGATGGGAWYGCTGTCTGTGGCATTATGGGATGCWGGCAGTGCTTGYYKGTTGCCCTTGCTGGTGTGTGAGCAGGGAGGAGACCCCATTTCAGAGGTGCAGAAGGCAGCACAGTCCTGCCCCAGCTCCCAAACCAGCCCTGCACTGAACCCTTTGAACTCACAGGAAAAATGCTGTCCAAGTTTTATCTGTTTGAAGAGCTGCGTGAATTAGCAACAACATCGTTCCAGGTTCTTGTTTTTCACATCTTTCCTCTGCAATCTGATTATAATAGAAAGAGACTTACCCCCAAAGTGAGAACTTTCTTCCAAGTGTTCAGATTCCTGTTGTTACACAACTCTCCATATGACAGTTTTACTTTGTGGTTGTTTTCAGTGGACATATTGCTCTTCCTGCCCAAAAAGACTGCTCTTACCCTGGAGTATCTTTTATAGTCTAGATTATGACTTGGTAAATCCTGAAAAATGCTAGAAAGGGGAGATGGTGGAAATGTAAATTTTGTGCAATTGTCAAATTGTCGAGATTTAAAATTCATTTTTTACAATGATTTAAAATTCTTACTTATTTTACAGTGATTTTAAATTCTTACTTTTTTCCCCAGTGAGGTTTCATGAGTCAAACTGGGCTGTTGGGAGTTTCTGGTGAAGATGTACATGTTGGTTGAAAAACGCACAAATTCCCATCTTCATCTGAAGAGGTCACCTGGCATCCGATCCTGGTCTCTCTGTGTTGGTAAGAGCACAGCATTCCCCAGCTGATTTCAGAGCTTGCTTTAGGGGAAAAGGGTCACTGAATAACCTCCTGAAAGAGCCCCTAGTGAAATGCCTGCCTTCCCAGTGTTTTCCCTTCCAGAAGAGGAGTGGTTGTGCTTTGAACTCTTCCTTTCTCATTATCACTAAATGAGCCTGAAGCCTCAGCATGGCAGTGTCACTGTGAGACTTTCWGTCTGATCTGGAGAAGCTCAGAAGCTCATAGATGGAATTTTAAGGGACTCCTGAAAGATCAAGAACAAAAAAGTTTATTATGTGCCATGCAGCACTRGAAATGTGAAGCTTCTGAAGGGGCTGTGTAGTCAGGATGAAAAACATCTCAATTTTCAGGAGTGGAAAGCTGCAGTGTAGCCATGCTGGGGTTGGATTGGGCATGTGGTTGGTGGTGAGCTCCTAAGGACACTGCAGGAAATGGGAAGTCATACAGGGTGTTCTGAAAGGCATCTTTATAAACACTACTGAATATGCAGGAAAAAGAAACTTGTTAGGATTGTACTGAGAGAGCTGCTAGGGCAATTCTGGCTTATCCTGCTTTCCAGCTGAGCAGATCCCACTGCAGTAACACCACGTTGTCATTGCTGTCAGGGATGTTGAGAAGATCTTTGCAGTTGCAGCAGCCTCTGGGGCATGGGGCACTTTTCTGCTTCCTTCTCCCTGAGAGAAAGGAGCTGGCAGTTTCTGACACAGCTTTACTGCAAAAGTTTTCTTTTGGCTCCACAGAGCACTTAAAGGGGAAAATAACCATTGTAAGGTTTGTGTGAGCACTCCAAGTTGTACTGTGCTGAGGGAAAGAATCTAATCATGATTAGATTGAGTCCCTCTGAGGTTCTGTTCCCAGTTGTGTCACAACATTTTTATTTTTGACCCCAGCCCCTGTGCTTTTAATGCCTTTGCAGACTGGAAGTTTTTTTAATACTGAACTTTCATATAGCAACTTGTGTTGCAATCATGTTTGTCCTGTTTTTGAAAAGTAATGTTCTTCATCAGGGAATTAGAGATGTTTTTTGAGCTGTTTATTTGYCCTAATTCTCTCCTCTTTCCTCCTAGGAATTGCCTCCATAGGTTTGGCTGCTGCTTATTATAGTGCAGGTAATGGCCTATCACTTTTTTKGGAGAGTTGTTTCTTTCCTTGATCACTTTTTGATGCTGATGACTCACCTGCAGCTTCTGTCTGGCCCTTCAAAGCAGTGGAAGTTCCTCTCCCACTTTGTGGTGTGAATATTAAAACCAATAATAACTGTTGCCTCTATGGCTTACTGTGTTTTAATGCTCTATTTCTTACTCAGCCTCCTTTTCCATTTGCMAGTGTTTTTAATAATGATATTGGTACTCTGTGGCATTTTGTACTGCATAAAAGTGATTAGCTGGTCCTCACAGCTCTCCTGGGAAGACATGTAATGATTATTTGACACCMTAATGAAATGATTTCTTTGCCTTTGATGGAAGTTCTCTGTTTCTCTGCAAACTGTCAGATCATCACCAGCAGGGATTACTCATCCAAGCACCTTTAGAGGTCAGACAGCTCCTGCTGCTTCCTCCCCCTGCAGCACAGCAGACTGCACCAAATGCCAGCTGTCTTTCCATCATTTATCCTGGATTTATGTGATTCTTGTGCTGCATCCTGTTAACATCAAATGTTAAAACTTAATACTGTGTGGAATGTGCTACCAATATAACCCAYCTATTTTTATTTAAAGAGCAAAATACAGTGAAAGCTGCTTAAATCAGCCTTGTTTTTCTTAAGATATTGCAACAAAGTTTTCTGAAACCCCAGCACAGTCAGTTAAAAGCCTGAGTGAGCAAATTGTTCAGGCTGTGACACATAAACATTTCCAGCACATGAAATGCAAATGTTTGTTTGTCAAGAGGACCAACTGCTTCCTTTTATGCAGAAACATGTTTGCTTTATTGAATGTTCATTGTCCTTATCCTTGTCCTCTGCAACACAAATATTTGGTGTTTGACAGCAGGTTGGCAGTTTTGTGGATGCCTTTTAAGATGCCTTTGCTTGTAGAGGRGAGAAAGATGTGATGTTACAACCTTGCCAATAATACATATGCTTACAATTCTGCATGGTTTGAAGCCCAGCATGAATAAAGTCTTTGAAAATTGTGAAGGCTTTTTGTATTTCCATCCTGGGAAAGAGCTGTAAAATAGCTTGTACTACGACTAAAATCAAAAATGTTCCATCAGAGAAACCTTTCCTCCTTTTGTTGCTTTTAAAGGAAGCATGTTGCTTTYAGGATTGTTTGAATACCAAAGAAGGGGGGGATAAAAAGCTGAATTTGTGCATTTTTTGCCTTGTTTAGACAGCTTGGCATGGAAACTCTTCTACATGGCTGGGTGTTTCTTTGTGGCAGCYCAGAATCTGGAGCAGTGGGAGGTAAGATGCTAACTCAGGAAATGGGGCTCTGTGAGTAGGAAGCARTTGGCAGAGGCTGATTCCAGCAGCCCCATGCACTTGCTCACTCCAAACAGACAAGTTTTGCTTTTGGTTTTGAGGAAACCCTCTGGGCTGCTGTACTGGGACTGGAATTAGGACAATCATTCTTTGACTACACAAGCATGGAAATGTGAAGCTGAACATCAACATCTGGGGGTTTTTAAGGGGAGACTTGGCCCAAAATGTTCTCCCTTATATAAAAGAGGGAGGATGACCAGGACATTCAGCTGCACAACATGATTTTGAACTTAGCCTTCAAGCTAATGACAGAGCAACCACTAAATGGGAAGCTCCAACCTTCCAGGATTCTAAGCTTTTTTCCTCTGGGACAAGCTGCTTTAGAACTGTGTGGATGTTGATTTGAGAGCAATAAGCCACTTTGTCACCCTGCTGAGTTGTGTTAGAATGAGCAACTCACCTAAAGAGAAGGAGATCCTCTTTTCATTGACTCTCAGGGATATTTGGGGTCTGTGTAACCCACAGGGCACAGCACTGGAATGTCAAATTCAYCAGAAGTGAAAATGATAGGATTTACAAGTTAGTGTTCAAATTTGATTCCAGGCAAAGTTTTTATTACAAGAGGAATGTGGCAAGAGGGACAATGAACCCACTTTTAACTCCTTTCTAGAAGTCACACAAGAAATACAGTAAAGTTTCTGTTAAAACCAAGAGCAGGATTGTGATTTTCATGGTYTAGTAATAGAGGAATGTCTCTAAACTAGCTGTGTCTTTTTCTGCTACCAAGATTATTCCCTCACAGCATACTTTGAAGCATAGCTAGTGATGGTGTTTTCAAGAAAACCTAATTTTTATTTTTCAAAATTTTCAGGAAGCTGTATTTGATAAGAACAAGGGAACAATCTGCCTGAAGACATTCAATCTCTACAAAAAAATACTGACCTTGTCAAAAGGAGGCCATGAACAAGGTGAGAAAGCAGAATCTGTGGTAGAAAATGTGCTGAGCAGCACAACAGATGGATCTGTGCCCATTTAACAGCTTCTCTGGASTTCTGTACTCAAATTAAGTCACATCTGCTTCCAGATCTGCTTTGTTCCCAAGCAGCAGAAGTAACAATCTGCCTCTCTGGGCCCAAGTGCTTTTTCTCAGTGTGCTGAATGCATCTTGTTAATTATTTTAATCCAAGCTAAGTAGGCCTACACATTGCTTYCCATAATAATCTTAGCCATTCCTTTGGGATGTTGATGTGTTTACCTTGCCCTTGGCTAGCYTGCTTGGCAGCTGGGACTGCTGGAAACACTTCAGTTTTGGATCCAGAAGTTGAGATTCCTGTAATCTCRTCTGCTTTGGGGAGCAGGCAAGGCTTTAGATACCAAATGCAAGCAGGCCTGTTAMATCCTGCAGACAGAGAATATGCATTGAAAGCAGCCTGTTCAGGAGGCTCAGTTTAATGCARGATCTGATGTCCTTTGGGCTTCCTCTTGKATTSAYAGAAGTTGCAGTGTAGTCTGTGACTTGGTTGAGTCACAGTGAGTTGGKACTAGGATCTTCTTCCATGGCAGAGGTTTTGTTCTTCCTGATGTAAATAGAACCAGCTCTCAAAAAGCTCAGAAGAGTGGCCAAATTTGGAATGACCTTAGCTGAATTGGTTTTTAAAGAGTTCATTTTTGAGATGGAAGATAAAAGATGTGGAGAGAAGGATGTTTAATGTTTCTGAACTTTCCTTTAGGACACATAAAGMTRAGGATATCTCTTCCTTTTTGATAAYATCTGGTKTAGGTACCATTCATGTGAGGATGCAGGTGCTCTGAGCAGTTAAATATTTCAGTGTTTGTTCAATCTTAGTAAACTGAACACCTGTTTGCCTACTCTGTATAGAAAATTAGTTAAAACTACCCTTAAAGCCAGTGGGAAACAGAAGTAACAACGAGTTGCTCCCCAGTGCTGTCTGTTTTTCCTTAGGGCTGTCCCACCTACAACGTGCTGCAGTCACACCCTGTGCACGTTCCTTTAGCCTGAGCAGCTCAGCAGCTGTCTGCTGCTGCAGGACTGTCCCCCTGTCCCCAGTGGCAGTGCAGAGGGTGTGCAGTCATGCTGACAGCTCCKTGTTTTACCCCTCTTTGCAGTGGTGGCCATGCTGAGCGAGATCCGGGACGTGAACGTGGAGGAGGAGACCGTGCGCTATTTCGGGAAGGGGCACCTGGTGGTGCTGCGSTTCGTCACCGGCTTCTCTCACCCCCTCACCCAGAGTGCAGTGCTGGGCTGCAGAAGGTGCAGTGTGCCCTTTGTCACTCTCGGTGTGTGAGCTGGGGAGTGYCAGTGCTGGGGTTCAGTAAATCYCAGTGTGTGAGCTGGGGAGTGCCAGTCCTTTGGGTCAGGAAGTGCCAACTGTCATAACTAAGCTMATTTTCCAGACTTGCTRTTATGACCTTGTGTTCCTCAGTTTAAACTTTTCAACCCTCTCACGTTTTCATTTACAGACCTTTGGGTAACACCATCTATCAGGATCATGTTTAGAAATCTAAGATCCCTTTAGTGGTGCATGTCTGCTGGAGTTGTCTTCCAGACAGTTGTCTTCCTGTGTTCCTCAGCTATGCAATGGCAGGGGGGATTAATTCTGCTTTGCAGACATTTGGTGTATTAGTTAATTAAAAATTGATCTTAAGCATTGATAGTAAGGAACCTTGCAGCAGGGAGGACTGATGTGCAGGGGATGGCTTGGTGTGGCATGCTGTCAGCCAGTTATTCTCAGGAATTAGCATGCCTGCTCTTGTCAGCACCACAGTTCCACTAACTCTTCCATTGTTTTTTCTTTCCCACAGTGATGTGGAAGCAGTTGCCAAGCTTATCACGAGTTTTCTGGAACTGGACAGAGTAGAGACCCCACAAGATTTCTCCCAGAGCAGTGAAACAGAGGCAAGTGATGCAGATGAACCCACAGGTTAAATAATGATAGGCACTGGGAAGTGAAGCAAGCAGAGGCTTCCACACATCTGGAAAATACTCTGATTGTTCTTCACAAAAAGAAATCCCYCACAACCTTGACCTGGGCATTTCTCAACGTGTGCATTTACAATGGGTGGAATCTGTCTTAGGGCACATTGTGTAGTGCTAAACTGCTTCAAGATCCTGCATGTGGACACTGCTGGCTTTTGAGCTTTGTCAGCTCATCAAACTTGTCTAGGAATAGTTATTTATTAATGAATTAGTTTGAAAGAATTGCTTTTCCATTAATGAAGATACAGATGTGAACTTCTGCTTACTGCAAACATTTGCTGCAGGTACAGTATATGCAATGTAGAACAGTTGAACACAATGCTTTTGAGGTTTCCCTTTTAATATATGCAATCAGGAGATGCAGAGTAGTGGCACTTTCATGTTCTCTACTACTGACTTGCCATTGGATATCAGTGGAAATTAAAATCTGAGTGCCTCTCTTGGAATTCTAAACATCAGGTTGATAACCTGTAACAGTGTCTTAACTTACCTCAGACTCACCAAGGAGCCATAAACAGCAAAGGAAAAATAATCATGATGAAACATCTTTGGGATGTTCTACCTTAATCCTGTTCTGCTTAACTTCTGGGYAGGACAGAACTATCTTTTTCTAGACCTCAATGTTTACTATTTAAACTGTGTACTTAGAAAGGAAGCAGGGATGTGTAACTTTAGGTAGGGAAAAGACTGATGTCAAACAAGGTGGTAGCCTAGAGTTGTTGAGTATTTCCTCACTTGAAATGATACCCAAGTGCTAAATAATAATTTTTAAGGTAGCTGGCATAGACTAAATGTTTGACTTGTACCTGTGTTTTACTCCAGGTGTGTGGTGTCCCCTGTTCTGACCAATGGTTTCACAAATAGCTAAAATATAAATTTTTTCAAGGTATTTCTGAAGTAAAAGCTACCTCTGTTAGTCAGCATATTCTGTCTAGAATCAGAACTCCATCATGTTAACATGTCAGTACAAGAAGAAATTGCAATAAGCTGCAAGTTCCTTCAGCATGCTACAGCTGCTTGTACTGAAGTTCACAAGGCTTTATTTAGGAATCTTAGGGTCTTTAGAGCTGATTTAGAAAACATTTACACAGTTGCATCCAGGAGATGTGGGCAGGGTACAAGGTARCTGTGTTGTCTGCTTTCATGCTTGGCCAGCAGCAAAGGTCTCCTGGCAGCAGTTTSTTCAGCATTTAAAAGAGCTGTGTTGGTGTTTCCAGTCACTCTACCTCTCAGAGAGAAGGCTCGGCAACGTTTTTGGTAGAAGCCCCATCCTGTTTGTTCCAGTTTGGTCTGAAAGGACTCAAAGAGGAGTTTTGGTTAGGAAATTAGGTACTCCTAGAAGATTGATGCAGATGTAGTCTTTTTGCCTCTCAGGCTATCTAGAGACTTGTGTCTGCACAGCTGTAGTTTGCATGACTTATAAATGAGTTAAAAACAGCAGAGCTTAGGTTAGATCTAACACCCTGACCCCTAAAACCAAGCCCTTCTGTCATGTCCTTCTCTAGAACTGCATGGAAGTGCCACTTAGCAGATGCTTCAGCTGCTGCTTGAGCAGCACAGTGGCAGTTCYCTGCATGGCTGTGCTGGGATGGCAYTGGGGCTGTGGCAGAGRGARAGCACTGCTTTGKKGAAGGTGTAACCTCATTTTCCAGTGCTTCACAATGAAACATTCCATACCTGGCATCAATTGTGCAAGTCTCAAAGAGAATCCAAGTATTTATAGTTGAGATCTGACTCTCTGGCTGCATTTATGAAGTTACACAGCTACCAAAACCTCAGCTGGCTCACATAATAAATAAAGAGTGCTAGTTCTGGCAGTGTTGGAGATGGCTGGGAGGCAAAAATACTGCTGGAAGATGTTTAGAAATTGCCTTTTTTTTTTTTTTACTTTAAAATTGCAAGTAGAATTTCAGCAAGGCCTTGTTGTATTGTCTTTTTGTAAAAAAAGATGTTCACTGATAAAATCAACTTTGGTAACTTGTTTTGCATCGCTGTAGTATTTTGTATTGTTTTTAATTAAAATTATTAAAATATTAATGGCTGTCTAAATGGTTACTGGGAAGAAATCTAGTGAAGGAGTTAATGAGGGGGAGAACAGAATAGAAGCAGCCCAAATACCTGGAAGGGACCCTGCTGACACTCCTGCAGTAGTCCAGCTTTTAATTCCATATAAGCTATAGATCCAACTCTCTATTGATGAATATTTCCATTTTCCCTCCTTTAAACCAAACCAACATGCTACACACACAAAAAAGCAGCACCCTTCTACAAACACTTTGAGTATCAAAGGTTTTATTCAAGTAAAAAAATGAAGATCTTGTTTAGTTCAAGCCATGTGTCAGGTATACACAGCAATTGGTTCTTTTCAGATAAAGATCTGCATGTGGACCTAGTTACTGAGCCTCTCATTCAGTCAGCTGAAGCTTGTCTTATGCTGTAGTTTTACTTCCTGTATGTCAACAGTTGTTCCAAGAAATTTTCAATACTGGTGCTTCCAAAAAAATTTAAAGAAAGGAATAAATGAAGCACAACAATAAATATTTTGAATATTCATAGAGTAGTAACACAATTACCATACTTCTGAATTATTTCCATTTTGGTGATACCAATTCTCCACTAAAGTCCCCAAAATATATTTCTATACAGTGTGACATTAAAGCAGAATAAAGCAGCATTTTTTTTCCTTATATTCAGTAGCTTTAGTCATGGCTCAAATTGGGACMAAGCTGGGAAGGGCAGGTTGCAGTTTCAGGTTTTACACAGCTGAACAGATGCCTCAGTGAGGGGGTGGTGAATTCCTGTGGGGATGAGGCTGTGCTGAGTTCAGGTGGTGCTTTTCTGTGGAGATGAGGCTGTGTTGAGTTTAGAGGATGCTTTTCTGTGGGATGAGGCTGTGCTGATTTTAGGTGATGTTTTTTCTGTGGGGATGAGGTTGTGTGAGCTCAAGGGGGTGCTCTGGCAGCAAGGGAAGCAGCCCAGGGTGCAGTTTTAATGCAGTTTTCCCTCCCAGCCCAGGTGTCACTGCCTCTGCAGCTCCCTCAGAGCACAGCTGCCAGGTGAAGGAGTTATGGTACAGAACACAACGACCCAAACAGTTTAAAAGTATCCTAAACATGAGGGAAGAGCTTTCCCAGGCCATTGCTAAGGGAGAGGCTGTTGCTACAAGTGCTGAATTTGGAAGGAACTGAGTTTTTCTCTTCCTTGTAAAGAGTGATCTGTGACTCACTCCTGCATTCTGTTCTGCAAGGGGAGCAAACCTGACTTCCAGGCAGGTGAATTAAAGCTCAGCATGTGTTAAGACAGGAAAATTGAAGTGTTTTATGCTAATAAATTCCTCCATGCCTTCAGGTCACTTTTGTTTAACMACAGTTCATGCTTTAGCTCTCCAGATGACAAACTCCAGTTGCTCATTTTCGCTAGCCCTGTTTTCCCAGGGAATGAGTCAGACCAGTKGAAATGCCCCTAATTTTGTGCTTTTATTGCTTCATCTAAATCCTGCACCGCCTGCTGCAGCTTCTGGAGGCTGGGGTGGACATTCTCCTCCATCCAYTCCTCTATAGCACACCTGTGGAAAACTGGCTCCATGGCTGCTTGCAGGTCCTGCACCACAGCATTCCACTTGCAGAGGAGACTGAGCAGAAATGAGAAGTAAGAAACAATGACATTTGCAGGGAGCTCTGCCTCAGGGGAGGGTTGGCTYACTGGCTTTTGGAAGGGAGTACTGTCCTTAAAACCACTTTACAGGAAAAGAAGCATCTATTACAAGAGCCCAAAGGACTTGGTTTTGTTCAGATGGCAAAAGCTTGATGCTGTTTCTGTTTAAGTTCCATTAATCTTGGCACTTTCCTCATGCAAAGTACTACTTTTAAAGTACTAAACTGTGAGCTCAAAGAAATTTTACACATTTTAAGTGTAACTAAAACCCACTGTGAGACTTGTTGGGAATTTAATTTGGGTTTTATCAGAAAGGGTAGATGAGGTTGGRAAAAAAAAAGTATAAATGAAGCTTTTAGCATGAATTGGCAAAACATCCAGGACAAGTTCTGAAAAGCCCATRGTGACAGGGAGCAGGGGAAGGGCCTGGCTTTATTCCAAGCCCTGCCTGGAATTTGGCCCAGGGTGAGCTCCTACACCAAGCCTAACCACTGCTTAAGGTGCAGCAGGGCTGTACAGGAGTGACAAGGGAGAGGCTTCTGGAGACCAGTTTTGTACTTGTTCTCAAAGAATTCATTCAACAGAAGGCAAAGATAAAATTAGAATGGTTTGGGTTGGAAAGGAACTTTGAAGATCATTTAGTTCCAACGCAAACATGTTGTGTAAAAATGTGGATACTATGTCTGGTTGCCATTGATGTTTCTGAGTTAATTATGGAAAGAGCTAAGGACTCACAACTCTTTGTACCCAAAATACATCAGACTTTACTTCCCCTGGAATGCAGAACAAGTGGTGTTACCTGACTGCATCTGGCTGGAAGTAGTGCATGATGATGGGATGAAAAATCTTCCTTTTCCTGTGGTAGGGGCTGAACCAGCCTGTGACATACCTGCAAATGGATGTTGGTGGGAGCAGTGCTGGAACAGCAGCAACATCTGTTTGTCACTGCCAGGGAGCTGGGGAAGGCTTTAGCTGAACTCCTGCACAGAGATGATGCTTCAGGAGTAAGCTTATATCAGTCTATAGATCTGGAATTAGCTTGTGGAAGTGATCACCTGGTCATCTGTTTCATTTCAACTCCTTTCTTTTGTAACTGCACCATTCAAAATTTTCATTTTAACTTTAAATAGCAGCAACATGTAATTGAGGAAAGAACTGGATGCTTCAAACAAAGCAGCCCACAGTATTTAGGAACTCTGCTAAAATATTTTCAATTTTGATCCAAATATTACGTTCTGCTGAGGTGTCAGTGACACCTGAAATGCAGAGCTTGATAYTTAAATCACTTTTCTGGAGCTGTGCCCCACTTTGAGGTGCTACAGCTCCAACACTCCTGCAGCCAGGCAGAGAATGAACAGAAACCTCATTACCTGTTCTTTTCAAGGAGTTCATCCACTGATGACTTGAGGTAGAAACTAACTTGTGTCACAAGTGTGAGGATATTGCTCCCAGGAAAGGTCCCCAGACTTGTGCTGTCCAAAGAGGATCTGTTAAGTTTCAGAACTTACCACACAAGGAGAAGCACCTGAATTCTGCAGCTGGAATTTTACCTCATGGGATTATCAATTTCCAGGTTAGACATCCCCAGCAGATTTTCCACATTTTCTTTAACCTTTTCAGAATAGCCACCTAGCAGGAGACAGTAGAAATGAGTAAAGGAGCCTTAGAAACCAAAATGTTCATACAAGAAGGGTTTTCTGGAGTATTCTGCCTTGGCTTAGTAGTTCCCCTTTGGTGAAGAATTTTTTAAAAGGTAAAATGGAAATTCCTAGCTCTGAGCTTTCTGTTCAGGGTGCTGAATATTTCTGTGTTTATTTTGAAATAAACACAGAAATTCTGTGTTTATTTTAAAAATCAGTGTTTATTTTGAAAATAAAAAAACTTCTGTTGGCAACTGCCTGTAAAGAAAGCAGAAWCTACAGGAGGTACTTTACCAGACAGTGTCCTCCCTAGATCCATTTTAAGAAAAACAATTAGTTAAAACAACTTTTACACATGAACATGCTCTAAAATCTAAACTAAATTAGTCTCATTTATGTATCACTATTGTTTCAAATCAGTTTGAAAAGCAATTCTGAATCTTAAATTTATTTTTTAATATAAGCATGAAGTTTTTGTCCATTTGTGTGTTAGATCACAATAAATGAAGAGGATACAATGGCTATTTTTAAATACTTAGGCCAAAAGGTTTTTCTGCTTCCATACTGCAAATTGTAATTTATTGTTCATCATTCAGGCCATGATCAATTCAGTTAATCACCTCAAAATGTAACAATGCTGTSCCAATCTTAGGGCCAGGTCACTTCACTCCTGTGCTAGGCATTATCAGAGAATARAATTGTCATTGTACCATTCATTAGTGTCTGCAGACACACAGCCAGGGATGGAATGGCCACAGGGAGAAGCTCRCACAAAACAGAGAAGTGATCATACCTATGTAAGAAAACATCCATTAATTACACATTTTACTGTTAGAACATACTAAACAAGTGGGAAGTTTTAATATTTCAATCWCTACAATTCAAAGAGCTTCAGAAACATCAGTTTCTGTCTCAGAGATCATTTATTTCTGAAATGTGAAGTATTAGTAAGRACAGTTAAAAACCAAATTCTTTTCTCAAGGAAATTAGGGACCCATGTCAGACAGTGAAATCTCACCAKAACCCAATCAAGAAAAGGCCACCACCACTGCAAAGATGGAGGGGAAGAAGAAACAGGAAAAGGACAATAAACACAACCAAACCCCTCCATCTTCACCCATTCTATCCATATAATAAAATCTGAAAATTCTATTGTTCACCCTATGACCTAACAAAAATCACACCAATCAAACCCACGTGGACTGCATCCCCTCTTTTAAGTGCAGCAGCTTTTTCCAGGGGGTTAAATCAAACACAGAATTATTTTTGCCTCTGTCTCGAGACCCCCGAGCTCCAGGAGCACCCGAGTTCTCACAAACCCCCCATGATCCCTGCACCTCTGAAGGGGCATTAGGGTGGAAGTTTGCTGCTCTGCGAGCCTGGGAACCATGAGAAGGCAGCTCTCACCTCTGCCAGCCGGTGAGCGCGATCCCTTCCAGGGCGTGTGCGGGGCTCCTGGCGGCCACCTGCAGCCACTGCAGCTGGTTCCGGACGTGGTGGCCTATGGGTGGCACAGCCTGGCTCACTCCCGTGGCTCCCTTGAACGARCTTGCAAACCACACCTTGGAGAAGCCACAGCGGCGGTACTTCTCTATGAGCTGCACTGCGGAGGCACACAAAGGGACACAGGATGAGCTTTCTCCAGAGTGAGCCCCGACAGCAGTGCTGCAGGGAGCACAGCTCCAGATCCAGCAGGCTGCTCAGCCTTGTCCTATCGGGCTTGAAGCCTTTGGAGTGGCTGTCCTCCTATTTTCATGTGCCAGTTGCTGGATTCCACTCCTTTGTACAGCCACCATGCTAAGAGCTGTGAGATTGTAACAAGCATGCACAACACCTGACAGCTGATTGCTCTTGCAGCAAAGAAATACTTGCATGAWTGTTAAATGCCTGACTGGAGCCTTTAGGAGCTTCCCTCTGAATTCTATAGATGTATGAAGCCCTGACTCTTCTTTTGCAGAGCTGTTCAATACAGAGTTATGTGCTCCCACTGCACAGGAGAGTTAATGTAACACTGCTTGTGGAAAACCTCTGAATCTCCTATCAGTGATTCCAGAGCTCTGCTGAAAAGAATTAAGCAGCCTACAATGCAAGTTATTCATAGGGGAAACACAAATAGAAAAAGAAAATAAGTAATAGCAACTATGATGTGAAATCAAACAAGGGCTGTCTTTATGCTATTAAAGCAATAAAAACCAATTCAACAAAMCCAGAATGTTTTGGTGTCCAGCTAAGGTGGGTTTTAATGAGAGAACTTTGCTGTGGCTGTTGTGCTGCTGCCCAGCTCAGCAGAGAAGTACAAACCTTTGCCCTCCACGTCCATGTCTGCTGCATAGTCCCAGATCATGGGCTGCACCAGCTGGGGGACCCCGGACTCTGAAAGGAACAGAGCTCTTCTGAGTCATGGAGAACAACTGCTTAAAGGAGAACTCACTGCAGGCTCCTGGGGCAGGAGCATGTGACTACAACTGTGGCTTGTCACCTACAGCTGAAGTGCCCCTGGCCAGAACTTGGCACATGCCCAGGGCCACTGTGTAAACCTGCCTCACCCCGGGGCTGGTCACACACCTGCCAGTGTCTGCTCACTGATCCCCCTGAGCATGTCATCCCACACAATGGGTGTCACCATGGGGTAACAGGAGGCCAAACAAGTGGCAACTGCTTTGATGTGGGATAAGCACAGCTTCTCTGGAGTGTTGCCTTGCTGCTGCAGCCACTGCTTGGACTCCTCTCCTTCGCCAAGGTAGTAGACCTGAAACACCAAGCAAATCATCCTGACTTCTTGGACAGAAATACAGTGAGGTAGACAATATTCAAAACCTTTGTCCTTGCACTTGCATCTATGGGAATGACAACCTGTGCTACTGGAATCATTTATTGTCAGAAAGATTTTTCTACTCAAGTGGTGTTTTCTGTCCCCAAAATCCCACCCAAACTTGGCCTGGGCACCACTGAAATGCAGGAGCCTCAGCCCTCATCCTTCCTCAAAAGAAAAGAAGCATTTCCAGCTCAAGAGAAGTCCCACCTCATCACATCCAATGTGAAACCACTGCAAGTTCTCGTGCAGGGCCATGACCTGGTCAATCATGGCTTTGAGCAGTGCCAGTGACTCCTCCTTGTGTGGGTTCAGGGCATTGGGCAGTGCCTTCACCTCCCGCAGATGAGCCAGCTCCCTGTGCTTCAGCACAAACTGCAAGGGAAAGGGGACAGCTGCCACACCAGGGGACACCAGTGKCCTCCTGTCCCCAAGGCTTTGAGGGCAGCTAAACCCGGAGTCTGGCTTGATTGAGCCCCAGGGAAGCACCTCACAGGGAGGGTGAAGGAAATGGGGAGGTCACTGCAGTGTGGCCCTGATGTCAAATCCTGCAGCTGGCAGAACTGGATAACCAGAGCACTCGGACTGAAAACTTCCCAGCAGAGAATCACAGAATGGGTCAGGCTGGAAGGGAGCACAGTGGCTCATCTGGTCCCACCTCCCTGCTCCAGCAGGGCCATCCCAGGGCACAGCGCACAGTGCAGAGGGCTCTGGAATATCCCCAGTGAAGGAGACTCCACACCCTCTCTGGACAACCTCTTCAGGGCTTGGTCACTGCACAGGAAAGAAGCTCATCCTCATATTCAGGTGGAACTTCTTGGCCATCAGAAGACGACACAGTGCTCCAGATGTCACCGTGGCTGAGCAGAGGGGCAGGATCACTCCCTGCCCTGCTCCCCCCRGGCACTGCTGGCTCAGCACAGCCACCCTCACCCAGCCCAGCAGCCCCAGCTCACCTCCATGTGCCCGAAGCTCTGCACCAGGGGCACCACGTCCAGGCCCTGGGCCCGTGCCTGGCTCAGCAGTGCCCGGAGCTCGSYGGGGCTGCGGGACAGAGACACATCAGTGCCTGCAGGGCATGACCYGGGGCACCTGTGGGTACCCAGAGCYRCCTGTGGGTACCTGTAGGCGTGGGGGGCCCGCAGCAGCCCCAGCGGCCCCGAGTACGGGAAGGTGTCCTCATATTCCAGCAGCAGCCCGGTGGCACCCAGGGCACGGAGCAGCGGCAGCACCTGCGGGAGGGAGGGGACACTGGGGATGCAGCTGGGCTGTGACCAGTGCCACCACCCTGTGCCCCTGTCACCTGCACCAGGCACATCCCCCACCTGCATCTGGTGTATCCCTCACCTGAGCCAAATAAATTCTTCACCTGTGCCAGAGACTTCCTTCACCCATACCAGGTACACCCCTCATCTGAGCCCAGTACAACCGTTACCTGTGCCAGATACATCCCTCACCGACACCAGGTGCAACCCTCACCTGCCCCAGTGACATCCCTCACCTGCTCCAGATTCACCTCTCACCCACCCCAGGCTCACCCCTCACCTGCTCCAGGTTTACCTCTCACCTGCCCCACTCACACCTCTCACCTGCTCCAGGTACTGCACGCGCGGGGCGGCGCCCTTCAGRTCCAGGTGTACCAGGCGCCGCCGCATGCTCTGGCCTCGATTGCTTTGGCCTGCCGCCGCCCGTCCCGGCACACCCTGCCCGGCCGCGGCCCGCTGTTGTCCTTGTCCCGTTGTCCCGTTGCGGCCCGCCCGCGCCCTACTGTCCCGGCGTCCCGTTCTCCCGCTGTCCCCGAGTCCCGCTGCCGTTCCTCCGCCGCTCCCGGCTCTGCGCTGGATCCTCGCACTCCCTCYCGGCGGCACAGCGTGTTCCTTCAGCAGGCAGGCCGGCAGGGCAGGGCGAGGCGCGCCGAGCGCATCGCTGCAGGCGGAGGCGGTGGGATGGCTCCGCAGCGGCGGGCGCTGCCCCGCGGCCCCGACAGCGCCGGGCCGGGGCCGGCGCCGGGCCGCGGGGGCCGCCGGCACAGCAGGTACCAGCGCGGGGCCCTGGCCATCACCTCCTGCCCGCTATCCCGGGGGCGGCGGTGCCCAGGCCCGGCGGCGCTGCGGCTCCCGGGGGAGCCCCGGTGGGGAGGCGGTCGGGCAGCGCCGGGCCCGGGAGCAGGAGCGATGCGCGGGTGTTTGTGCTCCAGACCGGGGGCCCCGCGGGGTCAGGGCCCGGGGCTCCCCGCTCGCACCGTCCCTCGCTCACGGGACTCGTTCTGTGCTCTCTCCGCAGCGCCAGGAAGGGCAGAGGGCAGCAGGATCCCCGCGGAACGTGGCTGA
>CADDXX010000432.1:436995-448748 GCA_902810485.1 Alauda arvensis | reverse complement strand
CCGAGGGTGGAATCCCCGCAGATGGGGTCCCCGAGGGTGGAATCCCCGCAGATGGGGTCACCGAGGTGCTGGCACATCGCAGCGACAACCTGCGGGACAAGTTCATCGAGATCCCCTGCTCGGAGGACTACGACAACCACAGGCGATTTGCAGGTAACCGCACCGGGCTGTCCGGGGCTGATTGTGGTGCTCAGAGCGCAGAACCAGCCTGGCTGCTGCCTGGGCACCAAACCTGGGCTGCAAAACTCCCGTGTTTCCAGCAAAATCCTGGCACTGTCTGTTCCCTAAAGCCCCAAACGTTCGTGCCCTTGGAGCCAGCCCTGAGGTTGATTCTGAGAGGTTTTCCTGTAATTCCTACATAACTCCCTTCTGAAACTGCTTTGCCAGGGCTCTATGAAATAAACCTTCTGCCAAGTCTGTTTCCATGTTGTTTTCATACTCTGTTGGTTCCTGTCGGAGGTTTGTGAGTGRGTTTGCTGCTGGTCAGTACCATGCAGGGTATGGAGTGGAACTGATTCAGGACATTGTCTGTGCCACCAGCGTGTGGTGACTGCACAAGTGCCAGCTTTTGACACTCTTGTTCCGAGTTGTGTGTCTGCCGGTAGCTTTGGGGGGGTGCCTGCAAAGCACTCTTCTGTCTTTCTTTCAGCTGAGCCTGTTTTCTGTCACATTGGTATCTGTTCCTCCTGGCACTTATTTCTTTAAAGTGTTTAGGCTGGTTCTTCAAGAGACATGGAAGATTTTCATCTTCTCTGACAAAGAGCAGTGAGAGTGTGACTGATGCTTTCTTGTCAGGAAGCTACCAACAAAAAAAAATGTCTTCGTAAGGTAATTTTTTTTTTGACAGAACACATGAGAATATGTTCTATTTTAGCTTTTCATAGTTCCTCTGAGGGGAARTGCTGCTGGCTGTATTTGCTTAGTGCAAGGCCAGAGAAAACTGCAGCTAATGATTTGCTTATGATTGAACTGGGGCTAAAAGTCTCTGGATTCCAACCCCCCAAAGCAACAAAACCTTACTTTTCCCTATCCTGGTYTGCAAGAGCAATTTTTGAGCTGAGCACTTGTGGTCTGGGCCATCCCTCCAGTTGCCCTTTCCATTGTTTTATTTCTATTCYTTCTTTTTCATTCTATTCTTTTCACTGTAAGGAAGGTTGGAGCTTTGAGGAAGGCAGGAACTCCAAGCACATCTCTCCAGGTGCTCTTTATTTTTGGGGATGTCATGGGGAGCAGCAGCAGGTGCTGACTGTAGGGTGAGGTCTCATTTCTTGGCTTTGTGATTGACTCGCTTTTTTAATTAGTGTTTGTTTGGTGCTGCTGCTTCAGTTCCSTGATTGATGTGGGTTTTTAGCAGCTGTTGTGACCGTGAGCAGCTGTTAATTGGTTAATTAAAGCCGGGCTGTGATCAGGAGCTCTGCCTGGGCTTTTCCCCACGCGAGGGTGGTGATGAGCTGCGGAGGAGTTSTGTGTGTGTCCCATTCCCTACAGCCCAGCCAGGCAGAAAATGTGGATTATGGATCAGCTCGGCAGCTTTAGCACTTGGGAAATGGGTTTCTGTCACTCAATAGCTCTTCATTCTCAGTCTTTAGCCTGGCTTGGCACCCACAGCTGCAGGCTCTGTGGCAGGAGGAGGCACATTCCTGTCAGCACTCAGCTGTGAAGTTTCCACAGCTAAAATGASCTTTTTGTTTATGCACCTGTCCCTGCTTCCAGCTGAACTTGGTGCAGCTGAGCCTCCAGTTTGCTTCAAGTGATTTGGTAGCTGGTGTCAGAGCAGGATTTATTTCCATAGCACTGCCTGTAAACATGTTTCATACCAAATAAAATTTGTTGGTTTTCAGAGGCCAAGCACTTAACTTGCTATATTTGCAGAAGGTAGGGTGTTCTGTGAGCACAGTCTCACCTGCATTCTAAACTCTGTGGGCAGACCTTGGCCATTTCTGCTCTCAGGAGATTTGTTAAACTACTTCAACCTGTGGCCACTGTGTGGTGAAATCTTCTTGCTGCTGTGTGTTGACATTTAGGTCTCTGGTGGCTCAGAACTGATTTTGTTTCTTCTTTTTGCCTGAAGATTGTTGTCAACCAGACTTACAAGAACTTTCACATATTCTTCACCTGGAACTCTYGCTGCTGACTTGTTATTCCCAGGAGCTTTTAAAATTTAATGTTAGATTTCTTAGCAGTGAATTTTAAGAGACTTTTAAAATATTTTATATCCAAGCTGTGTGCTTCAAGAGTGACTTCAAGAGAGACTTTTCTGCAAAGTCTCATTTCAAAACCTGCCCTTCAGGTGGTTGAAGTGGTTTCAGCAGGTTCTTTTCCTCCTCTTTGTGTTGCAGGTTGCACTCCTAGGAAGTGTGGAAGAGGTGTGACAGATGCTGTGATCACAAGGGAAGAAGCTGAAAGGATTCGTAGGTAATTTTAGTTCYAACTTTTAAAAGTATTGACTTAAATGCCATTGTGCCAATCTGAGGGAGGAGCAGGATGGGTTAGACTGATTAACACATGACATTTTTGTTACTAAAACCATTTCCCAGTTTTACTGCAGTGAGGGCAGTTCTTTCACACAGAATCTGCCTGGCTCTGAGGGCCACCAGCACTTCACAGAGAGAAAGGAAATGGAATTAAATAAGTTTTAAAGGGTTTCCACTTGGCCTCCATTTAACSTTTAAAATCAGAACAAACCAATGGAGGCCTCATTGCAGCTGTGTCTCTGTCTGGGGGATCACCAGCTGCTGCTCACCCTGCAGTCCTTTGGGGATGTTTTGGGGATTTGTGGATGGGAGCTGCAAGCTCAGAAATGCTCTACAGCACAAATACTTTATTTTCATGACAGGCTGGAAGGTTTAATTTCAAATAAATGGGAGCTGCTRTGAACTCACTTGGGTTCTACCTGATGCATCAAATGCCACTCTCTGAGGAGTTCCATGTTGTAAATAAGGACATGAAAGGACAATAATCAGACTGCAGTTCTCATCTGAGATTGTTGTTTTGCCTGCAGAATAGCAGAGAGGGGACTGTCCTTGGGAGGATCTGATGGAGGGGTGAGCAGTRTCCTGTTATTTTCTACATTCTTTTACTGCCAAGGCAAGATTATAAATGCATTTTTCAGGGCTGAGGTGAGGAGATGGAGATTTTTTCCTTCTGCTCAGACTTGGAAAAAAATGGATTTGGAAAGTTATTTCCCTTTAATACTTCTGCTAGCAGTGTAACTCCTGACTTTTGCAATACAGTTGCCATTTCCTTGTGTTTAATTATTTCTGGCATCTCTCTTGAACTGATTTTGTCTTCACCTGGAAGCAGTTGCTGTATGCTCTGTTCCTTATTCACACAATAGGAATTGCATTACTTGATACTTTCCTCAGCTTTTTTCTTCTTTGTATAGATAATAATATTTCCTTTTTCAACCTTCTGTGATTTTGTAATTCTTCCCTCCCTGATGTTTYTCTGCACTTCACCCCTGCTTGTGTGAACATTTCAGTCCTGACTCATTCCCTCAGCTCTTGTAGGTGCTGCCATCACAGGAAGCCTCTGRTATAAATGAAAAAACTCATGTACCACCACACCTATTTGTATTTATTTCAGAGAAAAGAAATCCCTTGATGAGGCAGTCAGCTGCAGTCTGTGTCCTGCCTTCCAGCAGAACTGGCAAGACCTCCCTTGGCAGGGGAAAATTAAATTGTTCAGTCCCTGGGAGAAGCAAACAAACTGTGTGATGCCAAAGGGGTTCTGCTGTGGGCCCTCCAGCCCATGGTTCTGCAGATTTACTCCTTGTTCTGCTTTCAGCCCTCCCAGCCAAAAGCTGAAGTGCTGAAAGTGCTGCCAGCTCTGCCTTTCCCTGTGCAGGATCCTTGTCCTGTCTCACAGCTCTGCTGCAGGGTTCTCCTCCTTCCTAATGAGCCTCCTGATRGGCAGAGGAAGCACAACTCAGGGGTGAAAGATGCACTTGGCAGCATCTTCCACCTTCCTTCCAGKCTGTGTTGATGTGATTATCTTGGCTGAACTCCAGGGAGCTGCAGAGTTGTGTCCCAGTCTGTGTCTGCTGTAAATTTGTGCTGGGCTCTGTGGCCAAATATTGCATTTAACTTCCCCAGCAGTAACCTGAACCTCCCCAGGCTGGCTGGGGTGGAACTCAGGCTGCTTACCCTCGTGTCTCCTTAATGAGTGTAACTGGAAAAGGCATTTCTCTGGCATCAGAGCCCTTCTCTGTCTGCTGGTGCTTCAGGGAGGAAGGGAGTTTGAGGTGGGGTTGTTCTGGAGAGCACACAGGGTTTATCCTCCTTCCCTGGGAGGATAAGAGGCACCTTAAAATGCCTGCAGTGACAGCACCCATGTGGCCATGGAGACCCCCATTGTCACCCCTCTGCTCAGCTGGTGTGGGAGCATTCCCACAGGAGCCTGGGGGAGGCTTTGGGTGCTGTTCTAGAAATGAGCAGAATTAAAGGTTTCTCATTGAGCAGAATTCAGGGTTTCTCATGTTCCTCCTTTGGGCAGTGTGGCTGCTGCCTGCTTTCAGAGCATCACTGAAACCTTTGACAGGCTGGAGGAGCTGCTGTGGATGTGAACAGGKATTTAATCCTTGGCAATCCCTTCTAGTGAGGAGCAAAGGCAGGACCTGTCAGGCTTTGTAATATGGAATATTGATCCTTCCTGTCAGGCTTTCCAACATTGATCCTTTTTGCCACAAGCTGAGAAGTKCTGGGTACTTGAATATTCTTTTTGAATTCTTTTAGCAGTAAGAGGGTGGAGAATATGGGACTAACAGTAGTGAAGGCCTAGAAGAACGTGTTTGTGCTTTTTATTTTTTTAAGGAAGTTCTATTTCATTTCTGTAGAGAGGTCTAGAAACCAGGATATGGGTRAACTAGGGGTGTGAGTGTGTATTTGACATCCTCAGACAAACTTCATAGGCCTTTCAGCCTGGGAGCATTGTCCTGAACTGCAGGCTGGGCTTGATCAGAGAGGGAGACTCAAGGTTATCATGATTTTATTCTCAGTGTCAGAAATGATGCTGAAAATGTTTCCTATTCTGAAATGATAGAGGCCAAAATAAATGTGTGCCTGTTTCTTTCCCAGAGAGCTCTGTGCTCATGTGTAAGCAAGTCCCTGGCTTGGCATTCAGTTGCTTTCCCCTTTCTGAAACAGCCCTGAAGAATATTATTTCTTTTTTTTTTTTGGTTCCTTTTTCAGCCTTTATCTGGCTGGAATTCTAATTGTACTTTTAAACAGACCTTTTAATGTCTGTGTTAAATATGAGAATATACAGGATCTCATGGTGAAGGAGAAGTTTTAATAACAAATGCAGGGCAAGATAAATATTAGTGCTGCTACTTGAGCACATCACAAACACTGGGAAATGATTCCTCTTTGTGTGGAAGGAAAATGTCTCCAAGAAGGGATCCTGGAGCAGAGGGATTTACCCTGAGCCCATGAGGGGAGACTCTGGCAATTCCCTGTCAGATCTGAATCTCAGGAACAGCAGTCTTGTGCTTTTTTCATAGTGCCTTAATAACCTCTGCACCTCTGCAGGGATCTGAGGGMGTTTGTAGTTGTGAAATAAATGTTTTATTGTGAATGTATTGTGATTTCTAAAGGCTGGGAACTACTTTAACTTGGGACAATTATTAAAGATCATAGTTAAATAATGCTACAAGATTTTCATGCGCATTTTTCCTTCTCTGTTTCCTTGTCCAGGCATCAATTCTGGACTTGCACTCTGGAGCTCTTTCCCTGGGGAAGCATTTTGTTAATCTGTACAGGTAAAATGGGGCTGTGCCTTCCTGCCTCCTGTCATCCCATCCCTTCCCTGCCCACTGCCTTTCCCAGGGTCTSCAGCCCCCAGGCTGGGATTAGTGATGAGAAATTATGGGATTTGGCTGGATTCACCACAGTTTCCATGAGCAGTTAAAGAGCTTTCCATGAAAATGGATCTTTTGTTGAACTGGGCATTGTGAAAGCTGCCATTATCTTTATTTTTATKTTCTTGCACCAGTTAATCATCGTATTTTTTCACAGTTATAGTTTCTTTTTCAACAGTGGAAGATATCAAATAGCCTGAACCCTTAAAAACATGAATCCTTGTGCTTATTTCATGATGTGGGAGGGGACTTTTTTAATGCCTGAGGAATGCCATTAGCTGTTGCAGCATTTCAATCTTTTAATCCTTTTACATTTGATCTTTTAGCACTGCTTTGGACATCATACTCAAAGGCATCTCTAAGATTTTTCTGTGTTGTGTTCTCACTTTTTGGTTGTGGGTGGGGGTATAAGGTATCTTGTTGCTCTGTCTGGTTCAGCAACTCCCCTTTCAGACTGTTGTTTAATTTTTCAGGTACTTTGGGGACAAAATTCAAGACATCTTCACAGAAGAGGATTTYGCATTATACCGGTAAAGATTTTCCAGAAGTGCTGAATGAAGCACAAACCTCAACTTTTTTGTGGTTTTGGCTTTTTTTTGCAGAGTGCAGGCTGGGAGGGGATTGCCCTTTGCATTCATACACTGCATTTTGCAGCTCAAAATGATAATCTCTGAGAAGGAAGGTGGCTTGAGGAAGAGAAGTGAAAGGATTTTTGGTGACTGATGAACAACATTTGGGCTGCATCAGCCACGTCAGGACAGTTTTGTGGTGTGRATGTCCTCAGGGGTGATGGCAGCACCACACATTTCCCTCCCTGCCAGCCAGCAGAGCTGCTCCTCTGAGCTCTCTGGGCATCTCTGGAACATGAGAGCTGGGATGGAAAACCCTTCCTCATCTCCTCCCCTCTCACACCTTATCCAAGGGGTTGTGGAGATGATGGACACAATTCTGGGTGATTATTACATCAGGAACTTTGAGGCAGAGTGCAGCAAAACGTTAAAAATGGTAAAGCAGGGAGTGGAAGGGCTTCAGAATGACTCATGTTGTGGCTGGAGAAGCAGCCAGAGGATGGAATAGCTCTGTAATGGAGCAGCTCTGGCACCTGATGCTCTCAGCTTTCCTGCTCAAGCACTTAACAAACACAACCCCCCTAATGAGTTCCATGTGGCTGGGAAGGTGTGTGGCCAGAGCTTAGGAAGCAGCATTCTTTGTTGGCTAGACACAGTAATTCTTTGGTTATGCATTTCAGTTGGTKTCTCAGAATGTAAAATGTCCCTGATTTGAACATTTTAACTCTTTTTTTGGCCTTTTTGTCCTTGTCTGTGTGAAGGAATCTGACCTCCCTCTAGTGGTGGAAGGAATGTTAAGTAGCCAAATGGCTTTATTAGTATTATTAAAGTAGTAATTAATTAACATAATCCTAAAATATTAATCACTTTAGGCTTCTTTCTATTTAACAGCTGTTTTTCAGATGACATTGTCTTTATTCTTTAAAATGTTTCTACTTCTGGTCCCAATATTGCAAAAATTAGATGATTCCTTGATTACCATTGAACTTTGCATAGAGAAAATGTGTAATTTCTGTTTCACATGAACAGAAGCATTCAATTTTTCAATAATTTTATAACTTTCTGCTGTGAGATGAGACAGCTGCTAGGGAGTGTCAATATTCCATTGGGATTTCCTGCCAGKGTAGGGGATGTTTCATTCTGCAGGATGTGAAGCTAATACAAAATACATTATTAAATGCTTCTGTTCCTATTAATGGCAGTGCTTTAACATGGACTGCAGTACTTTATGGCCCTAATGAATGGTTTTATGTGTTTCTGGGAGCATTTATCTTCATTACTTTCCCTTATCTACCAAGGTCACTTTAAAAACACACTCTTGAGAGAAATAACTGAATGTAATTCCTGYCTGAGCATTACTGATTGCAACAATAACGAATCTGAGAAGGCATCCTGAGCCAGGGGGCTGATTTCTGAACTGTCTCTGTCAAAATTGCATTGCTTCACACTCAATTATGGTTTCCAGGCTGATTCTTTAACCACCATCTGCCAAGCAYGTTACAGCAATCCCTCCTGCCCCACATAATAAATGAAATGTTTATTCAGAAGTGAGACCTTCAATCAGGATGCTTGGTGGAAGGGGTGAATTGAGCAGAAAGCAGCACAATCAAAGATTTATTCCCAAAACCTTGCAGTTTATGTGGGTGGAGCAGAGGAGGAGCTGTGAGTTTGCTTTGTGCCTGTGTGATTGCTGGTAGAGCTCTCTGGCTGCAGGAGGCCTTTGCTTTGTCAGCTCCCTGAGACAGTGCTGACAAGTGGAACCATCAGGAAGTTGTGTGGGATTGAGCTTTGAGTGTTCCTGTCACCATGAYTGAACCACACTTTGCAGTGGCTCCTGACTGCATTTTTTTGTGTTGGTCTGGCACAGCCTGAGTCTCACAGAAACTTCTCAGTGGCACTTTTAGCTCTCTGTGCTTACATGAAGCTGGCAGCTTTGCAAGCCAGTGAACTTCCTTGTGTGTTCCTTGGACTTCCAGCTGCTTCATGGCCTTTTTTATCTTCTTCCCCATCACCCTAACTCCAAAACCATTCTGTTTTTACAGTCTGCTGCTCCTTTCAGAGGGTTCTGCTCTGCCTTTCCTGAGTCTGGCATGAGCATTGTGACATTTTCCAGTGACTCAGTGCACATGGACAAGGACAGCTGCTGMCAGATGTGAGGGGAGCATTCATTTGGTACTGATGCTGCTCCTGGGCATTGATTGCACCTGCAGAGCTCTGTTCAGACTGCTGRGGTCTGAATGAGACAAGAGTTGCTGTGCTCATGAAAACATTGCATTCTCCAGCATGGAGAAATATTTTCTTTGTATCCACAGTCCACCAGAGCTCTGCCAACAGTTTGGAAGAGCAGTGGGCCAGGAGCAGTGAGGGAAGGGCGGCTCCTGCCTGAGCCTCCTGCTGCTTCTGGCTCACAGAGGCTGAAGGAACAAAACCCTCCCAGTTTTGGGCTCCTTCATTCCTTTCTTGATTGCACCTTCTGGGATGAAATTTGGCTTCTCTTGTCACTTGGTTTGCACATGGAGGACAGTGTTTTTGTCCCTRATGTTGTGCCAGCAGGCTGTGTTTGGAACAGCAGGGCAGGGAATGGAATGAACAACCTGCAGTCATGATACTGATAAATGTTGAAAGGGCCTGGCCAGCAGAAAACAGACTGCACAGAAGAGTTTTTCTTGGCTAAAAAGTGACCTYATTCTACTTCTCAAACCTGTGTTTGGCTTAYTGAGTAGGGCTTTGCATCCTGTTTGGTTTGTAAAACACACATTGTGCCCAAAGCAACACACATYARTCTGCAAGAGGAGTGAAGCTTTAACAGARCCTTATRAACACCAGACAGCAAAGCTTAATAKGAAGCTTTTAMAARTGRAAAMTGAATCAGAAGAGGGAGGACTCCTTGCAGAGCAGGACAACTGCTGGAGATTCAGTTGTGTCAGAAATGTTCAAACCTGGGCCACAGGAGTCATAGTTTCTATTCCCTGGTATTGCAGGAATTAAAACCCAAAGCAACAAACTCCAGCCAAAATCACTGGGGAGTCTCTCTCTCTTTTTTCCCCTCTCCTCTCTCTCTTTTTTCCCCTCTCCTCTCTCTCTTTTTTCCCCTCTCCTCTCTCTTCTCCCTTTCTCTTCTCCTTTCCCTCTCTCTCCCCCCTCCTCTCTCTCTCTTCTCAAGGCCAAATAAGACCTGGCTGTTCCCCCTGGTTTCTCAGCAGAGGAAGGAGCAGTAACTGAGTGCAGAGCCCAGAAGCAGCAGCWGCAGGTGGCACTGACTGAGCCCTGTGTGTCCTTTGCAGGGATGTGAGGCAGAGGATCCAGCAGAGGATTGCTCAGGTGTTTGGTATCAGCTCCTCTGCCCTGTACCTGACCAAGCCCACCTTCTTCTCCAGGATGAACAGCACAGGGGCCAAGACAACCCAYGATGAGTACTGGCACCCACACGTGGACAAGGTGAGGAGGGGATGCAAACACCTCCTGTTATTGTTATTATTATTATTATTAGATCACCTTGAAATCATTTTGTATGAAACTGGTGCTTCAGGGCCTSACCCTAATGGGAGATAAATGAGTTTTAGAAACAGAGGCTGCTAAATCCCATTCAATTTTATTTTCTCTAATGTAGTTTTTGCTAGAATTTGTCAACTGAGAATGGCTACTCAGGAATGTCTTTTGTCAGAAGCATTGATTCAAATGACCTGAATTGCTCTTTTTAGCAGGAGCTGTTTCACAGTGATCACTTGGTCACTGTTGTTATTGATCTAAGGCTCTTCATAAAGGCTGAATATTTGTATTTCAGTTATGTGTGAATTGAAGCTTTTTGTGTTCCAGGGGGGATGTGGTAGTTGGTATCTCTTTCAGTAACTTGGTATTTTAATCTTTTTAACTGCACTGTCTTCTCTGTAGCCTTGTAGCTTAATGCTAGTCATTTAAGTGGACTTAAATGATTTGGTATTGAGTTCATTGCTGAATTTCACTGAGTTCAAGATTCTGTGCAGAACAGCAGAACACAAACAATGGAAGAATCAAAGAAAAAAACCCCCACAACACAAAAACCAAACAAAAACAACCAAGCAAGCAGAAAAAACTTCCACTCAGTCGTTAATCTGGAAATAATTACCAGGGTAACAAATATATTTGATATACATGGGAGGGACTTTTAGCATTGTAAATAACTGGATATAATATAGTGCCTGCATTCCATAGTGTTGCATTTCTCAGGCCTGGCTGCTTCTGAGAGTGAATAATCCATAAGGACAGGAGGAGAAAAGCCATTTTCCCTTGCACACTTCATTCCCCAGATGAGCCATCTCTAGAAATCAGGTGTGTTGGTTAGGCTGGAATGGTTGGCAGGCAGCTCTTAAAAGTTTAGAATTGGTAAAACCACCTTGGAGAGGAGAGAGAGTGCCCTGAGGGAGCAGAGATTGCTGCTGGAGAGTTGATAAAAACAATTCTGTTGCATTAAGCTTGCAAGTATGAGGTGAATGAACTTCTCCACTGGCTGGAGACTTCCTTAAATTGGCTGGAAGTTTTTCTCACCGAGTCAGTGAAGTGGAAAATAGCTTTGCAAAGCTGATTTGCATGAGAAGGGCTGTRGAATGGCTGGTTTGAGGTGCTGCACTTGCTCATTAATTCCCATTTATTTGCCTTGWATTGCTACCAGGGTTTGGGAAAATATGGGGAGAAGGGGATCACTGTAATATTTCTCCCATTTTTTGTGATTCACACCATGGAGGGCAGCACATCACCAGCCTTGGCTCTTTTCCTTTAAGCCCTTATGGTCAAAATAACAACATGAGCATGAATGGAAATGTCTTCCTATTCCATCTGCTGTTATGTTCTCTCTGGTCCTGCCCTCCCAGAAAAACGTGTGCAAGTGCTCCTGAGCCAAAATCTGACTGGCACTAATGAGTGCAACTTGAAACATGACTGAAAATATTTAGAGAACTTCTAAGTTTGGAAGTAGCACTTACCTCTGACAGTCASCAGGTCAGTCAAAACACTCTGCAGATTCTGTGTGTTTATCCAGTTCTGCTGTGCTGCACATTTCACTGTTTGACAGTGTGAGGCTGAACTTTGGAGTTGTGATACACAAAGAAATGGGAGAACACAGACAGGGATTTCAAGTATTTTTTTAATTGCTGGTGACAGGTAGATATGAAAGGAAATATTTCCAGGATCAGCTGAACTCAGTGTTAAATATTTAGATGGCTTCACTCTGAGCATTAGTTTGTAGTTTTTTCTCCAACTTCAGCCTCCATATCAACCAAAAATAATGCTTTAAAAGGAAGGAAAAATCACCTTGTTCTGCTTAAAAGTGGGATGTTTTCTCTGTGTGCTGA
>CADDXX010000432.1:409420-429159 GCA_902810485.1 Alauda arvensis | reverse complement strand
TTYYTTCTGCATTTATCTTGTGTATCAAATGGGCATTTTWAAAGTGATGTCCTCCACACAAAGTTTGTGTCTGTTGTACCTTTTCTGGAACGGGACAGAATTTAGACCTGTAAATAAGGAATAATCCAAGAAGAGATCAAAACTGAATTAATAAATATACAGAAAGTTTCCCCTTGGGAGGAAAAAAAAAAAAAGGTTTGAAACATTTGTGGGTTTTGGAACTGTAAAAAAAAAACAGAAAAAAATTAAAATAATTGATTTATTAATCCTGGAGTGGGGCTGGAGGGAATCTGCACCTGCTCCTCAGCTCTCTCCACTGAGCCTTTACCCTGCACAGTGTCTGAAATCATCCCTCTCCTGCCCATTCTCCCTTTCTGGGKGCACATTTTGGTGGAGATCCTGATCCCTTCAGACCACGAGCAGGACAAATCTCCTTTCTCAGCCTCAGCAGCAGCACAAGATGATTTGCTGTGGATTTCTCAGGAGGGCTGCTCCCACCTGAGCCCTGCAGGTGATGGGGACTCACTCAGGTCACATTTAGCAGTGCCTTGGAGCCTTCCCCTCTTCAGCTGAGCTTTTCCTCTCATCAGCTGCAACTTGAGACCTCTTGACTTTGTTTTCTGAAAGCCTTTAGCACCTCCAGATGRATGTGAGTCAGTGAATTCCAGCCTGCTGCAAAAATTACAATTCAATGCAAGTTAAACACGTTCTGACTCTGTTGCTAATTTTTTACTCAAGGCTTTGGAGCAGACTGCTAAAATTMCTCTTCCTAATCGTCCTCCTTAAATGAAATACTTCAGCCATAAAGCATGCACAAAAAGGCAGTAATAAAAAAGCTTTCCACAGCTGAGTTGTACAGAGAGACATTTCTGAGATGTTCAGTTCTAAATGAATGATTTGTCCTCTCTTTTTGTGGTTTGCAGGATCTGGGCAAGGCAGAAGTGAAGGTGTTTGATGTTCCCTGGAGTGGGAGGTGTAATGATTGTAAAAACTGATAAAGGTTTGTGTGTTAACTTTACAAACATGACAGGGTCATTAGGAAGAGCAGTGGCCTCTTGTCACACCCTAGGACAGAACAAAAACCCAGCAGCTAAGCCGTAAGGCAGCAGCTCCTTTATTGAGGTGCTGTTTGTTTGTTTTGCTAAAGCAGCTGCCTCTGCCTCATTAATTTAGAAGAAATCACTGACTGAAAAGATAAATTCTACCCCCTCCTTTACCTTGATTCTTTTGAGGCAACGAGAGATTATCCCATAAAACTTCTCTGCTTGAAATCACAGGAACTGCTGGAGATCTGCCTCCTGCCTTGTCCCCTTTGTTAAACACAAAGAGAATATTTAAAATCACCTGGAGCCCACCTGGAGCTTCATCTTCTCCAGCAGCCCAGACTCAGAATGGGTGAGCTTTGTTAATGTAGAGCACAATTTATTCAGCTGAGGAGCCAGGGGAGCACTCCAGGAGTTGTCCTTCAGGTCATTTGTCCTGCCTGAGTGAGAGTTACAGCTCTGGGCAGGTTTGGGTTCCATTCCACTCCGTTTCATTCACCAATTCTGTAACCATGGGTAACAGCAGAGCTGACGTGGCCCTGCTCTGCTGCAAGGAGCTGTCAAGGCTGTCAGGTTTTAAAATCAACCTGCTTTGATGCCTCTTCTGTTCTGCARCATTTACCTTACAGAGTTTGCCCTGAAATAAACCTGTTTAAAAATTGCTTYCCTTTTTTTATGCAGCATTTGAACTGAAAGCAAGATTTAGAAGTTCAAGGATGCCTTTGCAAAAGATTGGTGTGCTGCCACAGATACGAGATCTGGGTKGTTCCAATGCCTTCTCCCTTGCAGAAAAAATAAATTTACTTTGTTCTGAAGTGTGTGGGGAAGGAGGAGGTTCAGAACAGACCCTTCCTTCCTGCAGCATCAGAGGAGCCACGACCTCTTGGAGGCTTTGAGCATTTGTCACTTTGGAAGTGCAAAGGAAATAAATCTGTCTGTGAGGGTTTCAGGGCTTTGCTTTTTGCTTTTCTCTCCTTTAGGAACATCTGGCACTGACTTCCATGCAGGGAGSAAAGTCCCCTTTCCATTGGGATGTGCCAGCTGATGGCCACATCCCATGGGCAGCAGGGGTTACACCCCACTGACTGTGCATGAGGAATATAATGAATTAACATAATCTAAACTATAAAATAATCTAGAAACTACAAAAACACTTAAACAACAAGCCCAAAGCAAAATAATTCCTTTAAATCTACTAACCCCCTGTTTAAAATGAAGTTGTACTCATTGTGAGTGAAATGCTGCTTCCCATTCAAGTCCATTCTTCAAAACTCTTCCCAAAAGACACAAATTTTTGGGTTACAAGGCTACCTGAATTTACAGACACTTGACATTCTTTGGAAAATGAAGAAATGAAAGTAAACTGGAAACACCTTTTTGGCTCAAGCACTGCCTTGAAGACTCCCCAAAGCTCCTGCAAGTCAGTCCAGGCTCCAGGAAGCATCCTCTGGATGTTAAACCTGCTTTCTAAACCTGCTTCCTAAACCTGCTTTCTAAACCTGCTTTCTAAACCTGCTTCCTAAACCTCCACTTCCCAAACCCCTCAAACAGAAGAAACGTGCCCAGCAAACACGTTGGACCAACAGCAACTCCAAAAACACCCCAAAGGGAGGATTCTGTGGGAGCACATCTTGTCTGGTGGCACCTGCATCTCCCAGGAGCTGTAAATGTCCTCTCTGCCCATGTCAGGGTGCTGCTGTCACTCCCCTTTTCAGCATGACTGCTTCAGAGTTCATTTCCCTGCTCCATCCTTGCAGATTTTTTGACAGAGAGGCYCAATATACCCAGGAATAATTGCTCTGGAGTGCCTTTCCCTGAGAGGCTCCTTGCAAGAGGCAGCCTTGTGCTTCTCAAATGTCAGGCTGATATTTAGAAGAATAACAGAGGTGGAAGGCTGGGGGTTTGATGGACGTCCCTGGCTTGCAGGAGCACACAGGACTGGCTCTCTAACAGGCTGTGTTCATGGACACASCACATTGAGCTGCAGGAATCTCCCTTGCTGTGTTTGGATGGAATCATGTTTGGTTCTAGTTAAGGATTCAGGAGATGAATTCAGGATCCCAACAAGGAATGCACAGGGAAAGACTCAGAGCACCTCAGAGGGAGATTGGCCAAAACAAGCTGGGACAAACTTGGCAGRTTTGACTCCTTCAGCATTAGCAGGGCTTGGGTTTGAGAGCTGTTCCCTCTGCCAAGCTTGGCTGATACTGCTGGAGCTTTGATGGTGCACAAATTTATTTACTATTTTCCTTCCAGATATCTCAATGGAGGGGTCTGGGTGGGATCTGCTACAGAATTGAAGCTCAGCCTTTTTAAAATAAAAGCTTTAATAAATGCTCTTTAACTCTTCACCCCATCTCTCACTGCAGAAGCATTTCTAGTGCTCACCAAAATGTTTCATTTACATTAAAATTTGTGTTATAAATGGAGAGAACCAGAAAAGCAGAGCCCAAATGCCAGAAGATTCTACAGGAATAATTTCTCACTTTCCTCTTTTAATTCTCCCCTTCTTGGGCAGGCAGAAAGTAAAATGAGTGCAGCAGTTTGGCTTTGGTAAATTCCACTGGGAGCATTTTCTTTGGGGACCACAGATCACAAAGCTCAGTTGTGACCACTCACATTTGTTAAATAAAACGAGTTTCCCCCAAAGGTGATAAGTGCCACACCAGAAACTCAGTGTGGGCAGGAAGCTGCATTCCTGAGCAGAAATAGTTATGATTAAAAAACCCCCATTTTGATATATATCCCATTTARGATTTCAATAGAGCTATATCTAATATAATATTAATAYATTAATAATTTTTTTCAGTGCTGGGTGTCTGACAGAAGCTTGYTGCACCCCTGAGGTTTGCCTGGGAGGAGCTCCTCCATCAGCCTGAGCCATCCAACCCCTCCCAACACTTTGCCACCAACTGAGGCCTYCTTTCCTCCCTGCTGTGCTCTAGACACATTCCCAAACAAGGGCAAAAAACTTCTACAATGGCAATAACAATGACTTTACAGGCTACTCACACCCTGCAAAGATATAGCTACTGTTCTGAAGGCAAAACCCACAGGAATTCACTCAGCATCTCTTTATCCCCCCAAAAAACAGGAACTAACAGCAGACCCCAATATTTTGAGGCAGAAAACCCCAGCTGGGCTAAACTGGAGTCATCCCCAGCTCTGGGTGTTCCTGTGGGTGCTGGCTGGGAGGATGCTGTGCCAAAGGACAGGAATGAAGTTTGGCATGGGAAAAAACATGGGAGAGCAAAGTTAACTCTTGGGAGTAGGATTTTCCCTTCCCTTCGTCCTGTTTTAAAGGGATAAAATGCCCTTGTGCAGTTGCATTGTGCTGGGATTTGAGGCAACCTCTCTGTTTTAAAGCCTGGAAATAAAAAGGAAATTTTCCTCCCGAGCCCTCGGGATGGGAACTTGCTGCTGCCACCAGAGGGACTCTGAGARGTGACTGAAAATCCGAGTGTCCTCAAAGCAGACAAACTCCTGGCAGAGCTCCCTGACTTTCTGGGGCTGCTCTGAGGATTCCTCTGTGTTTTCTGTGCCCAGGGCTTGAGGGCTCTGAAATGAGCTTTATGTGCTCTCTTCTCTCATCATCCTGGTGATTATGAATAGATTATCACAGATTATGAATGTATTATAATATATTATAATATATTAGGATATAATAGATTAGATTAGAATAGATGATGAACTCTGTCATCCCTCCCATTCCCCACAGTTGATCCCACCGTGCATCCTGCAGCTCAAGGTGCAAAATGCTCATAAAGCCCCCTCTCTTTTGGTGTTCAGGCACACYCCAAGCACCAAACCTGGCTGCTGAAATAGGAGTTAAAATGTGCATGATTTGCTTGCACTCATGAGGGGATTGTAATGTGGGGCTTTTTGAGYTTTTGTTGCAAATTTGGKTTTTTTTGAGAGTGGGGAGAAAGATGATTTTTTAAAAAGTGACTGAAGGTAAAAGCTGCAAAAATTCCACCAGGTTCAGATGGATTCTCCTGTGTCTGATGGAAACAACCATTCTCATTTGCCCCACAAAGGARTCTTGTCAAGTAAAAGTGGAAAAATTGCCATTGCAGCAGCAGCTCCCAGCTGAGGAGGAGATCCCACCCTGAAGGGTGGAAGGAAGGACAGAGCACTCAGGGTGCAGCCTGGCTCTGCCAGGACCTCTGTGCAGACACACTTTGCACATGACACTCACACCCCAAAACCTTCTGAGTTCAGTTTTATCTTTTTAATTCTTCTATGGGAGTGACTTCCAGCCTTGGAAATGGGAACCCAAGGAAAATAACAGTGAGTTCAGAATTAATAATTTAAAGAATCAATTAATTTCTGAGAAGTTGTTCTGAAAATCTGCTGAATCCTGCTCTCCCTGCCAATTCCCCACATGAATTGTGTGTTAGCCCCACTTATTTCAGAAGGAAAGGACAACATCAGGACTGTTTCTGATGCCCAGCTTGGAGCCTGTGCTACACTGGAATATGATGACAAAGGGATCAAAGTGTTTCAGGGACAGTCCTGTGGTTAAAAGTGACATGGGCAAGGTGAGTTACTCATTCCCYTGCTCCCCAGAAAGCACCCCCAGAGAATGCTGACAGCAGCACAGAAACATCTTCATCCACCTGGTGGATTTGCTGGCAGCTGAGTGCACAAAATCCAGCACAAAAATCTGTTCCCTGCTCTCAAACCCTGCCCGTRGTGTCTCTGCTGTGGCACAGGCACACCCCAAAGTTTGGGTGTGGGACAGGGGAGGATCCCCCAAGGACACAGGAATGTAGCACTGCTGTAGTGGGACTCAGCTCAGGCAGATGGGGCTGGGATAAGTCAGAAAAAAGTGTTAATGACATTTCCTTACGCTGCTGCTGAACTCCCTGGGCACCACCAGCTGCTGACAGGAGTTTGTGCAACTCCTGCTGTGCTTTTCTCATCCCCAGAAGAAGAAAGGAGAATACTGAACCCAGCTCCATCCCCACAGCTGGGACGTGCACCCCCCTGAGCTGGGTGAAGACACCAAGTGAGGGGAAACCTGAACAGGGTCCGTTTTTAATAAGCATTTATTTATAAAYTGACACTTTACAATTGTTTAAGTGCCCACAGGCATCTCCAGGATCCGTGGTGAAGGTTTCCTGTGAGATGCCAAGCAGGGAGAGAATGAGCAGAATACATTGAGGCAAAATGGTTTTGATCAAATGTCACGAAGAAATTTGTCTCTTTTATAATGATTTTCATGATGTAGGATTCAGTCGTTTTTCTTAGAGCCTCAGGTGTTTGAATGATAGGATTATAAATAATTTTTTTAATTTCTTCCAAGGTAAATTTTCAGGTTTGTCAAACTCTTTTAAGAAAAGGACCAACTTTTTCAAGAAAAGAAATCAGTGGCAAATTCAAACCACCTTAGGTAGAAACCTTAAAAAATTACAAGAGGTTGGGTTGTTTTGTTTTTTTTTAAAGGTAAACCTGTGGTTTCTGACAGCTTACCTGGTGRTTTTTGAATGCTTGGAGTTCAAAGTGCTGCTGCAATGAATTTTAAAATAGAGACTTTAAGCTGGATAGAACAGTAGTGCACCGTAACGTGACAGGAGATAGGAAAAGGGGCTTCCAAAGTCTCTTGGCACACTCCAGGAGCAGACAAGCGGTGACACACGGGGCACACCCGCGGCTGGCAGCTCAGGTGACACCACGCCCATCCCAGATTTGTGACCCAGCCCCGAGGCAGCGCTGAGGAACCACACGGGAAAAACGGGTGTGAGGAGCTGGAACTCAGCCAAACACGGGATCAGTTTGTGACAGAACCGCTCAGAGCATCCAGCTCACCCTCTGCACCCCAAACCCCGCGGGGCTCATCCCGAGCTGCTGCTGCTCCCGGAGCAYCCCCAGCATCCCCGGGCCAGGTGGAAATCCACGCTCATCTCTCTGGATCCACACAGCTTCATTCCCTTCGCTGGAGAGAACACCAGAAAAGAGCTTTTCAAACCCTTCAGGGCCAGGGGGATCCCAAAGCCCTACCTTGGCCGGACTCTGCCGGTCCTGGGAGCGCCTCCTCCTCCTCCTCCTCTTCCTCCTCCTCACTTGTCCTTGAGCGTGGCCATGCCCAGCGCCTCGGAGCTGTAGTCGTACTGGTTGCTGGAGGACATGGAGCGGCCCCAGGAGCACTGCAGGTGCGAGCCCCGCTTGCGGAAGGAGGAGGTGAAGCGGTAGAAGTTGCGGTGCCTGTTGCGCAGGTACTCGCGGTAGTTCTTGGTGAGCAGCGTGTACAGGAAGGGGTTGATGCAGCTGTTGCTGTAGGTCAGGCAGGTCACCAGGTAGTTAATGCACTTCTGGGTCTGCGTGGTGAGCTGCAGGGAGCTGCTGTACAGGCGCACCAGCTGCCAGATCCAAAAGGGCAGGAAGCAGGCCCAGAAGACCAGCACGATGCTGAAAATCATGATGAGCACCTTCTGCCGGGGGGAYCTCTTGCTCTTCTCCTTGTGCGGGGGGTTCCTCTGCGACTCCAGGTAGGTCCTGGCCAGGCGCGTGTAGAGGAAGCCGATGATGATGCCCGGGGCCATGATGCTGGTGCTGAAGAGCACGGTCAGGTAGGTGCGGTAGGCGTCCACGCTCCAGGTGGGCGCGCACATCCTCTTCACCTTGCCCTCCGCCTTGCCCCCTTCGGTCAGCGTGACCATCAGCATCATGGGCAGCGTGAGCAGCAGCGACACGGACCACACGGCCCCCGCCGTGACCTTCCGGTAGCCCCGGGAGCGCTTCAGCGTGTCCAGGGGCCGGGTGACGGCCAGGTAGCGCTCGGTGCACATCAGCGTCAGCGTGAAGATGCTGGCGTGCATGGTGAGCAGGTCGAGGCTGAGCAGGATGCGGCAGCCCAGGTCCCCGAAGTACCAGTCCTGAGCCAGGTAGGTGCAGACGATGAAGGGGATGGTGGAGAGGTAGAGCAGGTCGGCCAGGGCCAGGCTGACGATGGAGCTGTACATGGGGGCGGCGCAGCGCGCCGAGTGGCACATCACCACCAGCGTGTAGACATTGCCGGCCACCCCGGCCACGTACATCACCGACAGCACCGTCCCGAAGGCCGAGGGGATGAGCAGGGGGCCGCCCCCGGGGACGGCCCCGCCGCCGCCCGCCGTGCCGTTGTCCCCCGCCGCCGCCGTCCCGTTGGGCTCCATGGGCGGCGGCGGCGGCCCCGGCAGCGTCGCACCGGCCCCGGAGCTCCCGGCCCCGGCCGCTCCGCCCCCCGCGGGAGGCAGGGCGGTGCCGGGCTGCCCCCGGGGAAGGGCCGCCCCCGCCCCGCCGGGGCTGCCCCAGCTCCGCTGCGCTGACACCGAGGGGAGCCCCCCGCCCCGACCCCCGCCCCAGCGGGGCCCGCAGCCGCCGTCCGGGAACGGGAGCGCTCCGGGGTGTGCGGGGAGAGAGGAGCCGGCAAGCTCAGCCCCGGGCGGGGAGCCTGCGAGAGCGGCTCCAAGAGCTGGGAACGGGGCTCCGAGAGCCGGGAATGGGTCTCAAAGAGCCGGGAACGGGGCTCACCGAGCCGGGAACGGGGCTCACCGAGCCGGGATGGGGGTTCCCCGAGCCGGGAACGGGGCTCCAAGAGCCGGGAATGGGCTCCAAGAGCCGGGAACGGGGCTCCCCGAGCAGGGAACGGGGCTCCCCGAGCAGGGAACGGGGCTCCAAGAGCTGGGAATGGGCTCCAAGAGCCGGGAACGGGGCTCCCCGAGCAGGGAACGGGGCTCCCCGAGCAGGGAACGGGGCTCCAAGAGCTGGGAATGGGCTCCAAGAGCCGGGATTGGGATTCCTCGAGCCGGAACGGGGCTCTGCCTCCGGGAACGGGGCTGCAAGAACCGGGAAGGGAGCTCCCCGAGCCGGGACTGGGGTTCCAAGAGCCGGGAACGGGGCTCTCCCTTCCGAGGATGGGGCTGTCCCCGCCGGGAACCGCACTCCCCGAGCCGGGAGCGTGTCCGGAGCGCCCCGCGCCCCGCTCGGAACCAGCCCCGCCGGGCAGCGGCAGCCCGCGGCAGCCGCCTGAAAAGTTTTCCTGAGCGCTCCGCTGGGATTTGGCGCTCCCCTCCCGCGGGGGCATCGCTGGCGATGGGGCTGGCGCTGCGCTCCGGCTCCTCCGGCACAGAGGTGTCGGTGGCCGGCAGGGAGAGCCAGAGGCTCCGCGGTGCCCCCGCGCAAAGCGCTGCGGATGCGCTCCGAGAGAGGCTGAGGTGCAGGTGGACAGCGAACCCGGGCTCAAACAGCCTCTTTTCTCCTTAGAAATCGTTCCTATTTAGAGTTTTACCCTGAAAAGCACAACAGTGCTGTCATAAGGTTTAGAATTCGAGCTTTAGTGGTGGCTGGTTCTTCTAAAGAAGGGGAGGCACAGAGTGGGATGAATATGAGGTCCACAGAGACAACTCTTCCCCTCAGGCAAGAACTCTGGGGGCAGCTGCCAAATCAATTAGCACCTGACATTTCCATCCTGTTTTAGAGACAGCAGAGATAGGGCACTTTATAACCAAAGGACAACTTTCCAGGGGTACCAGAATGCTGTATTCCCTCAGCGACCATTGATTTCCAATAGGAATTAACCGGCTTTTGTGCCTTCGAACATTTCTGTTCAAAGCRGAGCGCTGAAATCACCGATAGATGTTTATTTGCCTGTTTTAACCCCTCCCGACAGTGCTTTTGTGCAAACTCTTGTCTAATTCTCAGTGCCGTGCTACGAAGCAGTGAAAATCTCGTTAACTCCTCGGAGCAGGGTTCAGCCCTATAAAAATATTGTCTTGTGAGCTTGATTGACGTCGGCTGTGAGGTGAACACACACACACAAATACAACATTTGTATTTATTCCTGGTACTGCTCCTCAGCGTTCATGCGCTCATTCAATAAAGGGCTGGCTCCAACACGGTTTGCACGCTGGTGATGGAGAAGAAACTAAACGGAATAATTTTCAGGCAGGAGAATCAGATTCAGATTCTCTCAGATTCAGGCTGAGTTCGGACGGCGGCGCTGCGGTGGAATTTCGCTGTTCTCTGAGGTTTGGGCTCCATCCCGTGCCCCTTCCAGCCCCGCATTCCCCCCGGCAGCAGCTGGGCACGGCAGCTGGGAATGCGGGCGGATGCTCCAGCGGGGCCGGAGCTGCCCGCACGGCAGTCACGGGGATTGAGTGCCGCAGGCTGCGAGCCACATCCGGGCTTGGCAYGAACGGGTCACCTCCGAGAATCGCCTGCAACTTGGGCAGCCCCGGGGCCTTTTGTTTTGGAGTTGTTCTCTCTCTTTTTTTTTTTGGTCTGTCTTCATCTAGTGACCAGGAGGAGAGCAGAACAGRTATTTTGTTTTCTGCTGTGTTACCTGATCTGTTTTGTTTTGGGTGATCACAGAAGGTGTTGGAGGTAATTTGCTCTTCTAGACAGAGAATTACTTCATCTGTTTAGGAAATACCTAATTTCAACTTCCCAGCCTTCCTTCCAGCACAAGAATATTTCATTAAGCAACACCAGGCATCAGTGAGCCTGAGAGACACTTGTTTTCTTGCACATGTAGGATACACACATTTATCCAYGGGAGCTTAGTCCTGTTAAACTCTTCAAAAATAGTTTGTGGCCTGAAGTTGCTCTGCAGCACAGCAAAAGCTGCTCTCTGAACAAAAGGCACTTCTGCTCTCCCCATGCACTGAGCCTCTGGTGCACACCCACAGGCACTGAGAGCATTTCATACCAGGTGCAACTGGGCCTGGGAGAGCTGTGATCAATCAGAATTAAAAAGGGGACGATGGAAGAGGCTGGAATACTGATGTTTCCCATTTGTCTGYGTACACAAGGAGCACATTTTTCAGCAGTGTGGGTGACAAGTTACCAGGAGAAGTGGTGAATTTTCCATTTTTTTTTTTCCAGCTGTCTGAGTAAGGACTGCAAGTGCTTTTTTGGAAGATGAATTTTAATCAAACAAGGAATAGGGAGCTCAGTGTATGATTACTGTCAGAGAAGATCCTCAGGGACTTGCACACAAAGCCAAGTCATCAAGGATCAAACTGTCTTATGAACCTCGAGATCTGTTATTCCCTGTGAGGTTTTCTTGGAAGTAAAAGTCTTGGAAGTAAAAATTCTTTCTAAAAAGTATTGGTATGAAAATGACAAATACAGTAGAATTGTAGACTCATGGAATCACAGAACGATTTAGGCTGGAAGGGAYYTTAGAGCTCATCCAGWGCCACCCYCTGCCATGGGCARGGACACCTTCCACTGTCCCAAACTGCTCCAAGTCCCATCCAGCCTGGCCYTGGACACTTCCAGRGSTGGGGCAGCCACAGCTGCTCTGGACAATACTTTGCAAATGAACTTCAGGTGTAAAATTTCCCCTCTGGAGCCAGGTGTGACTCATGCTGAGCAACCCCAGCCATCTTAAAGAATAGCTCCACGTGGCTTTTTATCCTCTGCTTTGAGCAGAACTTCTTTCAGGTGCTCATCACCTCGTTTTAGAACTTCTAACACATTTTCCTGCTCGTTAGGAAGCAGACAGCAGCAGTCTCCGTGGTGAGGGCTGCTTGAGCAGCCATGTCCAATTTTTTTTTCTTATAAAGCCCTTGGTACTCTCTGTGAATAACTGGTCTCCTTTGTTTGGCTGTGAAGGTCATGGCATATATGGTGGGCAGCTGAAGGCTGTTGCCTTGGCAAACTGAAAGGCAGCTCTCCTTGTTCCATTCACTGTGACAGGCTCCAAACTGAGCTCTGCCTGGGCAGATGAGTGTTTGGAAGCACAGGCTCCCTGTTTGTACACGCTGTCCTCCTGAAGTACCTCCTGGGTGGAATTTTATTGTGGAGAGTGAATTTCGTGTTCAGAGCAGGGAAGGATGTGAAATGCTGAGCCCTCAGTGTGAGCTTTGGGTTGAGCTGTGSAGGGCAGGTCCAGCCTTTGGCTGAGTYTGATTTTAGCTGTACARTTCTGCCTGGCCAGGTGGGCACTGRTGTTTCTCGTGCCCRGTCACCACATGGAKGATCCTCTTCCCTTCAGAAGTGCAGGAAGTAAAAAAGACTCAACTGATCCCTTGCCAAAGCATCAGGAAGGTATTTTGCTTTGGCCAAGTTCAGAGGGGTCTGGACAGAGTATCCGGGTGGGAAGGGCAGAGGATGGGATGTCTCTGGAGAAGGGCAGAGGATGGGATGTCTCTGGAGAAGGGCAGAGGATGGGATGTCTCTGGGGAAGGGCAGAGGGTGGGATGTCTCTGGAGAAGGGCAGAGGGTGGGATGTCTCTGGAGAAGGGCAGAGGATGGGATGTCTCTGGAGAAGCCCAGGGGTGAGGTTTGTCAGATCCTAAGCACGTGCTGTCAGATGAGATCTGTACATTCATTCCTTAATCCTGAACTCAGAGGCTCCGTCCTCATCTGTCAGAGCAGAGCCTGCCAGTGGAATGGAACGTGGCAGGGGAAGGGGATGACAAAGAGGAATTGAAAGCAACTGCAGCTCAGTGTCCCACGGGACAGCCCCAGGCTGCATTGCTGACTCAATGCAGATCCTTTTCTCAGGTTACCACCCAGGGGTGCCTAATCCCTGCAGCTTGGCCAGCGAACCTCACCAGAGCAGTGTTCGTGCTCTGCAGTGTGCACAGGGCCCCGCAGCTCCCTGGAATTGTCCCTGCACCAGTCAGCACTCAGCTGCAGGGGATTATGTGGGAGCGTGGAATGTGCACCCTGACTGCAGCAGGGTCACTCCTGAGCTGCACAGATAGGAGGAAGAGCAAATGTGAGCTCCAATTTCTGAGTGTGTTGCTAACATCTATATTTACATCTGTCCTATGGAGCTGAATGTGCCCTTAAATTTAAACTTACAGGTACAATTTATTTCAGTTAGAGCTTCCTCCCCTCACTCAGGGGTTTGAGATGCTCTGGAGAGGAGCCACTGGAGAGAATCCTCCCTAAAGAGGACCATGTAACAGGTTTCAGTCAGCATTATTTCAGAATGGGTTTTAAAAACCCCTCCCAGATAAAAAAGAGCATAGGAGGCACTTGCTGCTGTACTTTTAATCACAGCCCTGTGAGGACAGAGAGACCCTGAGGTGCCCCATGGACCTGTGCCCACTGGGGCTGTGGCTGCTGGTGGCTGCTCCCTTTGGACCCTGGCGCTCCCAGGGTCACTGAGAACAATTTGRTGTCACCTCAAGCACCTGTGTGACAGAAATGAGCCCAGAAAATCTGCTCCTCACCCCCTGTGCATCCAAAGCCATCAAACACCTCTAGGATGCTGCAATAAACCTGAGACCTTCAGGACTGGAGATTGCCCCTGGCAGAGGAAGCAGTGGAAAAGGTGAGGAGATCAAAGGTTTTGCCCTTGCTTTGTGCAGAACATAAAAGGTGTAAATTGGGTGCTGTTACAGTGACTTTCAGCCGCTCTGGATTTTTAGGATCTTCTCCTTGTGTTAAAGCGTTTGAGATCACTTTACAATGGAAAAAAAAAATACGTATTAATAACCCCAAGTCATTTCCTGCAGAAACTCCAACCACTGCCATTACACTTGGATGTGAATTCTTTCTCCTGCTTTGAAAGACAGAACTGTACACCGAAAAAAAATTTAAATCTTCCTTTACCATGAATGTGAGTGTAAATAAAACTGTCTTGGCTCCAGGGGGGTTTTTATTGTTCCACAACACAGCATCTGCACAGGCTGGGCTCTGCAGGGATGGTGCCTAAGAGCTGGCAGAGGGCAGGGCTGGGGGCAGCAGCTTTGATTTGGCACCCTGAGTTACCTTTTGTCTCTCTGAGGGAGCTCTGGGGACCACATGCTCAGGGCAGTGTTGCTTTTGGTGCCTGGTTTGTTTTTGTTCAAGGTGGGAAGGTTTTTATTCGGATTAAATGGCTTTTTCTACTGATGGAAAAATGAGAGACTTTGGATCTGCAGGTTTCTCCCTCCAAGAGGGTTTGGCTCTTCCCACTTGGAGTGTGCAAAGCCTTACAGCACACTCTCATCTCCAAAACTCAGCCTGTTGTTAATAAAGAGATGCTGGAAACGCTCTGATTTCCTGAGTTCTGTGATATTTCTTGAGCTATTGCCTTCAGGTGAGCAGCCTGCATTTCATGGGAGCTGGGAGAGGCACTGGTGGGGATGTGCAAGGATCTGCATCCAACGTGGTGGAGAGGGAAACTCCTGCTCTGCTTTGGAGGAACAGTGAACAGAGTGGATGTGGTTTCGTGTTGGTTCATAAGAATTGTATAAAATTGTATAAAATTGTATAAAAACTCTTGACAGATGTGAGAAAAGGGTGGAAGCCCAAGGAATCTCCTTTTGCCAAAGAAACAATTCCTGCTCAGGCCTCATGCTTGGTGGCTGGGTCAGAGCTCACTTGAGTCAGTGTGAGCTTTCTCCTGGATTTCAGTGAGGTTTTTTTCTAGAAAACCTCAGAATTCTTGGTTTAGATCAATTTTAGAAAGAGGATTTAGGCACTTTTTAAATGTTCCTCTGTGTTATGTGCTGGTTTTTTTTCCCAGGGAAGCTGTCTGCACTGCATTGTGTAGTAGGCTCTTGAAAGCATAAGTAGTTATGTAATTATTAGAATGATATTTGCATTCCCAGCCAGGCTGTGTAGATGGTAATACATGCTAATTAAATACCAATTAATCATTTTCAAAAATAAGATCTGAATCCATACAGCTTTCACAGATGTAGTAAATACTCATTGCTCATGAAGAACATATCAGGTGTGTTTTAATATGCAGCCCTAGTCCCATATAAACACATTGTGCCAATTATTTGGAACAGATTTAATGTGCTTTTTATTCATATTGCACTGCTGACTGAGTCACAGTCACTGTAATGTATTTTACTGCTTTTATATTAGTTCCCCCCAATGCTTCCAGCTGTTCACATTGGGATGAATTTCCAACCATCAGCAAATGGAATTTAATAAGTTTTACCCTGCGAGGTGGAGGGGTTTCCTCATCCTTAATCCAATCCAGGTAGGCTGATGAGAACATTTCTCTGTTTTTGTGCAGTTTGAGGCTGCTTGGCTCTGSCAGGGTATTTTCCATCTCTTTATCTGCAGGCTTCTGAAACTCTGAGGGAGGGAATCCATGTCCCCATCAGGCTGAGATGCTCCTGATTTGAGACACACTCATGTTCAGCTCGCTGAGGTTGGGTTTATCCCCCCAGGGCTGCAGCACAACTCCAAACTTGCAGCAGAGCCTGAGTTCACAGAAGCCAGTCTCCCTCTGGCAGCAGAAACTCCAGTAGTGGAAATCTGTTTTACACACATTCTGTGGGTTCCCAGGTCAAAGGTTTGGCAGTGGCAGAATTCAGGCTTTGCCTGCAGCCTCTGTTGTGTGGATAAACATTTTTTCAGTATTTCTTTCATGTAGTCAAAGTGGTTTCTAAGCTCTGATGTATTTGCTGTCACTAGAAATGTCTCCCAACTCCATACAGCACAGAACCGAGCTGAATTTGTGAAGAATACATTTTTTTAAAAATTTGCTTCCTTTTAAAAGTACCTCTAACTTCTTTTGGTTATTTATTACATCACTTAGGGGTTCCAGAATCAAGACAGCTGGAATTTTCCTTCCAGCTCTTCTTAGTTTGTTCCTCCTCACATTTAGGAATCAGGCTCTCAGATTTTCAGGGTCTTTAACTTCTGGAGCTGGTGACACCTTAAATGAATTATATCAGCTCATTGGGTTTCATTTAGAAACCAATCAACCCAAATCATCTTCAGGACTTTGTAATGAAACKGAGTTCAAGCACTTCTCTCCAAGAGTTTTCCTGAGGCGCTTCTGCTCAAGCTGTGCTGCATTTATGGGACAATTTAGGCATGAAGCTCRCTTGAGACTTCATCAGCAAGGTAAGAGAGCATTAGTAATTATTCTAATTTTTCAAGCCAAGGTATTTGTTTGGCAGAATGGCTCTGTGCTTCCTTTAAAGTCACTGCATCTATTTTTTTTTCTTCTTTTTCCTTAATAACTAGCTATAGGAAAGGTAGATTCTCAGTTTGTGTCATTTGCTCTTTTGGTCATGTTGTTTCCCAACAGAGAAATACAAATTTGCTGTTCCTAAGAGCAAGATTTTTTTCCTGTATATTGACAAGAAAAAAAAAAAGCCATTTAATTGAGATAACTCCGGACAAAACCCTGCTGCTCACTTTTGGGCAGCTCTGTGTGGATGCAGGGGGAGAACTGATGTGGAGCCTTTGCCCTTTGAGCCCCTTGCTGAACCCAGCTGAGCTTAACCCTGAGCTAATTCCTGTCCCAGCAGCACAGTGAGCCTCAAACCCCAAAGAACAGCAAAGCCCAGCCTAAAACACCAAAGCCAAAGCTAATTGAGCTGGCCTGGGAGCCAGTATTTCAGAGTCTGGGGAATGGAATGATGCTGTCTCTTTTCAAAAGACAAATGGATGATGTTAAGTGTCATCACAGGCTCCTCTCATTAGGTTGAATTCACTCAGGAGTGCTTTTGTATTCAGAAGAACATTATGTGGAATAGAAAGTGCTCAGCCACAAAGCAAGCTATAAAAAGGTYAATGATTTCAAGCCAAAGTTACATAGAAGCAGTGCTAATGTTACAGCTTGTGTTATTCCATTTTTCYGTGGCAGTGCACATCTGTTCCTTCCATTTCAGTGCAGGTTTGGGTCTCGTGGAAGGGCTCTGAGAAGAGCAGGGTACTTGACTCTGCTTTTGTGCTGGGCATGTCAAAGGCCTGCAGCCTGCTCCTGGCTCTGAGGCATTTAAGGATTTACCTCCCAGCTCTAGGGAATAATGAACATCAATGGAATTAATGGCTACTCCTCAAACATTTAAAAAAATCCCCCAAACAATCCTGATTCTGCCTTTTGCAGAAGTCTGGGTTCAAAAAAAACCTCCCACTGCTTTTTAAGTTGCTGTGTCTCAATGAAAATGGTGAAAACTTGAGCCAGAAGCAAAACTACTCCTAAAATCAGATATTAGGAAGAAATTCTTCTTTAACACAGGGTGCCCAGAGCAGTGTGGCTGCCCCTGCATCCCTGGCAGTGTCCAAGGCCAGGCTGGACTCTTGGAGCAGCCTGGGACAGTGGAAGGTGGGGTGGCAGGAAATGGTTCTGAAGGTGATTTTTGGTGGCAGGAAATGGTTCTGAAGGTGGTGGGGTGGCAGGAAATGGTTCTGAAGCTGATTTTTGGTGGCAGGAAATGGTTCTGAAGCTGATTTTTGGTGGCAGGAAATGGTTCTGAAGCTGATTTTTGGTGGCAGCACATGAAATGCCACCTTGCTTGCCAAATTGCATTTTCAAACAGCAGAACAACCCAACCCAGGGCAGCTGCTGCTGGAATTTCTGCAGTGTTGAGTACAGGTGATGAATCTTTGCCCACAAAGCTCCTCAGGCACGTTGCTGGTCTCTGGCAGCCCTGACTGAGGGAGAAAGTGGCTCTAATTAGTCTGCAGACAGGTCTTCAGTGAAATGGATTTCAACTTTTGGAAATCAATGGGTGGAATCAATCTACAGTAGAGTCTTTTACTGATTAAATATCACTTCAGCCTCCTTTGAGGACARGATATTTACCTCTTTAACTGCTCARACTCCTAAGGAGAGACCTCCAGGGGACAGCAGGAAGGGGGAAGAACATCTTCATTTTCTTGTTGTTTGAAGGGGCAATCCTRTCCTTCCTCCTTTGCTCCTGGCTCTCCAGAGAATATTCTGATTAAAAAGCTCAGCCTTCCAGATCCTTCCAGATTTGTACAGATCATKAGAAAGAACATTCACTGATGGGGTTTTTTAGTGCTTTGTGGGTTGCTGGAGTGATGTTTGCAGGCAGCTGCAGGCCCAGAGGAGCTCATGGCAGAGTGAGAAGTGCCTCATCTCAATGTACACGAGCCAAGTGTTCTCCTTTTGCAGCGATATTCTTCATTTTTGCAGGAAACAACCCTCAGAGAAGGCAGGTTTTTCTTTTGTCACCAAAGGCCAGAGCAGAGCCTGTCTGTACCTTGCTGTTCCTGCCTCCCTGTGCAATTTTTGTCAGCACAATGAAGGACCTCCAGGTGCTGTGTGATGCACAAAACCAGCACCTCAGAGCCTCCTTTGTACTCATCTTGTTTCCACCCTGAATTGTAAAAGCAAGGAAAGATTCCTAGCAGCACCACGAGGGAAATATTTGCTTTATCAGGGCACAAAGCTTTCCTGGGGGGCCTGGCTGCAGCTTCTGGGTGGTGCAAAAAATCTTCATGCAAACCCATCTGTACCTGCAGCCCACGAGGATTCTGCCCAAACTGAAGGCAGATCTCAAGCCAGAGGTTCTGTGTGTCATCTATTGTAAAAAGAGAGCAATAAAACACAATTTGTAACATCACCCTTTGGGGTTTTACCTTTCAAAACAAAGAACTCTGCTCAGGGTTCTCACATTGCTCTTGAAAGCAGAGAATCTGAGGGATTTATTTCACTGAAATGGGGGTTTATGGCACTTCCCATGTTGGTAGACAACTTGTGGGCTTGGAGCAGGGCCATGTGTTTGCACCAGCAGGAAATTAAAATTACCAACTGCAGGCTGGTACTCTGTGCTGGTGACTCAAACTGTGATGACAATTGAAGCTGAGCTTCAGGAACCAAATATTAGCACTGATTATGATTCTCCCTGTCAGCAGAGGAGCGTGGCAGTTGCTGAGAAATGTGATCCACCAAGGTTATGGGTTCTTAGGAGTTTTTTTTTTGAGAAAAATGCCATTTTTTTGTGGCTAGAAGCCCATGTTGATTATTTTGAATTTCTCATTTTACCTCCTTTTATCATGGAAGTAATGAGTCAGAGAAAAAAGTCTGGCATCCCAGCAAGAGTGGGGTGCATCAAACCTGAGGGTGTCCTGCACCTCACAGAAATGGCTTTAAAATAACTTGTGAGATGGCTCCTTGGGTGTGTTAGGTAAAGCAAAAGGTTTAATAAACTGATAAAATAATGAACAATACAGAACAAAATAGAATCTGAGCACAGAAGCAAGCATTGATACCTGGTTACAACATCCCAAAAAGAATCTCTGTGCTCTCCCTTATGTGCTCAATTATTTGGGTGGGTTTTTTTAGCAAACATCTTTTAAAAACCAGCCCATGCTGCAAGGATCCTGCAGGGCAGCCAGCAGGAGTTACCTGGCTCAGCTCTGCTCCAGGACTGGAGGAGAAATGCTCCTTCCCTTTGTGCAGAACCCCAGGTTCCCTCTGGGCTGTTGTGGTGCTTTTCTCCTGGAAAAACCTCAGTTCAGGCTCTGGGTGAAGAGCAAGGAGCCTGGATTAGGGTAGGACAGAGCCCAGCAGGAGCACTGAGGTGTGGGAATGCACCTGCASAGTGCCCTGAACTCCCTTTGCAAATCCCTCATCCAAGACAACACCTTTTTTAAATTTTTTAAAATTTTTTTTTGCAGCAAGTCGTGATTGCCCTCAGCTCCCCCTGGTGCTGCTGACAKTGATGCATATCATGGTTGCTGTATAAATGTGCATTTAATCAAAATGAGGCAGCAAACTCCCACGTTTCCCTGGTGCCTGAGCTGCTCCCAGTGTAATTTTTGYTCCTGTGAGGTTTCAGTATAAAAATATCTTTACTAGAGGGTGTGGAGAGGTATCAACTTTTTTTTTTTTTAATTTTTATTTTTTTGTTCTTTTCAGCTTGCAGATGATGCAGCACAGCCTGTGTTTCACTGCTGCTGACAGTCCCACTGTGACTAAATCCAAACTTCAATTTTGTATTTAAATGGAGGCGTGAGGGAGGCGAGGGGAAAGACTTTGCAGTGAGA
>CADDXX010000432.1:379106-409400 GCA_902810485.1 Alauda arvensis | reverse complement strand
GTGTTGCAAAATAGAAATTTGAGTGTTCTGGAAGGAGCTCAGAGGTTCTGATTCATTTAAAAAAAAAAAGCATTTAAAACAAATAAATAAGAAATGATAAAGGAATTTCCTCTGGCAGCAGATGCTCCCAGCTGCTGGCACGGGCAGGAAGCAGCACCCCCAGGACTGATGACTTGTTRCCACAATTTTCACTCTCTCTGTCTGAAGCTTTCCAGGCTTGCAGCTCAGAAGAAAAAAAGAACAACCTGGTCTAGTGAAAAAACAYTCTGAGATTCTGTGATTTATAACTTTTGGCAACATCTGAAATACTTGTTTCCTCAAACAGTTTGGGTAATTTTAAAATTTTTTTTGCTTTCTCTTGAATTTAGGACTCTGCATTTCTTCCTTAGCCCTTCACTCATGCTGCTCCCAGTGCCTGCAGAGCACAAAAATTGCATTTCTTCCCATGCCACTGTTTGGATCTCCTGTGTCAGCCTGCTCCTGGATTGGAAATCAGAAATGTAACCATGTACATGTGATGAGGAAATCAGAAATGTAACCATGTACATGTGATGAAAAATCAGAAATGTAACCGTGTACATGTGATGAAGCCTTGCTCCAGCTCCTGGTGACTCCAAACCATTTATCCATGTGCTTTCCTGCAGCTCCAAGGATCTGCACTAGAGATTCCCAGGACAGTGTCAGCTTTTCCTCTGTCACTGATGRGAGCTGATTTCAGCTGTGTTATCTCCACTGCAGCCTCCAGTTCTTGCTCTGACTCYTGTATGAGAGGGAAGGAAAAACCACCAGTGTGAAATCAATCGGGATTGAACACTGGGAGATCTTTTATTCATAAAGTTCATGGGGTTTTTTTTCTGGATTTTCTGCTGCAGGATCTTGAGGAAGTGATGGCAAGCTGATATTGCTCCTGTATCCATGGAGAGTAAAAAATCACCTCAAGCAGGGGCCAGCAGAGAGGGGCAGGGGTGGCTGGGGCAGTGCTGGCTCCTCACTGGTTTTTTCCCTCCTCACTCCAGGGCAGACCCATCCCCAGTTTAATTCCCCAGGTGTGGGTAGAAAACACTTCCACTTCCTTTGTTTAAACCCTGGTTTCACTCAGTGAATTGCAGGGACAGTGAAAGGCTTGGGCAAGGCAGGGCTTTGTGGAAAGCCACTTTTCCCACTGACATGGAACCATCCATCCTCACCCTTCACCTGGCAGCTTTGAAGTGTGAGAGCACACAGTTCTTCCTGGGAAAAAAAGAACTGCTCAGTGTCTTTTGAGCTCAGGGATGAATGGGAGGTTCCCTCCAGCTGATGCTGGGTGTGTGACCAGCTGGAGTGAACCTCCCATTCATCCCTGAGCTCAAATTCATCTCTGACCTGCTCTCTGAGAGGCATTTTAACATCCTGCTGGTTTTACCCTGCTGCCAGGCTGCCCCAAAAGCTCAGTCTCTCATCACCTGCACAGCGATTTCCTCCCTGCAGGTGCTGGGTGGGCAGCAGCACTCKGGGGTGGCTCCCTGCCCCCTCTCTAATGGGATTTTCACAGCACATTTCCCCTCCGTGCTGCTCCTTTGGGAACGCTGTGCCTCCCTGCAGGCTTGGGAGATGTGAGGAGCTCTCAGGTGCTGCATTTGCATCCCATAAAAACCATTTGAGTRTTCTCTGGTTGCCTTTGCAAAGCACCCTCTGGTCATAAAGAAATGTGGGTTTTATTCTGAACAGGACAGAAGTGATCGGTAAATTCATACTGCTGCAAGGAGCTCCATTTGCTCCTCTTTTGAAAGTCCACAAGTCCACGTGGAAAAACGGGGAAATTGGAACATTGTGGYGACATCAACACATCGTTTGTTTCCTAATTGAGCTCTTAATCAAGGAAAAATGAGGACGTTTCAATTCACTTCTCACTCCCCCAGCAAACAAGGATGCAAAGTGCCAGAAAAGCGTTGTAATGATTGTGTTGTGTGTGGGTCCTCTTCAAAGAGGCGAGTGCTGTAAATGGAATTATGGTAATGATGTGATCATTGTCTGGGCTGGCTTAATGAGTTTAGCGGCCGCTGCAATATTAAATGCTCTGCACTTAAGGAAAAACACCTCCTGTTCCACCCCAAAGAGATCAGAAAAAGCTGCTGGAGCTTTTGCTGCGGTGCTGGATGCATCACATGGGGCTCTGCACGCTGCCAAAATCGCTGCTGGTTTGGACASCGTGCTCCTCTGTGGGTTTGGCAGCTCTGGTGCTTCCACATAAACACAGGGATGGGCTCTTGCAGGATGTGCTTTGAATGGATTAATGAATGATGGGGATGTTTGACACTGCAGAGAGGGGGAGAGAGTGCCTGGAGAGTGCTTCGTGTATATAAAAAAGTGAGTGTCCAGAAAAAAGAGGGTTCTGTGGCAGTCTGACATAACAAATCTGGGAATTGGGGATGTGGCAGGGACAGGAACAAGGTGCAAGGTGTCAGGAAAGGTTCTGGTACAGCCTGGTCCATATTTGGTTGTGTTAAACCTCTCCAGGTGCTCTGTCACAGGGTGTCCCAAGGACACTGCCCTCTGTGCTGCTGCCTTGGCTCCTCTGGGCAATCCCTGGGCATTGGGAGCTCTGGGAATCYCCTCCTGTCCCAGCTGAGGTCCTGCACAGCTCAGGGAGAGGCAGGAGGCAGSTGGGGATGGACAAAACCTGCCTGGCTTTGCTGGGGAGCTGTTCCTGAGCAGTCCCAGTGGGATGGAGCCTCAGAGGCAAGGACAGAAACACCCACACAGGAGAGCCCAATTCTAATATAGTTCTTTGTTTGAAAACAAAACAATGATGTAACTTGGACTGTGGAAAAACTCTTTCTTTTTGCACTGAATATTTTTAAACTAAAATTGAGGGACCTCTCAGTCAGATGAGTTGTTATTATGGAGCTCAGCTGTGTGATTCTCCTGCAGGATGAGGTGTCTCCCATGGTCAGACCCTGTCCTGACCTTTGGTTCATGTTCCTGGGACTTCAAATGCTTCCATCCTTGATGGTTTTGGTGTAAAGAAGCCAGGCCAGGCYTGAGGCAGGCATCTTTGAGAGTGAATGTGTTTGTATGGGAAATCTGAAATTAATTTTCAGGCTGTTGAACTTTAATTAAATTTTGCTGCTCAATAATGATGCTTTGTCTCTTCTGTTAATTCCTCAAAAAAAAGCCCTAATTTAAACATCCTCGGATTCTGCTGGGAGATGTGAGTAAATAGGAGCTACTTATGGATTCTGGTATGGTGAGAAAAGAAATTATTTCTCCCTCATGATTGGAAACTCATTCACAGTCTCTGAAAAAATTTGAATTAAAGAAAATTTTCATCGACTGGCCTAGGGCATGAAAGAGATTTGGAGCATTAATACAGAAACCTGCCTCATGCTGTGGTTTGCATGACAACAATGTGAAGGGGTTAAGGRATATGCAGGAAGTCAAAGGGGTGCATTAAATCATCCCTGAGTGAGGAGAGTMCCACGAGCCAGGGGACAGAGCTCTCATTGCCAGCATGTGTCTGTCTGGACACTCRTTCTGCTCTTCACACCAGGAAAATGTCAGCTTTCTCTGGGACCTGTGCAGAGATCCAGGCATGAAAACTGTGAGTTCTGGCAGCTGGGATTTATTGATGTGCTCAAGTGTTTTTTTCTTCTCCTAATGTATACACTTAGCAATGTGATGCCTGAAGTCTTAGCTTTCATATTTTCCAGATTCTSTACATAACTCTGAACTTCTTTTAAAGTGTGAGCAAGTTCTCCTCACAGCTCAGTCAGACACAACAATCCTGTTCCAGCCCCAGAACCAAGGGCACCGTGGCAGCTTCAGCCCAAAAAAGTGCAAACAACAGAGAATTGAGGGGAGCAATCTGGGAGGATGGGACTTGATAAACTGAGACTGTAATTGGATAATTAACCCCAATATGGAAATGGGCAAAAATTTATAAAAGTGTGAAAACTCCTGACTCTGGATCCATTTTGGGTCCACTTTGGGTCCACCAAGCTCTTGTACTGCCCAAAGTGTGACCTTTAAAGTCCWTTTTAATAAACCCCCACTTTATTCCTTTAACTCTGTCCAGCCTCTCCAGGCACCAAACGTGGCAGGGGACAAAGGCACTGCGTCCCCATTAGTTATGTGGAGCAAATGTTCTGCTTTTTTCATCGAGTCAATTAAGATGCTGTTTGTAAGTACAAAATGTTTGTTCTAGACAAGCTGATCTATGGAGCTGAGCTGGGGCTGCATTTTCCAGGAACAAGCAGTCCCATGGAATGTGTACTCACTGTTGGGAGAAATGTCAAATGCAAGTGGATTTTGTGAAACCTCTCTGGTTCCTCTGTGTGAATATTAATGGTGGTGGCTTGTTGTTTTCATGATCAACTCAGCTATTAAATTACTGGAAAGAAATCCACCACTTTGACAAAGATGCCTGGATGAGTCATGTTCATTTATAACAAAGGGAATTTTGGTTGGTTTCTGACTCTGAAAAAACCCAATACCCTGCACAAGTTTGTTGGGGCTTTCATTTAAAAACACATTTTTAACATAATGAGAGGGCTTCAATCTTAAGTTTCTGGGGTAGGGGAGCYTTAATCCATCCCACTCCTGCTGGTTTGAKGYCAGTGCCAGCAAGAGAAACCTGGGGAGGRGCTGCAGGTGAGCAGAGAAAGCTTGGAGAGCAGCAGGAAGCATTTCAGAGGATGGGAAAGGTTGGAAGGGACCACTGGGGTCACCTGGTCCCACCTCCCCTCACCCTCTCTGGACAATCTGAGCAGGGCTTGGTCACTGCCCAGGGGAGAAGTTCTGCCTCATGTCCAGCTCCAGCTTCCTGAGCATCAATTCCTGCCCATTCCTCTTTGCTCAGCACTAAGGAGATGAACCTGTTTGGGGTTTGGGTTTTTTGTTTGTTTTCTTGTTTGTTTGTTTTTTTTTTTCCTTCCTGTGTTCTTCTCCAGTGTCTGGCTGTGGATTATCCCATCTCACCATGGAGATCCACCCATCCTGGTCTATTCCTGCTTTCCCAGACAGATTGCAGGTTTCCTTATCACTTTACCACTCCAATTGCAACCCTCCAAGCTGCAGGGAATATCCCAAAGCCACACGTGTTTTAGTAGCTCCGTTTTTGTGCTCTTTAGCCAAAACATGATTCAAACTCCTGACTCTTCCTCCTCTCTCCCCTCAGCATGAAATGCTGGATTTTGAAACTCTCCAGGGGGATACAAAAAGAATGCTGGACTGGTATGAATAAAGCAATCGTTTCCAAAGGAAAGCAGCTTGGAAAAAATGTGCTTGTTGGAGTCCCAAAGAGTTGGTTCCTGACATTTCCCACCTGCTGGAGTCCTGGTGAGCTCCCTGGGCTTGTGTAACACGGGAGGCCAGGGCAGGTGAGTACACAGCATCTCCTCCCTTCTAATCAGAGAAGGCAGAAGCAGTTTTGGGTCTGTTCTGTGACATTTATAAAGCCTGACACTGTTCTGTCTGCTGCTGCTGCTCTTGCCTGGAGGCAATTCAAGGGTGAGGTGTCCTGGCTGGAGCGAGACCCATTTGTTCTGGTTTTGGGTGGACACCAAACCATTCCTCATGGTGGCATTTTAGCCCTTGGAGATCCTTCCCCAGGTGACTGATGTGGGTTTGCACACCCAGAGCAGGGCTTGGTGCCAGGGGGACACTGCTGAGCCTGGKCCCTGGGCAGCCCAGGAGGGGGATGTGATAATTTGGTGTTATCTCTGTAGAGCATGAGAGTTGTGGGATGGAGAGAGGAAAAGTGGCTGGAGAGAGGTCAAAGACTGAGCCATTGCTGAAACCAAATACTCTGAAGCGTGGTTCTTGGCCAATTATGCAGCTACAGAAGCCCTGATTACATAATTCAGTTTTACCAGGGTATATTTCATAACCAAAACATCATTTGAAAGCACATTGTTTCCAAATTCAACCCATCTTAAGAACAAAAAGACTTTGTGAGATGTTTTGGGAGATGCCCTGGGAGGCAGCAGCCAGGAGGAGCTGCAGGTTCTGCCTGCCCAGGAGGAGCTGCAGCAGCTCTGCCTTGTGCTTTCTGCTTGTCTGAATCACTGAAATGACAGAGCCTCAGAGGCTGCTCAGGGCACAAACCCTGCCCTGCCCTGGGGCAGGTGCTGGCTTGAGGTGGTTTGCAGCCCTTATTTAACAAAAGAAGCTCCATGCAGATGACAAAGGCAGTGAACAGGAGCAGGACACTTGATTTCTTTTCAGTTTGGACAGGGCAGTGAAGTCACATGCCAACAAGGCAGGAAATTAGATTTTCTTTTCTTTTTTAAATAAAATGCAATGGTGTTATGCTAAAATCCCAGGAAATCTTGGAGCTAACCAAGGGGGCAGTGTAAACACTGATGCCCCAAAGCCTGGAAGTTYATGAGGCATTAAAGCAGTGCCTGAAGCTCTCTGGTGCCCTGTAAATTGTTCTGTTACATAAGCATGTCTTCTTATGGCTTAACTTGTGGATATMAAATCCCTCCAGGCTGATAACAGGAGATGCCTCAGCCTGGAAAATCTGTCCTTTATTTACTTTGCAGGTTTGCAGGAGTGAGGAAGCTTAGCTGCCTTTAAGCCTTTCTGGCCTCAGTGSTTGCTGTTTTGGCCACAAAGCTGAATCCAGGTTGGCTTCCCACTGAGCTTTAACTCAAATTATGTTTGTAGCCTCGAATTCCTGCAATTCCACCAAGGATTCTTCTSYAAATTGCAAAAAAAAAAMMCMAAAAACTTGGCATAAAGYTTRTGTGATAGGGGAAGAGTGTCCAGGAATGCTCAGCACAGATCTGGCCCTGCCTCAATCGTGGGGATGCTGCCAGTGGCTGGGGGAAGCTGAGCTGGGAAAGGTCTGTGGCAGCTGCCTGTGCTGGTGAATTTGGGTCAGCCTGGASCACTTCTGCAGCATCCAGATGGCCTCCCTGCCCCAGTGCAATAATCCCCCGGGCAGCTGCTGCCATGGCTGTGAGCAGCTTTTTCCTCCAGTGGGCCTAAGCAGCGTCATCAACAGATCCCAAGGAAAAAGTGAAGTGATTCTTTCTGGAGCTTTGCTCTGTGTCTCTGGGTGTGAAAGCAGCTTTGGACAGGTCAGAAATGTCTGGAAATCCTCTTTGTTGTGGCTGGTGCTGGAGGARCTGAAGCTCAGGGGTGCCCAGGAGGTGTTTGTAGGGTGGCATTGTCCCTGCCCCTGGTGACACAGGCTGGCAGGACACCCTGAGTGGGACCATGGGGAGGTGCAACCCTGCAGTGTCCACAGAGCTCTGGGTTTGCACAGCAAAACAAAGAGATTTGARCTGTCAGAAGGATTTGTGTATAGATTATTTTGGGGTTTTGTTGTTTACATGTCCCTGCTGCTGCTCAAGGCTGCTGCAGTTCTTGATGCTGTCACCTGTTTGTGAGGTTTTGAATAAATTCTTCGTTGTGCCTCAGTCTCTCTGCTGRAAAACAGATTATGGTGTTTATCACCATTGTGAAATGCTTTGTTTTCTGCAATTAAAAAGCCACGAATAAATTATTTTTATTATCCTGCTGCACCATTTGCCTTTCTTACCTCTGCAGCAGCTGGGCATCCTTATTTTGATGATCTCTATTTTCTACTTCTTTATTTGCACTCAGATGTGATGCAAAATCCCATGGTCCAGTTTTCAAAAGGAATTCAGAAGGGAGAGAATTAAATTGATATATTGTCAGGGCATGGACATGACCTTTGAGAGATGCTGCTGGAAAGCAGAGAATTTCCCCCAAATCCTGGTTTATGACTCCATGGAGKGCCTGGCCTTTGGAGAAAAGCTCTGCCTTGCATCAGGGCAGGTGGGGGAAGACATCAGGACATTTAGGACAATTCTACTTCTCTTATTCTGGAAGTTTTTTGGTTGTAAGCACCTGGCTGAGGCTCATTGTGGATACCTGCACTAGAGCCAGGCATTTGTTGGGTTAAGCCAAGCAAGGCCTGGAGCAAGTTTAATTTCTGCCTGACCTTCATTTGCTTTCCAACAGCCCCCCCAGGCCTCAGCAGGTAAATAATTTCCCCAGCAAAGTGCAAATGGAGTTGCCATTAATATTAACASCAGCTGTAATTTGCTAAATGGACTCCTTGCTTAACTGTGTGTTTCTGGAAGGTTTGAACAAAGTCAGGGTGTGATCACTGCTATGCAGCAGCTGCAGGCTTGAGGATGGGAAATGAGGAAATAATGAGTTGGCAGGTGGCCTGTAATTACCTGCTCAGGATGGTCTTGGTGTGAGATGAAATGCTCAGCACTTGCCCTGGAAATAAAAGTGACTTTCCTGGCTGATGTGCTGTGTGTCTCTGGGGCAGGGGGCTCATGAGCAGGGCATCCCAACCCTGAATCTTTGTCATTAGCTGCATTCCTGCCTGGTGCCAATCCTGCAGGAGTCTTACAAGGAGAGCTGACTTCTCTGGGCAAAAGTCACATTTTGGGTCACTTTGCTGGCTTTCTGAGCTGATTAATCTGGCAGGGATTTATGTTAATGTGTCAGGGCTTTACAAGACTCAGTTCTCTCTTTTTTTTTTTTGGCAGCTGGAGTCCTTTTGAATTGTAATTTAAATATCAGTTTAATAATCAGAATGACTTTTTTATTTTTTCCCCCTCAGTGAATCTATTAAAGTTTTATGGGCTATAGAATCTTTGGTTTCTCCCATGCTTCTTTATGCTGCAGCATTTTAATTTACCCTTCCATCATTGGAATGGTAAACAGGGAGGAAGGGCATGGCTTAAGGATGTTATTTTCTAGGCTGCTGTTCATCCTAGAGAGATGGAGCTAATTAGGAAATGCCTTTGAGCACTTCAGAAAGGCCCAGTGCAATTTGCTCATCACTGTTGARCTGTGCTGGTTCATTCTGGGTGTTTGAGACTTCCTCAAACCTTGAATGCTCCCAAAATTCTGTTTGAGTGTCCTGTGGCTCTCACCATGGCCCAGGGGCTGTCCCTGCCTGGTGACCCTGAGGATGCTTCATCCTCCTCTGCCACTCCAGTTCCCCTCCAAATTACACTGACCCTGGTGCTGGGAAAGTTGCTTAAAAGATGCTCAAAGAGCTCTCAGCCCCTCGTTTGAAATGCTCTCTGTGTTTGACATTCTGGTGTCTGTTGGCTGATGTTCCTGCAGCCACAGAGTGTGGTGAGCATCCCCAAATATCCCCTGCAGCTGGGGGAGACCCTGTGGGCACTGCAGAGACCTGGGCATTGCCAGGGGTGGCTTTAGGGAGGCTCAGAGGGTGCAGCTCTGAGATAAAATACTGAGAATTACAGGACAGATGTGATTATAAAGTGAATATCCCACTGCATGTCAACAAAATGTGAATTCTTGCACTTCCTGTCTGTTAAATGCTCTATCTGTTAATGGCAGCTGTAATAATTATTCCTTAAATAAATATTCCTTATTTAATAATAAGGAATGTCTTGGTGATACTCTCATTGAATTAATGGAGAACACAGTTATGCCACAATGGTAAGAGGAAAACCAGGAGCCTGGGTGAGATTGTAATGAATTCCCTTTGCAAATAAATAGGGTGGAAACCCTTTTTCTTTCTGCTGTGTTACTGTTCTAGTCCAAAGGGAAACGAGCAGTCTTGGGTGAACAGAATTATTATTGTTAGAAGGAGTAAAATACATGGTTTGATGTTCTGTCAGTGTATGAATACAGTTAAAATTGYGTGTGCTTTCCATGGCAAAATCATTTAAAAGCATAATTCCTGCTTTTTGTGTGTTTGCCTAAGRTTTAGCCCACATATATTGAAAATAAAAAAAAGGTGTCAAACTGTTTTGTGAAMAATAATAAGCACAGCACTTTAGAGAAGTGGAGGATTATTTTTAGAAACAGAATCTGGGGWATACATAATTGGCAGTGCTGAAGTGTGATGTTTAATTGCTTGTTTTTTCTTTCAGCACAGGAACGTTGTGAATCAAACTCTTAATTCATTGCAAAGCTGTTCCTGTGCCCAGGTCAGAACTGCAAGGAATCATCCCAGTGTGGTTTGCACTGCTGGGGACCTGGAGGRATCCTCCAAGCTGCTGTTTGGGAATGGACTTGAATTCTTCACCACGGATTTCCCACAAACAGCAGAATTTTCTTTTAATCCTCCCCTGTTTTTACATCACCCTGTGATTTATGGATGTGGGGCACAGGTGGGAATTCTGTGGTGGCAAGAAAGGAACAGAACCAAGCTCCAGAGGCAGAGCTTGGAGCTGTGCARTTGTTTTTCATCCATCCTTGGGGGTGGAAGAGGAGGACAAAGCAGGAGTTTCCCATTGTGAGGAACTCACTTCACTTTGGATCTCTGTGGTGGCAGTGGGACTTGCTCAGGCTGCATCTTCTCTGTGTAATAATTTGATCTGGAGCTGCCTTTGCCTCCTCTGGGCTGCTTTGTTTTTGTAGCCTGGATGTGGATTGATGGGAAATTGTTCCCAGGTCACTGCACAAATTGGAAAAGGGATGAATTATGGCTTGGTTTCATCTTTTTCTTTCTGTATCACTCGGATCCTGAAGCTCACAGAAGACATTTGCTGTGGGCAATATGCAATGAATATGAACTGTTGGATGTTGGAGCATGTTGTGCAGACTGCAGGGAATCCTCCTCACCACTGAGTGTCATTGTTAACTCAGGAGAAACGAGAAAAAAAAATTGATTTGGGGAAAGATGGGGAGGTGAATGAGTGTGGGGAGTGTGGGAGGGCATTGCCACCACTGGGATGGATGGGTGGATGGCAGGGTTTGCTTCCCTCAGGAGTGCTGGGGGCTGGGAATGGCTTGGRAGATGCACCTTGGACACTTTGGGATCAATGCTTTGGGATCTCTGGGACCCTCTCAGATGGTTGATCCGTGTTGTCTCTGCTCACCTCCCACCCARCCCAGGCCTCTGAGATSTCCCCAAAACTGGTGGCACTTCTGRTGTTTCTCCAGGTTTGTGCCCACTGGAGTCTCCTCTGTGCTGTGGGGTCAAACCCAACGCTTTTCCCTGCTCTCAGTGCCCCTGTGGGTTCCTGCCTGCTGCTCAGGGTGAGGCAGAAGGGCTGGAGCCTCTCCCAGCTCCCAGAAGCCATTGCCATCTGAGGCAAAATTATTTCCATAGAAGGAAAAAATACTTTGAGAGAAATAGTTCAAACAGTGCTGTGTGCAGCTGTTTTCACACAGTGAGTTTATTACCTGTGAGCATTGCCACTTTGTGTGAGCAGAGTGCAATTTCCTCATATGTTAACTCACAGATTAATACTTTTCCTGTGTTGTCCAGAGAGTTGAAGCCTTGAAGTTTTAAAGCCCTACTGTGGAGTATTTGTTGTGCAGGGTAAACTCACYTTTATCATCATTGCCCATGCTGGGACTCTGCTTTTGGGAGTYTGGGATTAAAGTGCATCCTGCATTAAGCCTTCATGTTAATAATATTGCCTTCAATGAGAGCAAAAGAGGGATGGGAATTGGGTTGGGAGAAGGAAACTCACAGGTAGGAAGGCATTTAGTGCTGGATTTTCTAAGTGAGCAGTGTTACTTTAATTCTTCTTAAAAATAATCTTGTTCTTCCATCTTTGTGCTACACCTTAGCAAGCAGCTGCTCTGCAGAGTTGCCTTCAACACTGATAAAACCTTTGCAGAGWGGCAAAATCTGTCTCAAACCCCTCTATTATTTGAAACAAGATACTGCTGTTGTACTGACAGAGGAGGAGAGGRAAGCTCCTCCAGCTGCCTCCACTCCAGCAGGATTTCCCAGCAATATTGCCACTGCCCAGCAGTCAKGCTGCCATGAAAACACCTCCCTTTTTGGCCTCAAACCTGCCTCAGCTGTGCAGCTCAGCCTGGAGAGAGATCCTGGGCTCTCTGGTGACTTTGGGCAGAATTTTAAGTGTTCTCAAGTGCTTGAGGAGCAAATTTCCTGCTCAAAAGGCTTTGCTCTGAATGTGGGGGGGTTTGTTTGTTTTGCTTYAGCTCCAAACCACTCCTCTGCTGTGGCTGAGATGTAATTCAGCTTTGCTTTGGTTGGTGACTCTTCAGAGCCCTCTGGGAATTCAGGCATCTTATTTCTCCACTCTGGGAATGGTTCCCTGCCCAGTGGGTTGAGAACTGCTCAACTTCAGCTCTCTTGAGCAGATTCAATCAATCCAAGCTGCAGAGAGACCTTTCCCTGTGCCAGGCAAGGGGCAGCATTGGCATCACACCAGGATGAGAGGGAAAGCCCAAAGGGGGCTGAGTGCCATGGGCATTAGCACAGGAAAGGAAGGCAGCACTGAAAAAAAACCCAAACAAAACCAAGTTTCAGTTGTCCCCAYGGCAGAGGGAGTTTCTTTAATGAGCAGAAATGAAGTTGAAGAAAACTGTGGTGATATTTGGGTTTTTTATGGGTGATTGGCTCACTCTTTGTCCTTTCCACTGAAGGGCTTTCACCCTTTGAGCTGCCCTCTACTCTCCCCTTTGCCCCTGATCCGCTGGGGAGGTTTTGGATAAGTCACACCATTCCTCTGAGCAAGCCTCTGCTCTTGAAAACTCAAGCACTTCGTGTTGCTCAAGAGTAACACAAACCCCAGGCAGGGCTGAACTTTGCAGCAGAACGAAAAAATCCCAGCGTGCTGCAATAATGCWGAGCAACTTCATAACCTGCTGAAAACAGGAACTCTTCTCACCAGTCCCCTCCCTTGGTCACAGCTCCTCTGATGCAGAGCTGGGAAGCCCACAGGGGATGCTGAGGCAGTTTTGGCATGGCCMAAAGCCAGAATTTGCTGGGAAGCTGTTGGTGCTGTGGGAAGGCATCCATGCTGCTGCTCCATCCTGTCCTCGAGGAGCTGAGCTGCTGATGGATGCTGTTAATGCCACATGCACATGAAATCACAGTGGGACCAGAGGTCTTACCCCTCTTGGCCTCTCTGTGCCATCAGAGGGGAGTTAAGTTCATTTCCCACCACACATTTACCATTGCTGTGCCACACAAATTGAGGAACACCCTCATACAGCTCCAAACTTTGCTGTTGGGACTAAACTCTGAGCCAGAGCTCCTTTTTCCATGTGGAACTTGCAAAACCAGTAGCCTGGGGCCTCCAATTTTCCCAGGAGAGARGGTTATTAAAATATACAAGAGAAATAGGCATTAAAGCATACAACAGTAATTGCTACAGGAAATGGGAAGGGTTTTGACAACCTGTTGGAGAGAATAATTAGTCTAAGTCTGGGGAGAGTAAAGGATGAAAGCATGAATTAGGGAACACAATGAGCCATATTTTTGTTCCCTGTTAATTGGCTTTGCCTCCCAATGAGCTGCTCTGCACAGAGAATTTGCCTTGCTATACTTAATTTGTTACTATTTAAAATATTTTTTTTTTGGAACTACAATTCCCTCCCGAGGTCTGGATGCCTCCAGAGAGTCTGGTTGGTTGGTTGTGCTGAATTCCAGGCCTGAAATCAGTCTGACCATGACTTCACATGCTGGGGCCTCCAACTGCTCTGTGAATAGCAAACCAAAAGGAATAAAAAAAGCAATTCTAATAATTCAGATTGGCTTGCTTTCTTCTCTTGTTAAATGTTGATGATTTAAACTCCTTTAAGGTACCAGTGTGACTTCATYACTTCAGCAGCTTACAGGTAATAAAAAGCTTAAAGAGTCCAGAATGATCTATCTCCTCACAAAGTGCCTTGATGTGCTTTTAAAAGGCTTTGCAAAACTCTGCTAATGAGCCTGCAAGTCACACACAACCTGTCAGAATGGCAAAGGGCAGGGAATCCTCCAAACCTGGGCTGCTCCCTGCCCAGCAGGGCTTTGGAGAAGCAGGAGCTTCCATGAGGGGTCTCACACCAYGCTGAGCATCTTCATGCAGAAAATGGATCCAGCTGCAGCTTCAGGGCACAGAGCAAATAAAATTGTGTCCYTCTCACTTAAAACTGCAATAGGAGCAGGGAAATGGAGCTGCTGGGTGAGCCTGGGGAAAGGCAGGTTTGGGAATGGCCTCTGCCAGTGCCAGGCTGGAATAAAAARGGAGAGGTTGAAAGCTCCAAGTGACCCCACCAGCCCTTAAGCAGAGTTAAATGAAACTGGTAAATTCAAAAAGGGCTGCTGAACTCCTGTTTCTTGCTCAGGGARCAGAAGCAGACAGATGAAATGCAGAAATTCTTATTATAAGAGATGTGGCAGAGCAGAAGAGTCTGACTTGTTAGAGGGTGTCTCACCTCATTATAGRGAGCCAGTTTGTGCAGGAGATGGAAAAGCTTCCAAATACTCTACAACAAAATAAAAACGAGACAAACCCCTCAGTATTGGTACATCCCCTTAAGTTTAAAAGCTCTTCTCTTATGGGYATCAGCAAAGTTTCTGAATGCAGGAAATCACATTTAGTTCTGTTTTGGAGATGGAGGAAACTGAGGCACAGAGCCCCTCAGCTCCATCTCTGCTCACTTGCAAACAGCTCATGGCTTTGCCCTGGCCCTGGGGGAGTCATTCATCACCTAAACCCCTTCTTTTCCTCTCCCCTGCTCCTGTGCAGAAGCCATCAGGAGCCCAAAGGCTCCTCTTGCAGCTTCTCAGAAAAAAAAACTTTAATTAATGACACAAAGTTCCCGTGGTTTCTATTTAYGGGAAGCCTTTCTGGGAAGGAATTAATGATCTTAATGTCTGTGAATCACAGAGCATGGTCAGAAAGGCCACTCAGAGAGGTGTCTGAGGAACATTTAGCTATTCCTTAAATAAACCTGGGGATTTTTTTGTTTTCCCCTCCTGGCCTCTGCCAAAAGCACAGGCTGCATCTATGCAGCTAATGAAATTTCCTGCTGATTGGMCCCTAAACAATTACTGCATCCTCTGACTGCTAATAGCTGGGCTGCTAAGAAGAGAAGAGGTTTTCTTAGGAGGCAGGGACCCAGCTGAGAGCATCACAGCTGATGTCAGCTAATGCCCTCTCCAGTGTCCACCAGGAGCCCAGCCTGTGTGTGCCTGATTAATCCCAGTGTGAGGCACCTGCAGCACTGGGATGGTGTTAATCAGGCCCAGCACGCTGCCCTGGGCTGCTCGTGGTGCTGGGGAGGATTTCTCAGCTGCAGAGAGGCAGATGCTCATCTATTTATGAGCAGCAGGTTCATCACTTCATCATTTCCCAGTGCAGATTAACGAGGAGACAAAAGGTTTCTCCTGGCAGCTTTCTGGGCAAGCTATTGTGCCCCCCAAAAAAAACCGAAATTAAAAAGTCTCTGTAGCAATGCTTTGTTCTTTGCAAAATAAATGATGTGGTTCTTTCTCTTGACAACAAAGCAAAGTGCTGCCAGCAGCCTGGTGCTTCTGGGGAGCCCAGCAACRACCAGCAGGGAAATGAAACCCAAATCTTGGGAGCAATTTTGTGCAGTAAATAACCTGAACAGCTCGGTGTTGAGACCACCAGGATGGTGGCAGGAGGACCTGGAATAAAAATAGAGCTGTTAGCAAGCACCAGCACCTCCCTCTGCCCCACTGGGCTGGGTCTGAATCCCTCACCTGACTGGTTTTAAGTGGGGGAGGATGGAGAAGGGAAGCTCAGCTCAATGGATCCAGTTGTTCTTTATCCCAGGGCTCTGCTCCTCCCTTCCCTGGATCTTCAGGTCCTCTGGAAGCCTCCCCCAGGTACWGTTCCTCTTCCTGAGTCTGTGGTTTCACTCTTTGGGCAACAAAATATGCTGGGAAATATGAAAATATGAGAACAGGGGCTGTAAATTGGGGCTTTGCCTGTGGTCCACAACTGCTCAGTCGTGTTGGTATTCAAGATGTGCTTTGAAGCTCCCATTTTCTCCACATTCTGCAGGGAGAATGGTCAATCTGTGGAATTTGGGTGATGTTTCCTATGAGGTTCATAATGTGATGTTTATTAAGTCACCCAGTCTGCCATAAATTAGTTTAATAACTATATATGTATATATGTAAATATTGTTGTGCCACCAGATGTTGGGATGGGATGGGAGCCCTCCGAACATACCAGGAAGGAACTCTGGGGGTGACTTCACTTGRCTGTTGTGTTGGTTGGATTTCTTGTGGTCTGCAAACTGCTTTGAATTTTGGGTCTTCCAAGAATGGAATAGCTCATTGATGCTGGCAGAGCTTTTACAAAGCTGGTTAATTGGGGTTTCTGGCAATGTCAATGTGCATTTTTTGTGCATTGGTGCTTAATCTGCTCTGGAGTTTCTTTCAGAGTCCTTTTTTCCATATATATTGTAATATTTTCCCAAATCTATCACCATTAAATTAACCCTGGGGTGTGGAGAACACTTTTTGTTTTTACTTTCCATTCCTGTGGCAATGTTCTGCAGAGTGACTCTGTCCTGCAGATTTCATTAGAGAAAAAAACCCCTTACCACTTTCTCCCAGCTGGGGTTCAAACTGATCCTGTTTGCTCCCAGAACCAAATGTCCTCATTTCCCTGATGAGAGCAATTTCCAGAAATATCCAGTGATTGTGGCCTTTATCCTGGGGGTGACCTGGGTCCCCCAATCTGGGTGCCCACAGGGCCTCGTGATGTATCTTGAAATTGGTTGACTCAAATGGGATGAGGAGTTTCCTCTGGAGATGCTCTGGGAAGAAAACAGGGACTGAAAAACAAATAAGGTTGTCTTGTAGTTTGCTGCTTTGTTTGTTTCCTGTCAAATACTTTGATTTCCTTTATTCCTCTAAGGCTCAGTTCTGCTTTTAATGGAGCTGTGGGTGAGGTGTGTTATCTATCAGGCTAAAGCTCATGTTCCCAAAAGGAATATCTATTTTCTTAAGCTCCTCTGCCATCTAAACACTTAACTTGCCTATTCAAACCTCTTCCTTTTCCCTGCCATAATTTTTTTTTCTGTCTTGTTAGGTCTTTAGTCTCTCTTCYTTCAATTTTCTACATCTCCTGCAAAATTTTCCCCCCTTGATCTTCAAATATGACTTTAATGCTCARTCCCTGCTGGGAGAACAAGAAGCAGCCATTTGAAGGGTTAGGTTGTGCTCTGCTGAGGTTGAATTTTCCTGCTCATTAGAGAACAGGATCACTCCGTGGCTACCAGGGGATTACAATAAAGGTGGTGGGTGTTTCTTCCCCACCTTTGTTCTGCAGCTCTGCCAGAGCAGCTGCTCCAGGTGCCAGGTGGTTCCTGTGCTCCTGCCTGTGATGTGCAGCTCTCTGTGCTCCCAGCCAGAGCTGGAGAGCCTCTGTTGGCCAATCAAACACCATTTCAAAGATTATGATGGGTATTTAAACACCATCACTTTGTGGTTGTGCAGTTCCCTGTGCTCCCTCTCCTCTGGCTGGGATGCACAAGGGGWTTTTTGGTTTGGTTTTGGCTGCTCAAACACAGCTCTCTGTGCTCCCTGATAAAAATCTTAATGGGGCAAAACAGAGGAAATGTAAAACATGGTAAAGGAACTGGGCATGAGAGGGTGATGAAAGATTTTCCTGATTGTGGGGCTGTGTTTAATTAAGTTGGGACTCCAGCTCCTGTGGAGCAGGACTGGGTGTGTTTTTGGGGATGTCTGACAGTGAGCACCTTCAGCACACATGGAAAAAGATGCTGATGTGATTTGTTTACTTTACAGAAGTATCTCCTTTCCTTGCTGAGGACTGGAGCCAGCTGCAGCCTGTGGTTTCCTCTCCACATTTGCACAGGGGAGGAGAGAAAGTGAGGAACAAGAGGGATTTGACAAGGCACTACTTTGCATTTATCAATAGGGAACCAAGATCCATCTGACAGTGAGGGCTTGTGAAGCTTTAACACTGTGCCATGTAGTTTTTAATATCATCAGCTTCTCCTGCATAATAGGGAAATTTTGCTGTCAGTATTTCCTACTGGAKGAGATGGCAAAGAACAATTACAAATGGGAATAATTCAAATGAAGATGTTGGGGAGAAAACGTGTCTGGCTTTGAGGTTGGGAAGGACTCTATGGCAGCATCTTGTTAAAAGTRCAGAGCTGTGTGAGGTGTTCCTGTATCTCAGCAGGAAAAGGTCCCTGTGAGAGGCAGCTTCCTTATCTCCCTCTGATATTTCATCCTGCCTGTTCTCAGCAWGTTTTGGGCTGGGAGGTCTCTGATGGCTTTAAGGGGGGCTTTTCCTGGTCAGAGGAACAGCTCCAACAACTCCTGCAGGGCTGGTGATGTTCCCCTTCAGTCATAAATAGATTTCTTGACATTATGGGCTGGTTACAAATGAAAATCTCAATTACATGTACAGATCTACTGCTCAGCACAGAAATTTCCAGAGGAAATGTATATATTGTGTGTATAAATGTGCCTATGGACACACCATGCACATTTTCTGCTTTTGTGTGGCTGAAACACCCTCAGTGTGTTTGAGGAGTTTCAGTAACCAAAGCTAAGTCCAAAGGGTTGCCAATCCTGCTGTGAGAGCAGGGCAAGTTTGCCAAGTGGAAGGCCCCTCTGGGATYGAGGATGCTTCCCTTTCACCTGCTTTCCACTGATAAGGGACAGGAATAATAAATCCCTCTAGGATTGATTTTCCCTGGCCAGGAAGTCAGTGTAGGTGAGAGGCTGCAAGCTTGATCTGYAATGCCACTTGCTGAGAACAGTGGGCTTCAATAAGGATGAGGAAAATTGGAGTGGAATGATGATTTTTAAGGAAACCCAGAAAGAGTCAGCTCARTTAGAGCAACGTGTTCCTTTGGGTAGTGTGAGTCTCACAAGCTCCATTGCTCTGGCTGAGGAAGAATCCAGACCCTGAGATTGGTTTCCTCTTGCTGGTGTGGGGCCATCAGCACCTGCTGCTCCAAACACATTTGGGAGCTGATTTGGTTTCATTATTCCTGTTCTGGATGATGCCTCATGCTGCTGTGCAGCCTTTCCACCAGCATTTGTGTCTGATGGAGCTGTGAGGCACCTCCAAATGTGGAAAAAGACCTTTTGGGGTTTAGRAGGGTTCAATCTGTGTAGGCACTTCAGCAAATCTTCAGGGCTCCCATTTTCCTGAACACATCAGCTCATTTTGGTTATTTGGCTTCCTGGAATGGCTTTCAGCAGCTGCTCCACCACAGCATTCTTGTGGTCTGGGACTGACCCCTGTTCTCCTTTCTCTTCTTCCATGGGGATGGCAWTAAAAGGGGTGGCTTAAAACTGTGGGGTTTTTTTCCACAGGTTTTTGTAAGAGCTGTCTTCCTCAGGAAGCCTGTAAAAATCAATGGAGAGACATTGATGAATACAATGGATAATTAACCTGGCTGAGCTCTAAAGGATTGGGTACACCAGCAGGTACATTTCCCTTGTCCTTTGTATTTTATTCATCTGTCTGCTTTCTGCCTTTTGTGCCTGCAAGTTGCTTTTTTGGTAAGAGATCAGCCTTGCAAAGGTGAAATAATTCCCATTCTTCAAAATCTGAGCAGTGCAAAGTATTACTGYGGAACTCTTTCAAACGGATTTCTACTGAGTGAAAAGCCCTGTTGGGAAAAAAAAATTCATAATTCAGCAGAAGATACTGGCAGCAGACAACTGAGCTGATAGAAGGACTCAGTGATTCATGGTGGAGCCCCACACTGTGTGAGGTGAAGCAAGTTCCCTCTCCWAAGGGGAGCTGGAGAATAAAGCAGAGAAGCAGCTGGAGAAGTTTTGGGTAGAGCTGCCTTTGGGGATGATTCTTTGGTGTCTGCCCCTTTTTTCCCTGTGATCCTTGAATGCAGGCTCTGACCTAACCAGGAGCTGCTGGTTGGGAAGTGATCATTGCTCTCATCTTTTTCTCCCTSCTCACCCTTTTTTTCCAGCAGAAAGTGTTGGCTTCTTCCAAAAAACACAAGGAGAAACCGCAGCTTTTTCAACCAAGTGCAGCATTTTTGTGGGGAGGGAGAAATGGAGCAGATTCAAGCCCAGCTTCCTTGCAGAAGGTGGTTTTGCTAAGAAATGGAGGTGACTTTATATTCATAGTGAGAAATGAAGGCTCTTACATTGAACTAGACCTGGCATCTTATTCTGGACAAAAATCTCTGAATGTGATGGGAATCTTGACAAAGCAAGGAACAACAGAGGGGTCTGAATTGTTATTTCTATGTGATAAGGAAACCTTTTCCTTTTTCTTATTTTGCTTACAAGATGATGTAGCACACATTCTTTGGAGGGTAATTTCACTAATTCTCCTTCGCTATGCTGACAGCACAATTATCATCTCACTTGACAGCTGTTCCCTTGCATTTTAAACATCCAAAACACATCCAAGGGCACTGGAGGAATTCAGTGGTGCTGCTGGCTGTTGTTAAGAACTGTTGAGCTTTTCTGGAAGRGGAGAGGATTTCACAGCCTTCTCTCTGAGGAGAAGGGATTTGGGAAATACTATCAGATTCAAGAATGAAAACTGCAAGCAGCAAATGACCAGAAAGAGCAGCAAGGAGCAAAGGAGATCAAACAGAARATGAAGGAATACTTTGCTTTTACTTTCCTTTGCAGGATGAGCTGGTGCTGCCATTTGCAGAGGGGTGTGGGAAAAGGAGCTGGAGTAGAATCAGAGCTTGGGGGTGGTCACAAAGCTGTCCCCAGGGACATTGATGCCTGTGGGACTTGGACCCCTGAGAAAATCTTTGACACCAGAACAGCAGYGTGAACAAGGAACTTGTCAGCTGGAGATTCAGGAAATGAAACCTGAATTTTTTGACAACCCCAACTCAAATGTGGTGTTTTGGAGATATTGGTGTTTTAACTGTGTGCATTCATGGGATGGGGCTGAATCCCTGACAGCAGGCAGAAAACTTCAGCATCTCCAAAGAGCTGTTTCTCTGTCATCCACCAGTTCTTTTCTTCTCCCTCTTGCTGAGATCCTTAGTTTGTTCAGCAAAATGGGGGAAAGAAAGGGTAAAGACTTTCAGAAGGAGCCATAGATACAAACATCATCATGCTTTACTCATTTGGGTGTGCCTGAGATGGGAAACATTGAAGACCCTCTAACTCAGGATGTTTTTACAAGTCCAACTAATTAAATCAACCACATGAGTAAAAAGTGAAAAGCACTGGGAATCACTAAACAGGTGTAAAAAACTGGATGCCTTATCATGAATTGTGCCTTATCATTTTGAATGCAGAAAGCATTAATCATTCCTCCCTGAAGGCCAGAGCTTCAAGGAAAAAAGGCTGGGATCTCTGCACTGCTTGTTGTGTTTCTGCATGGAGCAGACTTTGTGTGGTACCTGTAGCATCTTCTGTACTGACTGCTGAAACACCAGATAAGGGAACAAATGTTAATGAGATAATCTAATTGAATCCAGGCCTGAGGTCTGCCTCCCTGTTACCTTGGAGACAACACAGCCCTTTTCTGGAGGGATGTGAATGGGATTTGCCTGAAAAAGTGCACTTGTGTTTGTTCTGCACCTTCCCAGCAGCTCCTGCAGCTTCTGGTTTAGGATCAGAGCAGGGGCTCTCTCTGTTCTTCCCACATCCTAAATATGGACRTGTTTGCCAATACCTGAGCTTTCTGTTCATGTTTGACTAAAAGCTGAGGCCAAAAAGCTCAGGTTTGTGGTACTCACTCAGTAGGAGAGCTGGTTTCAGTTGCAAAAKCATTTCTGCCAGCATTGGCTGCAGATGGGAGCTTAGGACAGAGCCCTCAAATGAGTGCAGAGCACTCACACCAAAAACCACATTGTGCCCCTGAACAGGCTGCTGGGGTCCTGCAGCCCTCCCTGGGAGGGCCAGTGATGGACATTTGAGCAGAGGGAATTCTGGAGTTGCTGTGAGAAGGATGTCTGTGTGCCATGGCAGGCTCTGGCTTGTTGTGCATTCAGTCTGAGCACTCCTGCAGAACACACTGCTGGGCAGCCTGGGCACTCAGGGACTGGAAAGGATTCATTCATGTGAGCTTTCTAACCAGCATCCACCCAAATTGGCAGTGGTTTCCCATCATTACCTACAATTAATATAATTTGTTCCTCGTCCCCATTGCCAAGGAATGAGCTGATCAGCCTTTCCAATTGCCAGTTGCTTCTTTGATTTCCTCCCTTTCTGATCAAGTGAAGCTGCCAACATCCAGCACCTTCCTTCTTGGCTGCTTTAATGACTTTTGAATCTTTGTCCCAATTTGCTGTCCAGTACAGCTGCAAAGTCCCCCCTGAGGAGGTTTTTGTCCTCATCTCCCATGGATGATGCTGTGGATGGAAGGTTTCCAYTTCCCCTCTGTGCCCCAGCTCCCTCCCAGCAGCACCACCAGCAAATCTGCAGCTCCCAGCCCCCCAGCAGCAGGTAGGAGCAGTTTCCTAATGGATGCACACCGATATCTCTCCCTTTGGAGCCCAATCTCCTTTGTGATATTATGAACTGCAGTGATTGTTCAGGCCCGTGTTTGCCATTGTACACATTGTACCCATTGTGCTTCCAGCCTGTGCAATCAGCAGGGGATGGGGAGGATTCTTTGGCACCTTTGCTTGGTGATTAGTGTTTGTATAGCACTTGAAAGCTTAAAATGCTGTAAGAGGGATAAGTAGTGTTATTAATAATGACGTGCTTTGCTGTACAGAATGGAGCTCGTGCATATTTGTGGTGATAATCCCCAGCCTTCTCTTTATCAAACATTGTTGTCTTTCTGATCTGCTTCCAGCTTATCTTCCTCACACCTGTCAAAGCACTCTTCAAACAGCTTTTCTTCTTCCTCTGATTAAAGGCACACACACAAAAAAAAGATTCCTCTTAGCAGAGAATTCAGCCTTCAGGTTTCAGTGCCCATGCCCAGGTGTGGTGGTCTCTAAGCCATGCTCAGAGACTTTGATCTGATCAGGTCCCCACTAATCTCTCTGTCTATTGCTGACCCAAGATCTGCCATTCWTTCAAACCCATTTTGTTTTCAGCAGGATTTGGGGTTTGATCTTCCTGGAGGAGTGCTTTGCTGTGTCCAGGTAATGTTTCATCTGAGCCTTTTACAAACCAGTTCATTTTTATGTCACTCCCTGCAGCTTCTTGCTGGAAAATCAGCTTTGTGGCTGAGAAGGAAATTAATAGAGACACAGAGAACATTTTTCTTCATGGCTGAGGCAGACTTAAGGCAGAGTCTTTCCCCTTCTGTCTCAAGCTGGGTGAATTTTGTGTGCACTTCTCTGCTTGAATTTTGAGGAGGTTAGGGCAGGAAGGATGTCTGGAAGAGTTTTAATGGAGATGGAGGAGCCTGTGCTTTTTAAGTGACCACTGTTCTCCTTTGGCAGGGCCCCTTTCAGCCCAAAAATAGCTCCATGCTCAGCAGCCCTCCAAGTGTTTTAAAATGTCCAGGAGCCAACAGGGGTTCATTGCCAGAACCTGCTCAGTACACAAATATTGGTGTAATCACAACCTTTCTGCTGCTTTACCAGGAGACAAGRGAGAGAGAAGAGCATTTCCTGGAGAAAGGGAGGCACAAAATGTCTAATTTGGGTATTGTGGCATCTGTGTGSAGTTATCAGCATGGCTTAGAGGAGGGGTTAATTCACAGGCAGCTGAGCAGAAACYAAATTAATTAATTAATTAATTACTTGGGTCTTCCTCCTCCAGCCTGGGTCACCCTGTGCTCCAGACCCCCAGTTTTCATGGAGCTGAGTCCTGGGGAGCAGAATGGAGAAGTGGGGCTGGTGTCAGGGCTGGATCAGAAACCAGAGCCATCAGCCCTTGTTGTGGGATGGAGATTCTGCTTCTAGGCACATCTTGCTTCTCTAAGTGCCCACTTTATCAATATTTTGCCCTGATGGAAAGAGTTGTTGAGCATTTATTTTTCTTCTGTACTCTGGATACTGAGGATATTCAGGTCTTGCCAAAATTGATTGTCTCCAGTTGTTTATCCAAAGTGACTTTTCAAACCCTGTGCCCCCCTCCCATTCTGACATCCTGGGGCGCACACACCTGGCCTGGTGCTCTGAAACTCAGAAAAGACTTTTCACTCTTGTACATATGAGCTATTTTTTCTTTATAATCTCCCTTTTGACCTGATTATCTTAGAACTTCCAAGATTCAGTACAGCAAAGACCCCAGAAATGTGAAAATATTTTAGAGGAGTGTGCTGCAGGGGAGATCCAGGTCTCCAGAGAAAATTCATTTTTGAGTTTCAGAACTGTGTGATGACCAAAATGAAATTATCAAAGCCTTGCCAATAAGAAAATCAGCAATATTGGGTTGATGCTTCTCTTTCAATTACCTGCAGCATTTTTAGAGACTTGAGAGTAAACAGCAATTCCWGCTGCCTACTGCTCAGAGGCTTTAATTAACTCTAATGATAATTGCAGAGCATGTGTTGCCATTTTGGGCAGCAATTACACAGCTTAGGTGGGGATTCTTGTGTGGGTGAAAAGTGGYGTGGGGAAAAAGCCCCTGGCATCTGAATATTTATTTATACACTCGTTGCTAAACTTGGATTTTATTAGAGAGAGGAATCTGAGAGCACTGAACATCCCAAAGCCCTCCTGCCATGCACACCCAGCCTGCTTTGGAGCTTGGTTTTATCCTGAAAAAAGCAGAACTGATCTCCCTGCTCAGCATTTCAAGAATCTTCCCAAATGGGGATGCAGAGATTGAACTTTCCTTGGAAGCACACAGCCTGGAAGGGATTCATGCTGCTGTAGGAAGCACAGGGKATTTGTAAGAGCACAAGGCAATAAAGGTTGGCCCCTGTGTGGGATTTAGGCTCTGAGATTGCTGCAGCTGTCCTGAAAAGCCCAGCTGAAATGGAGCTGCTCTGGGCAGCACAAACAGCCTCTTTCTGCCTTTATTAGTTTTGGAAGTTGTCTTGGATGTTTAATGAACAAACATCACTGACAGCCAACCTCGAGTGACCTCAGGAGCTTCCTTTAAAGGTACCTTTCTCCTGCCTTCCCCTCTGGCTCCATCAGAATTACAATAATTCAAGGATTGTGGTGTGTTCATCTCACCCTGAAAATGGAGYTCCAGCTCCTTGGGGTTCCTGTTGTGGGGAAGTTCTCACAAATCTCCTGCTCCAAAGAATCCCAAGGGAGCATTTCAGTTTTGTTTCAAGAGGTTGGAAATGGTTCCCCATTTCTCAGTGGCAACTCTTGCTCAGAGTTCCTTTTCCTTTGGTGTTTTGGGGTTTTTTTTTTCCCCTAAACATATTTGATAGATTTTCTTTGAGTGCTCAGATTTCGTAACACAGGCTGTGAAATCATCAATGAATGCTGGAGCCCACGTTTATCAGGAATCAAAAGCATAAAAAAGCAGATGAAAGCTGGATTCTTTTGCTTTTGACTAGAGGAGTTTGAAAAGGAGCTTCTGCCATGGAGACACAAAAGAACCCTCCTCATAAAGGCTGTTGTAAAGGCAAAAAACATGGATCTTTTGGAAACTAAGCTAATGGCCTTATTTCAAAAGTCAAAGCAACACAGCCAAAACATTCCTGGCTCTTTTTTTTAAATTATTTTTTTGGTTTTGTTTTTTGGCTTTTTTTGGGTTTTTTTTCCCTGCTTTCTGATATTAGAAACCATATCAGATGTGCAAAATTTTTGACAGGTAAATTTTAGGAAGTGTTTTGCTCCAAAGGATCAAATGGGATGGTTGCTTTAATTATACATAAATGCTGAGTTGCACTTGGAAAGTGGTGCTTGGAAAGGATGAAAACAAATCAAGATCATTAAAACAAAAATAGATAATATTTTAAAAAAATTTTTAGAGGTTCTGTATTTGGTAGAAATAGTTCATTAACCTGCAGAGCCCATGAGGTGTTTTATTAAATATTTTCATATCTCTGCTGTGCCCTGGTCTTGGATAGAATAAAGCTGGTGCAAGCTGAGGGGAGAATTTTTTTATTTAATTCATATCTCCCTTTTTTWWATTTAATTCATATCTCCCTTTKYAGTTTAGCCTTGTTCCTTCAGCCTTTAGGGCTCTTGCACAGGTGATTTCTCTTTGAACTGTGAGCATCACTTGATCTCCTACCCTTTGGGGAACATCCTGATGAGTTTTTACAATAATTTGGGTGTGAGATGAAGGAGAATCAAAAGGAGCAAACCCTGAACCAATTACTCTGCCACCATCGTTCTCATTTTTGCCATTTCGAGTACAAAGGCAGCTAAGGACCCTTTTGGACACASAGGGCACTTGCTGGGTGTCATTAGAAATGCATTTCTTGGTGGCTGTTTGATGCTGAGGCTTGAAAGGTTGCTGAGTCCTGTTCTGCATCAACTTCAATCAGGCACCACTTGTCCATGAAAGCCTGGAAATGATGCTGAGAGCTTTTTCCCCTCATGTGGTGCCTGCTGAGGGTGGGCATGGTCCATTCAGGAGAAAACCCCCTCGCTCCAACCTCTGCTTTGTCATCACCAGTTATGAATTCTCCAACAGCGCTGATTTTTCTAGAATTTTGGGACAGCTCTTGCCTCTTACCATGACACAAAATCATATCTAATCATGAAGAAACAAGGCCAAACTTGAGAGGTAAAATTCCCTTTTAAATCCTGCTGGTAGTGCTGACAAAGAAGAGTGCTGTGAGCAGTGTGCTTTAAAGCCAGGTGAGTGTATCCCAAGGTTATAATAAATGTGGGGAGTTTGTAATTATCCCTGGCTATTGTGTGGTAATCAGAAGTGCAGATTTGCAAACCACTCTGCCACTGCTGTGCTAGAGCTATATTTTTTTCCCCCTCTGCAGCTCTGCCAGGAAAAGACCATTAATTAAAGCTTCAATGCTCCAATGACCMTYCACTCCARTCTCARAAGTTGTATTTTCTTCTCCCCCTTYCCTTCTTKGTTCATCTCCCAGAATTKACTCATTTTCAGAACTGTACAATTTTCACCTTGGAGTGGTTCAGACTCCAGCAAGCCCTCAAAGCTTTTATGGTCCTTCAGGAAAAGTCCCTGTTCACGTGTCCTGCTGGCMTTTAGAGGTAAAATGTTTTCACTGCAGTCTTTTTTTCACTGTAAAATAACTGGGTGAAGCYTGTGAGCATCACTGGAGCCATTGCATTGATTGTTTTTGTCAATTTTGTCAGTGCTGAGCCTGGGAAATGATGGGGGATGTTGGAGCTGTGTTCTGGATTGTGTTGCAATGGGAAGATTTTAACTTTGGGGGCTTTTTTCACATCAAATCTGAAACAAGGAATCTGTTCTTCATGGYTTTTTTAGGGTGGTTGTCTCACCAAAAATTTGTTAAAACAATGTGATGAAGTTTATCAGCAAAGAAGAAATAAGGAGGAATTGTATTTCCAGTCTTAAAGCAATTGATTTCATGACACCTTGTCCTTCTTTGTCCATCTCCATCCCCAGATCTGTCTCCATGGCCTCAGGCAGGGTGCAATTCATCTTCACCTGTAACCATTTCTGTTGTTCAGTGTTTTCTGTGGGTGCAATGAAGTCCTCTTTGGGYTAAGGGAATGTGTGCTTGTCCTCAGTTTGCCTGGGARAACTGGATGCACAGCAGCACAATAAATTTCCCAGAACAAGGTCCTGAGCTTGTGACATAAAAAAATTAWATATATATATATAGAGAGACTGTGAGGGAAATGAAGGGAAACAGATTGGATGGGAGTCAATTAGGGTGCCTTTATTGTCAGCTGCTGATGAGCACAGGAGGAGGATATTGTCAGATCTCTCTATAAAGCCATGAGTTAGGATCTCTGGGTGCAATTTGTCACTCGTGCTAATGGTGAAGTATGGGCATGTTGAGAGCTGGAGGTGACAGTGGCACTCAGGGCCAGTTGAGCTGAGATGGATGTGGGAAGAGGAGCCTGGGGTGTGCAGGGGCTGTGCTGCCCTGCTCCTGCTGATTGTCCTTGCTCTCAGCTCTGCCCTAAAGCCCTGCCCATCTTCTCCTTATTCCTGGGCTCACAGCTCTGCCCATCCTGTCCTTGGGCTCCCAGCTTTGTCCTACAGCCCTGCCCATCCTCTCCTTGGGTTCTCAGCTCTGTCCTACAGCCCTGCCCATCTTGTCCTTGTTCCTGGGCTCACAGCCCTGTCCATCCTCTCCTTGCTCCTGGGCTCACAGCCCTGCCCATCCTGTTCTTGGGCTCTCAGCTCTGCCCTACAGCCCTGCCCATCCCATCCTTGCTCCTGGGCTCACAGCCCTGTCCATCCTCTCCTTGCTCCCGGATTTTTGAGGATGTTAATTGGTGCTTCTGTCAAATCTGGCACCCAGGTTAACCCGAGGTTTCTTGTCCTCAGCCTGGCTGTGCTGGAGTTTGTCTGAGCTGCTGTTTGAGGTGCACAATGCACTCCCCAGAGCAAGCTGTTGACAATGAGCAGCCTCTGAGACATCTCACACCGCTGCTCTGGGAGAGGGCTGTGTGATGCTAATTGCTCTGACTCAAGGGCAAAGCAAACTTGAGTTTATAAATTCATTCTTGTGCTGYAGTGATGGCCTTTATGGGCTTCTCGCAGGTAAATGTGCTGCTGGAAACTCCTCTGATCTGGGACAAAATTATTTATTAGCAATGAGTCAAAACCAGTGAAGCATTCACTCTGCACATATCAGTAAGTTTAATTAATGCAAGCTCCAAAACACTAATTTATTGGTAGAGTGCCTGTAGCAGCAGCAAAGGAGGCAGCTGTGGGTCCAGAGAGAAGCAGATTGGGAGCACATCTGGAAATAGGAAATATTGCCCTTTGGCAGAAGTTTCCTGGCCTGTTGTGAGCAGAGACCCATCCCCATTCAGAGAATCAGATGTTTCAGGGCTGTGAGGTTCATCCCTCTTTGCTGGCTCTCTCTTGGRCCACTGAAATGTTCCTGCCCTGGARCACGTGGAGTTCTCAATAAATTGAGGAGAGTATTGGAATAACTGAGGGTTGTCATTGGCAGGAGGCTGCACTGCCCCAGGTGCCCAGCCAAGGTCTGTGGAATTTTAAATGGGATGGAATTGATCTACCTGGGCTRAACCAACACAGAAATAACAACAGCAAAGAAAGAAAAATACTGAATTTTTCTGAGGACTTGAGGATGTAGGACACAATCTCCTCCTGAAAAATTTCTGACGTGGTTTTGGAGGAATTGCACTCTCCAATGAAATGCACTTTCATGTCTTTTAGACTAGTGTTTATTTTATAATGATATTGTGTGACAGTCATATTTAGAGACCTTAATGAGAATTTAAGATCCCATTAGTCAAGCTGATCTAATGRCAATTAGACATTTGACACTGATGAGACAATGGAAAGAAAGCATTTCTTATTAAATAGCTCATTTGTGTTTTCCAAATGGTCAAAAAAACCTTGAGTAAACATTCCCCTGGGCCTCCTTTGAGGAAAATAATTCTGGGTTAAGTGCTGGGTGTTATGATTTGCCCATTCCTTTCTGTGAGCACCAGAGCTCACGGGTTGGCATCACAATTAATGTTGTACATGGAGCACAACACCTGGGACTTCTTCTGTTGTACTTGTGGAGAGGATTTACATGAAAATCTTTAGTACTACAAGCCAAAAAAAAAAAAAAAAAAAGGAAGGAAAAAGCAGATACTTATTTTGATTAATAGTTTAGATGTCCTAGGGACAGTCAGGTTTATTGGAAAAGGGATGTTTTAAAGTTTTGGGGTAACTCCTAATGGGAATTTCCAGGGGTTGCTGAGGCATCATAGGGGGAAAGTGCCAGAATCAGAGAATCCTGCTTTTCTTGTCCCAGGAATAAACAACTGTAATGCCAATCAATAAAAACAATTGCAGAGAAAGGACACAGCAGTCCCAACGGTCTGGGGGGCACGAACCTCAAGATGTGGATCAGATCTGATCTCTGTGYAGGAAAGTGAGGATTGGCTTGAATGTTCCTCTCTTGGAAGAATTCAGAACCATTCAGGATCTTTGAAAATTCTCATGCAGAACCTGAGTTCACTCCAGGAGCCACAGTTTAAGCATATTTTGGTAGAAAACACATTGCAGATGATGCAACTCCCTTTAATAGTGATGCTGATGAGTTGCAGTGGCCGATGGTCCCTTTCAAAATAAAATCGGGGCCAGCCTGAATCTTGGCTCATCCTTTTCTCACTTTGAACTGTGAACTGCTCTTTGCCCTTTAAACCAGACTTGGTCTGCAGGAAACGATCTGGGGAGATGCTGGCAAGTGCTAACTTTTTCACAGCCATTAATAAATCTGCATTCCAAACAAACAGCAGCAAATWTCCTTTCCTTCTCTAATGAATCCCTAGAGGGAGTTGTGGATTCTGCATGCAAATGGGCTTTGCTCAGATGATTTGTTTTTAAGTGTTGTGTTTTGTCTGCTCTCCCTGCTCAGCTCAGCAGGGTAAGCTCTACCTGCTCCCCAAAGCTTCTGTGTCATCTCCCTGGGTGAAATCAGCAGCCAAGCACAAGATGCTCCAAGGCTGAGCAAACAGCCCAGTAAAAATCAGCTGGTAAGTGTCTGAGCAGGGAGCAGCCCTGCCTGAGGATCCCAGCTGTGAAATCCTCTGTTTGAGCTTCTCTGTGGGCAGGGGTTTGCTCCCACCAACAGCCACCTTCAGCTTTTTTCATCC
>CADDXX010000432.1:344099-378656 GCA_902810485.1 Alauda arvensis | reverse complement strand
AAGTGCTTGGCATCTATGGGCAAAAAGCAGCAGACAGGAATAGACTGAAAAACCTGCTCCTCACTTTATTTGCAGTGTTCACCAAGAAAAGGGCTCTGAAAAGTGATTGTGTGCTTCAGATGGTGCAGCCTGCTATCCATGCAAAGGATGAGCTGCCAACATCAAATATTACAAGGAGTATAAATCTCACATACCACGAGTCTTTTTAGATGTAAAGGAGAATGAGAGGTCAGGGATGGGAAGTGCTGAAAAGGCTGTGCAGGGCTGAGGGGCTGGTGGGCACAGGCTGCTGCTTCCCTGGCACCTCCTGCTTGTGCCACAGCAGGGTTTGTTAGAGAGGAGGTTTAATTTGAGCTTGCAGGGAGCTCATTCTGTCCTGTCTGGAGTTTTGGTTGTGTCATGAGTTATGGCACTGTTCATTCCCACCCTTCCAAGTGCCACCAGGCTGTTTTTAAGCCTTTTCTATTTTTCATCTGGCCAGTCTTACACAGTTCTGTTTTTTTTACGCCACTTCCCAGGCTGGTTTGATTCCTTGGACCTTGGTGATGTTACATCAGGGCACAGAATAGCAACTGTGTTCAGAGTAACCAAAATAAAAGTGACAGAGGCTGTTAATCAAGAGGAGTCAGCTGGGGTCAGGAAGAGTTTCCAGCCATTTTGCATGAGCCAGAGATGAGGTTGGAATCGTGCTGCTGAACCAGATGAAATGTGCCTGTGGCCTCCTCCACCATTCCTGGGTGAAAGTGTTGAAAGGCTGGGTTTGGTTTTTTTTTTTGCCTTGACTTTGTGAAGTGTGGCAGCCAAAGTCACCAACCAGGAGGTGCTGGGTCCATTTTAGCTGGGCTCCAAATGCCCACAGCAGCCTGGACTTACTCTGTGTAGTTCCAGTTTCAAATTCCTGCTTGGTGTCTGGTCAGGGAAAGGAGAGACAAGCACTTTCAGCTGATACATCCCCCTAAGGTCTGACTTACCCCTGGTCAGCACTGAATTTCTTGGGGTGAGTSCCAGTGGCTGTGAGCCAAAGCTCAGTGCTGTACTTGGGTCTCAGAGCTGGGCAGGAAGGATGCAGAGCACTCAGCACACAGGCAGAAACCAGAACTGAGGTGTGTTAGCCAAAAACTGGGGTTTAGCTCATCTAGATCTGAGCTATCATGTCCCTCTAGACAGAAATTCAAGAGGAAAAACATTGGAGGAAATGAAAAAGAATGTATTTTAGAATGTTAGGTACCATCTCATGTCATGCACATCCACCCAATTAAAGGAAAATGCAGATGCTCTGTAGGCTCTTTGGCAAATTGGATTTTGAAAGTGGGCAGTTCTGTGGGCCTGGCTGTAAAACATGGAGAATTTAGTGCTTCCCTTGGTGATGTTCCAGAGGAGTGCCAGAGGAATAGAGCTGCTAGGGGATGCTGTTGGTGTTCACAGGGAGGTGAGGGAAAAAGAGGTCAGTGGGAAACAAATACAGATGCAATTTCCTGACTCATGGGAGAACATTGCTCCCTGAAATGTATATATTTATTTATCCTTTTTTTCTTTTAGAAAAGCTCTATTGAGCAATAGCTGCAGAGACTTTGGTGGGTTCCTTCAGTGCAGTGCAGACTGGTTTTCCCAACGCTGTTTTTTGGGATAGCAAGGAAAGAGGAGGCAGGAATGATGCAGGAATGCAGGATGCAGTGATGCAGGAAGCCCCACCAAGCGATGACCAGAATGGCTTTGGGAAAACCCCAAAAGCAATGGAACTTCCCTGAAACACTTGTGCTGCAGGCTGGATGTGCAGACTGCCATGYTCCCTCCTGGCCTCTGGGGCCACTGGGCTGAGCCAGGACAGTTCCCTGGATGTGTGTGTGCTCCTGCAGTGCTCCCAGAGCCCTGCCCATCAGCACATCCCTGAGCAGAGCACGTTCAGAGCTCCCTCCCCTCCTCCAGCGCTTCCCTTGGCACTGCTGCTCCTGATCACAGCCGTGGCTTGTTGGACTGAGTCGTTCCCTCCCTGCTCCCCTCTGCTCTCCTCTCGCAGCCAAGYCGTAAATCTGCGTTTGTGGCTGGTGTTGTTCCCAGGGAAGCAAACAGGGARAGTGCAGACAGAAGGTTGTGACTTCCCTGAGGGATGTGGCTGAGTGGAAGAATTGGTCTATCAGGTGGAACAGATCCAAAGTAGTAGYCTGAAAAATGGGATTAGTGACCCASTTTGGAAGGAAACCACCCCTGTTCTACGTCCTGTCTTCAGGGGAAAGCTTTTAATCTCTGCATTCCTCCCCTCTGAGATCTCCTGCTGGTCTGGGGCTTTGAGTCATGTCAATTGTTTCACCATTTATATTGCTTGTTTCATTCGTTCTTCACCAGATATTTTTCCTTTATCAAGTTGTTTATGAGACTGAACTACAAAAAGTGATTTCCCAGGGGTTGTCCCCACCTGAGCCCTCACACACAGGTCACAGAGCTCTCAGAAATCCCACAGAGCCAGCAGAGAGCACTTGTGACAAACAGAAGCAAGAGCTTGAATTCCTGGTGCCTTTTGTGGGTCTGGGGTCAGGGTTTGTCTGGGGTCAGGGTTTGTSTGGGRTCAGGGYTTGTCTGGGGTCAGGGATGCTGTTTGCCTCTGCTGTGCTGTTGGAGAGGAGCAGCCTGGGGGATCAGAGAGAGGAGTCCCAGACCTCTTTCCTGGGGTCTGCACTCCCTGCATCTGGTGGGCATGAGCTAAAGAATTCCATCCTGCAGCCTGGTGAGGAGTTTAACAGATTGTATGGATGGACTGGATTTACCACAGACACAAATGAGTGCTCTCCTTTTTGCTCCAGTTGCACTGAGCCATGCCTTTGTCCCTTTGCCTTCAAATAAATGTAGATCATCACTCTTTGTCCTCAAGCAGGGCTCTGGTGTGGCTGCAGGGATTCCTTCCCCAACAGGTGACAGGATCTCACCTGTAAAAACCCTGCAAGCTCTGCTCCCTTAAAACTCCGCAGCCTCGGGAGGGTTGGGGATGGGAATTCATTGTGCCAGCAGCTGTGAGGCTGGTGGAGCCTCTGGGTGTGTGCAAAGAGCAATCGATGCAAATTCAGAAATCCGAGCTGGCCAACTGTTCAGTAGTCACAGACCAACCCCATTGTTTATCAGCTATGGCATTTTGATCATGATTATCATCCTGCATCAAAGCCTTGGCTTAATCCCAATTTCCCTCCCCACAAATTGGTTGCATGAAGGGCTGGGCTGGTGGCAAAGAACAAATGGGGTGGTGCTGAACAAGGCACAGGGGTGAGGAGCCCCTGGAAGAGAGGGGATCCTTGGTACCCTGCACTGGGAATGAGCACCAAACCTCACCAGCAGCCTCTGCAAGAGACCAGCAGCTCTCTTGCAGATTCAATCTCACCCTGATTTCAAGGAAGAAAAAGCTTTTCTGATTCAAACAAGTGGTTTCCAAACTGCTGACCCCAAGTGGATTTGGACATTGTGGGAAGGGGGCTGCACACCTGCCTGGTGCTTGATCTGTGACACCTCTGGCCAAATTTATTTGGGTATTCATTGCCCTTCATGTTTATATAAGAAATCCCCACTGCTGTAGCCACAACCAACACTATGGGTGAGGCTGGAACTAACCCAGAGTGCAAATTTGCCCCATATTTGGTGAATTTCTTCTCTCCTGATATGTTTGCAAAGCTACAGAAGCAATTACTTTGGCCCAAAATTTATATGATGAGTTTCTCCCAATTGCAGTGAATTATCCATGAGCAGTTTAAAGTTTGATGACACACATATAAAATTTAAAGTAGTCCTGACACTTGCACATAATTTAAAGGAGTTCACAAAATAACTTCTGGTTTGTAAATTGGAGCAGCCAGCGCAGGAGCAGGAGCACATATGGAAAAGCTGAGCTTGGGTCCCTGCTGACTGGTGCTGGCACTGCAGACACAGCCTGCTCTTTGTGCACTTTGGAGTGTGACSAGCTCCGATTTCTACAGCAGAAAGAGTTCTCTAAAGCAGCTTTAAAGTGAATGTCAAAAGATCATTAGTTGATATGCAAATGAAGACGTTATCTCTCACAGAAAGGACTTTTCCTTCCCGCTGAGGAATTGAAACTTGTTTTGCCRCTTAGAACAGTCTCATCTCCGAGCCCTGCTCGTGTCACTCGGCGAGTGCTGCCCGAATCTGATAACCTTGGCAGTGTGTGGCTTTGGGATGCTGCTTTGTGAGATGGCATTTGCAGAGCTGCTGCTGAAATCCCAGCTGAGGGAAGGGGCAGTCTCCTCACCCCACTGCCCACTAAAACATCTCAGTGAGAGGAGGAAAACAGCTGGCAGATTGAGACGGAGCCTGATTGCTTCAGCCCATCCTCACTGTTCAAAATCAGCWTTAGTGGAAATTCCAGCTCTGTTGGACCTGCCTGCCACTGCTGCATGGCTGTTTATCTCCACACTGCTGCCACTGAGGTTTCAGAACTTTGTTCAGTCCCTGAGCCTGCCCTCAGCTCTGATGATGTCAAGGATTTTTGTTGCAGTTTGTAAAATTGCCCATTCATACAAAWGTGTCTGAATCGTTTCCATGGGAACACCTGCTCCACACGGGGAAATGTGATTTTGCCTTTATTAATAAATATGGAATCTTGCTACCTTGGGGTGCCTGGGCTGGAAAAGGAGTGGCTGCTGGCTCAGAAATGCTGCATGAGATGCTTGCACAAGCCCTGTGTCAGCACAGCCAGCAGCAAGACCAGGGGGACAAAACTCTCAGAAATCAGCTCAGGCTGACCCCTCAGGTGTAGCTCAGAGCAGGATTCCTGGTGCTGTGAGAAGGTTTGGACTTTTCATTGACTGACTGAGAGTCACCAAGGTGTCACAGGTCCTATTATCCCTGCAGTGTCACCTCTGTGAGCAGCTTGTCTTGCACGGGGGGAGCACAAAGGTCTGAGCTGGAGGTTTTTCAGTGATGTGGCATTTCACAAAAGCAGCCTGTGACTCGAGGGAGCTGTGCTTTTGCAGCACCTCTGGAGACTGGGGGGAAGAAGGGCTGGATGTCCTTTTGGTGTGGAGGAGGCAGCTGAGGAGCTTCCCCTGGAGCTGGAGCCCAGCTTGGCAGTGAAGCAACTTCTAAATTATTTTGCTTAAGCTTTACGTTGGAGAGGATAAAACAAAGAAGTGAATACTTCGGGAAGGTCTTGTTTTTTTCTTTAGAAGATAAATAAGTTCTCTCCTCAACCCTCCCATAGGAGGGTACAGGAGCACTTAAATTCAGGTATCTTCAACCCATGCCAACCAGGCAGGCTTTCAGCTGGTCCCCTTTGCAGCCAGCTGCATCTGTGACCTGGGACAGGAGCAACTACTGCTCACAATGATAAGCTGAGAGTTTAATTTTGTCAGTYCATTTCTGTTTGCAAGTGTTCAGCCATAATCTGAATGAACCACAAAGCAGCTAAAAAAAGGGTGAGATTAACCTTGAGGTTTTGTTTGGTTGATTTTTTTCCTTGTTTTTGTTATTGTGAATATTGGTGTGTCCCAGAGACTTCTCTCAGTTCAGAGCTGTGCCTGTGGAGATCTCTGCAGCAGAAGTTCAATATACAGCCTAGCTGTGATCTTTAGAGTCCCCCTGGGATCAGTGGAATTAGAAAGCTGGAAATATGAATTAAAAGGCAGCTGTAAATGTGCAGAACCAACTCCATTCCTCCTGTGTCCCTTCATGGCAGGGCTGCAGCAGCCTCAGAGTTGCTCACGGGGTAAGGGACCCTCATTTTCTGGTCACTTGAGAGGGCATTGCCTTCTTTATATTTTCCTTGCCCTCTGACTGTCTCATGCTTTCTCCATTTTATTCTTGCTCTTTTTCCCTCTCATCTCAGTGTCATGCTTGTGCTGTAGCTGTGTCTCAGCCTCTCTGTTTGTCCTGCAATTTGTCACGTTGGTTCCACGGTGCTTGGCACCTCCTGAGAGCACTCAGCTAATCCTGCTCCCAGTCCTCAGCCAGAACCTCTGAGGACTGATATTCTTCAGACTTCACTCATTCCAGGGAGTATTAAACTTGGAGATGAGGACAGAAAGCAGAGCTGAGGAATACAACACGTGACAGCTACAGCACATTTGTTCCTGAGCATCCACGGTAAAGCAGGATAAATGACTGCATGCTTCCTGCTGCTTTTAATGGAGCCTGCATTTCCAGAGGGGATGCTCATTTGAGCAGGGAGGGATGTGCAGAGGAGCACACCGTGGTGGGTCTGAGCAGCAGAGGGATCTCTGGGCTTTCCCTCCTTGCTTTGCTGAGAAATTCCAGGTGTGACAGAAGTAAAAACGTGAAGGGACAGCATCCAGTGCCTGCTGGGGCACCTGGGCTTGGGGAGGCAGCCTGAGTCTGATCTGCCTGCCCTCACCTCAGTGCTCCCAGCAGCCCAGGCTGGATGGATTTAGCAGGAGGAGGGAGAGGCTCCCCAGGTCAGTGTCTGTATCCTCACCACTGCTGGAGCTGGGGTGGTGCCCACACGCCACGGATACCGGAGAGAGAGGGGATCATTTCAGAGAAAATGGACCTTTATTTTCCATCTCCTCTCAGCACAGAAGAATCACAGTAACATGAGTCCTTCGCAGTGCCAGCAGRGCCCTGTGATGTGCTGGTGGGCTGGGTACCAAGTTCCTGCTCTGGAGCTGTGCAAGGGCTGGAATTAGCGGGTGAAGGCACGCACTGTTCCCTCAGCTCTGTCTGCATGRCAATTTTCACAAAGGTCAGAGCTGTGCTGCCAGCCCAGCTCCCTTCCCCTCAGCTGCAATCACCACCGATGGCTCGGGGTGAGGTGGCTCCAGCTCTCCTCCTGCAAGCTTGACTCACTGCTGTTCTTTGAAGCTGGCTCCTGCTGCTTTCCTTTGAATTGCCTTGCAGACAAGAACCTCCTCCTGCTCCTGTTCCTCCTGTGGTGACAGAATGGCCACGTGTGCTGCACACTGGTGGGGTGGCACTGGTGACCTGTGTGCAGCCTGTGTCCCGTGTGTCACACTCAGGTGGTGGCATTCCTGTTGGTGCTGGCTTTCCTGTTGTTGGTGGTGTTGGTTTCTGGGTGTGCTGCAGTTTTGCACTCACAAGGGCAAAGGCTTTGCTTTGGTGTGAGGGCCAGCTCAAAGCCACTCCCTGGTGTTCATCTCAAGGTGTGAGGATGTCCCCACCATGCTCCTCATGGCCACACGTCCCTGAGTCCTGACTATGACACCCCCACCCTACTCTTCTTTCCTTGCTTGAGGAGCTGGCTCTCAGCTCAGAGATGCTGAATTTTTAATCCTAACATGCTCATTTTCACCATTTTCTCCCTCTGCCCTTTTTTACTCCTCCTGATGTCCCCATGAGGAGGGGTCTGGGCAGCAGCTGAAGCCACCTCCTGCTTCTGGCAGCTTTTGTGCTCTTTATCTTTGAGATGTGAACAGCTCCCAGTGTTTTACACCACTTTCCACCCTCTCTGACACAGCCATCTCAGAGGGAGTTTCACAAAATGGCTCCACAAATTGTGATCTCTAATAACTGAGCTTTCCTTTTGTGGTTTTGTGGACTGTGTCAGGAATGACCTGCAAACCCCCMAAATTTCCCTTGAAAAGCCATCAGCAACCAGTCTGTCCCACCCTGACATCCTGAAGAGCACAGGCTGCTGAACATTTGATGCATTTTGGCACCCTGACTGGTTTGTGGCCATTTTTTTGGTGTGAGTTATTTAAGATGTGTTTTGGCAATGTGACTGTTTTGTGGCTGGTTTTCTGTGTGTTTTTTGAACTTGGGTATGAAAATGTCTGTGATCTATTACCAGCCAAGGCCAGAGGCAGACCAATAGCATGATTTATTGTCTCCTAGAACTAGAAAACAGCTTCTGTCTCTGTACAGGCTCATCTCCCATCCAGTATTTTAAATTCTTCCATCTAAGAACAATTAAACAGATCTTTGAGAGCATCTTTTAACTTAAAACTTATGGGGTTTAAGCCCTGGAGAATAGTTTAATACTTCAAGTAAAAGCTGCACAGCTCTAAAAACAACCAGGTCTGCTATTCAGAAAAGGTGGTTTTTAATGTCAGAGAACATTTTCAGGTTTCTCTGTGACAGAAGCACATTCATTTGCAAGCAGAGAATTTTCCATGCATGAGACAGTTTCAAATTTCATTTATATAAGGTAAAAAAGATAATCTGGGCCATCACTATATTAGGAGGCACTTAAAATCTTGTAGGACCAATAAAGTGCRTGTAGGTACAGCCAATAAATGATCTGACACAGGGTTTTGCAASAGCTCTGGAATAGCCAAGGTTTGGCTGTTCCATTTTCCTTCTGCAGCTCCCAGAGGCTCTGAGTCACTTTATCAGTGGCTGCTGCAGCAATCTGCTCTTGGCAGGGTGAAAAAAAAAAATAAAAATAATGCCCCAGTGGAATTTCTTGACTGTTTTTGACCCTGAGGCCAAATTTTTCAGAGGCAAATGCTTTTGTTATTGCTGAGCAAGGCAGGCAGAGGTGGTGGGCAGGGATGCAGCTCTGTGCAGGATGGTTTACACAGGGCCAGGGTGTGCCCTGCCACCAAATTTTGGGGTGATTTGGYTTATTTTGCCCTGCCCTGCTGGTGGAGTGCTTTCCTGACTACAGGAATGTTTCTGTTGAGCAAYGCAGAGCTCTGCTGGGATGGATGAATAATTCACAGGAAAATCAGCCGTGGAAGAAACTTGCAACATTCAATCAGATTTTTTTTTCCCCCCCTTTTAAATTCAGGCTATTGCTGACCCAATTTATCTCGAGGATGAGTTTAGCTGATCTGGGCAGACAGGGATTAATTTAACTTCAGAAGTGACAGGGAATGATGTGATAATGGAATGTTGAACCCTTTTGGCACTCGTTGCTCTTCCCCTCCCAGTCAGGGCACATCCTGTGCTGGCTCTTCCTGTTGCTGTCTGGCATCTGGAGGAACATCTGGCTTGGTACCTGGAGCGTTGGAGCAGAACCCAGGGATTTGGGATGTGGACACGTTTCAGCTTTGCCACTGTTGTTTCCCCTTGCCTGTCTGTGCCAGCTCCTGCAGGGGATTGCTTTGGCAGGGGGAAAACACCACAAAGCTTTGCCCTGGGAACACAGAGCAGAGACCTCTGTGGTYATTCCCAGGTGCTCTGGCTCTGGACACATCCTCAGGGCTCTTGGGAGCTTCATTTGGGGAAATATTCCTGGTGCTTTCATTGTTCTTGATGCCGCCGCTCTTGTTTTCTTCCAGTGTTTGGATTTGTTTTCTTCCTCTGCTAGGCTGGGATATGCAAAGCAGGGCCTGATTTCAGGGGAGGGAGGAGGGCTCTGAGGAATGAGCATCGAGKCAGAGACAGCCAAGAAAAGCTGTGGTGTAGGATGACAGAGCCCATCCTGAGCCAGCCTCACTTCTCCCRGTTATTTTCAGGGTTTCCTTCAGTGCACCTTTCACTGAGCACYGTGTGATTAACAGCTTCAATACCACAATGGCATTTTAACCCCTCAATTCCTCCTGAATAAAGCATCCCCTCTTTGTAAAACACAAAAGAASACAAGTGTGCATGACTCGAGGAGCTGCTGGACCTTTCCATCCTCCATAAAACCACGGAAGCATCAGCAAGTGCCAGCAGAGAGCCTGGCAATACCTGCAGCAATATCCCACTGCCTTGTTTGTGTTGGCCTGGCAACTTTGAAAATGAACATGCAATTTTAAATCAATTAGAAAAAGCAGAATTGCTGAAAAAATATCCTTTTTTTTTGGGTACAATTGAGCTACAATCCCCTGCAGCTGSTGGTGTGATGTTTGCTGGGCATGCTGGTGATTTTTGATCTCAAATCTCAGTGCTGTTACTGATTGAGTGCATTGGTTTGCTCCRGGGGGTTCCCTCCATGACTTTCAGCCCGTATTGACACTGCTGCTCACACTGCTGCTCYGTGTCCTTACCTTGTGATTTATCTGGAGGCACTGGGTGTGTTTTCCTGCCTGCTGCAGAGATCTGCTCTGCCACWTCCCCCTGTGATCACCCAGGAGCCAGTGCTGCAGGTGGGAACAGCTTCATTGCCACATCCCCTCCAAGAGGAGAGATCTGAGTGTGTCCTGCAGGTCACACACATCCCCCCTCTCTCACTCAGAGCTTTCTCAGGCTGGCACTGGTGTTTTTCCAGCCCTGCTGTGCCCAGGATGAAGCTCCAGCAGCCCCTTCCCATGATCCYTGTGCATTCYCCATTGTCCTGAGGTGRTGCTCAGCAAATTCTGCCTCGACTCATCAGGTATTCCTAAATGTGAGGTGAGGTTCACAGGAGAACACGTTCAGACTTCAGTTACCAAGATTAAAGCATGAAGAGCTCGATGCTTTTGCTGTAAACCTGGAAACAAGCAATTAAAAGAACAATCAGTCCTAGATAATTGGGGTTTTTGGTGGTTTTGCTCCATCCTCTCCAATTCAAGGCTTCCTGAGCTGTGCTGAGGGCTCGAGAGGTTTTCACATGCTGCTTACCCTTGGCATAGAGCCTGRGAGCTGAGGCATTCCATCCCTCAGTGCTGTGTGTGGAGTTGAGAATGGAGCTCACATCTCCTGCCTGTAATTGTCTTTTAAATTGCTCTGCCCTGATTTGACTGAGATGGCTCAATAGATATTCCTGAGCTCTTGATCGAGTAGCAGTTGTTTTTTTGCACCATGCAGCAGGAAAGAAGAAGAGGTTAATTATAATAGCTTTCTGTGAAGCTTGGGAAGTGCAAGGCATTAATTACCAAAGCTCTGTGGAGACAGCCTGGGTCACCTTTYGGTCCATTATCATCACAGCTAACGAGGTGCTTTGTCTGGATGTGTCTGTAYGAGCACACACWCCCATCCCAGAGCCTGYGCTGGCATCTTGGGTGCTGCAAACTCCCAAATCCAGCAAGAACTGGCAGAAAACCTGAGGTGGTGTGTGCTGAAGGGTTTGGCTGGGAACAGGAGGGATGTGGCAGGGGGGACCAGAGATGGCCTGGTTATGTCCCAATAGCTGGGAGAGGATGCAGTGGGTGAGGGAAGCAGGGACAGCAGATGGGAGGGTGAACAGCAGGAATAGGAGTGTCCATCCCTGCTGAGCCTGGGGACAGGAGTGTCCATCCCTGCTGAGCCTGGGGACAGGAGTGTCCATCCCTGCTGAGCTTGGGGACAGGAGTGTCCATCCCTGCTGAATTCCTGGGGACAGGAATGTCCATCCCTGCTGAGCTTGGGGACAGGAGTGTCCATTCCTGCTGAGTCTGGGGACAGGAGTGTCCATCCCTGCTGAGTCTGGGGACAGGAGTGTCCATCCCTGCTGAATTTCTGGGGACAGGAGTGTCCATCCCTGCTGAGCCTGGGCACAGGAGTGTCCATCCCTGCTGAGCCTGGGCACAGGAGTGTCCATCCCTGCTGAGCCTGGGGACAGGAGTGTCCATCCCTGCTGAGGTTGGGGACAGGAGTGTCTGAGCTCTGTGTGTGTTACCCGTGCTCCTGCCTGGAAGAAGGATCCCATGTGAAGTTATTTTTACAGTGGGGACCGTGCACAAAGGGTCACAGGACATTTATACCCAGCCTTGCTGAGCCAATTTTAGTCCAGTGATCACAGTCGCTGGCTTCMTCCCAAAACCATGGTGATCATCACACAGGAATCCCTCAGCCCAGGCTGACCTTAGCAGACTTTTACTTGCAAGGACAAGTGAAGAAGTGCCAGGTGAAAGCTCAGGTCTGGGAGTTTCCCAAGGCCTGCTGTGGCATCTGGGGGCTGTGGAGGAGCAGGGGCTGGCCCAGAGGCTCTGACTGCCCTGGTTAAGCCAGGCTTTACCTGCAGTGAGGCTGTCAGGAGCTCTCAGGCAGCAGGGTGAGCAATGGGGGAGCCCCAGGCTGTCCTGGACAGGGACCGTGCTCAGGGGCAGTGCTGAGGAGTTCCAGTCCCAGGTCTGTGTCTCCTCTGGGGGGTGAGAGTGGGTGTAACTACTCAGGGCAAACTCTTGAGCCACCTCACCTGTTTAATTAATTTGTTTGAGAATCCTTTTCCAGAACTAGCAGTAGAGAGGAAATTTGGCTCATATCCCTCGTCAAATCAGAGGAGGAGGGAGACAAATATGTGTGAGAAAACGCCTTGGGCTTTCATTGAAAGTGACTTTGATTGTTCCATTGAGCTGACATCCCACTCTGATGCATTTCTRCACTTGTACATTTGAGTCATGTTATGGCAGTAACTCAGAATTACCTCTACTACTGATGCTGTTCCCCTGAGCAGGCTGCTAAAACCCACCAGAAGCCCTAAGGCTGCTGAGTTTACAGCACAAATTATTACTGGGCTCAGTTTTTATGACCYGTGCTGCTGTCCTGCTTTATTTTCCTGCTCCTTGCTGCTCAGAGCAGTGCAGCTGCCAGCTGAAGTGCACCACAAATCACAGGAATTCAGCATCAATATGGGCATGACAAGTGTAGCTGGATTCTTGGTGTGGAGCCACAGCATCCCAAAGCCTTCTGAAGCCAACGTGGCTTTCACTGATGCTGCTCTAATCCCATCTCTTCTCCACACCCTCATCCCAGCCCCTCTCCCACCCTTTGCAGTCCTCAGAGGGGGCTGGGAAGGCCAATGGAGTCTGGGGAGAAAAAGACTGAGGACATGCTCAAAAGCACCRCTGWGTTTTGTGATTCCTCCTTCYCCTTGGGGAGGTTTGGTGACACATTCAGGGCTAGAACCACACTGAACATCTCTTCCACACTGAACATCTCTTCCACAGAGTGCAGCTGAGCACTTCTGCTCCGTGGAAGAGCTCGAGTCTGTCCACAATTTAAGATGGGACTTTATTTTTTATACAAGCCAGGCTTGTTTCTGTGCTTTGGGCTTTTATTTCAATGAGGGATAGTAAAAGTTAATTTCAGCAGCATCCTGGGAGTGGTAGTTGATGTCTTTTGGAGTGAACACAGCCAGATAAGACACTGCAAAATACTTTCTATCAAAGCTTTTGGCACCAGAGCCCTGTGGATTGAACAAATTYCTGTATGATCTGCCCTAGAAATCTGTTTTGTTTTGTGCCTTCTTATCTTTGTTATCTATCCACACATAGATCAGTGCAACTATTTATGTAGAGGAGATCAAACTTCTATTGCAGTTTTCCTAAAAAAGCTGTGAGCAGCTCCYGTGCTCTCCTGGTCAGTCACAAACTTTGCAGCTGAAATCCATCTTTGGTCACATCATTAAAGTCCCTTCCAGTGGGTTACAACCTCCAGCTCAGCTGGAGGCAATTATTATCTGATATGTACCCTGAGTGGGACATAATTACACTTGTCACTAAGTGGCACTGTGTAAATTAGTCTTTAATTGCTGCACATCAAATGAGCAGCTACCCAGTCATTTTTCTGTGAGATAAAGAGTTCCAGCATTGGCTTCATCACTCTGGCTCCTGCCTTCACCCAGTTTGTTCTCTTGGGTGCCTAAGATGCAATTTCACATGATGAGACCTTCTGAACAAATTTGGCTTTTGCCCTGTAAACCCTCTTTGGTCTTAAACATGGTGGCAGAGAGTTTAACATTAAAAACACAGGASTAATGGAGAAGATGTTTCCTTCAAGTACTGCTGTTAAAATATAATTATTGCACATTGTCTGGGGCCAGAAACCCTTTTTTTGGCTGGTGTGTTGATAGAACAGGAGCCATCCCAGGGGCTGAGGAATGCAACCATTTAACATGATTTAGCTGGGCTGTGCTTTGGGGGTTTTTGCTTTAATATGGGGTGGGTGCCTCTGTCTGCACCTCGTTAATGTGTGTGAACTTCAGCCCYCTTAACCCTTGATAAGTTAGGAGTTAGCAGAGGGGAGGAAAAGTCTGATTGCTGTGGTGCAAAGCTGTTTGTCTTATCTGGCAACATCTGGACCTGACTGTTCCCCCTGGCTGCACTCCCCTGCCCTGGCTGTGTTTGGGGTGGATGGCCACGTCCCCTGCTTGTCCCTGCTGCTGGGGCAGGCACACTCATGGTCCGTGCCCTGCCCTGCCCTCAGCTGCTGAGGAGCCTTCCCCAAACCACTCAAGAGTGGCAGTTCTGAGCATTTCTCACCCCAAAAAAACCCTCCTTGCTTGCTTTCCACACCAGTGCTGGTGGATCCAGGAGCCATTCCAGGAGGCTCCGTTCTATATCGGGGCAAAATCCAGATGTGGATGGAAACCACAGGAGGGGAGTGTAATTGCTGGAGGATGTGTTTTGTCCATGTGCTTGTTTTGGCTGTCAACAGCCCAAAATGTGGCTCCTACTCTCCCTTCCTTTGTGGCACAAAGCAAACCTTGCTGGTTAGCAGGGTGTTTGCTTTCCTGTGCTCCTGTCCCTCTCGCTGACACCAGATACCCTTTGGCAGGGAGGCCTGCAGGAGCAGCCAGGGCACACAGCCAGCCCAGCCTGCGTTTACATTCCAGCCTGTAATTTCTAAAGCAGTGTGAAGGGTGGACAGAGTGTTCAGAATAACAGGAGGAACGTTTCCAGTCAGAGCAAACCTCAGCACTTGTGCTGACGTGAAGCCTTTCCCGTCCYCAGCCTCAGTGAGCAGAGTGAGCCTTCCTGTCCTGGGAAGGGGCTGCTGCCCTGGCCAGGAGCTCAGGAATTACACTCAAAGAGTTTTTCACTCAAAGCTTGCTACCCATGTGTTGTCATCAACACATAAGTGCAGTCAAAAGCCAACTTTCCAAATTCCTCACAGCCTGCGAGCCTCCCCTCACTGGGTTTTGTGTTGGGTCCTTTATGGTGGTCCTTTCTCCAGAAATTTGTCTGRGGAAATGCTGCATCAAGAAGGTTCCAAAAAGCTTTTTCAGTTTGTTCTTCTTTACTATCTTACTCCTGCCCTTGTCTTTGGCACAAGGCTTTCCCAGGATGTGTGTGCCAGCTCAGGGCACTGAGTCCAAGGGTGCTGGGCAGCAGCAGCATCAGCCTTGATGCCAGAATTCTGATTTAGGGGACTGATTTAGGTAGCCCAGGACAGTATGAAAAAATAGACATGGGTTTCTCTTGGTCTTCTTTGTCACACCTGTAAGCTAATCTGAGGGGCTAGAAACTAAACTTTGTGAATTTTTTAAAGTAAGGTGATGTTTTCCAACAGTCCAGGGATTTCAGGAACCAGAGTGCTTAAAAAAAAATCACTTTGCATCTGAGACTTAACAGAAAACTGTTAGAACTGGTGGCACAATCTGTTGTAAGCTTGATAGGGCAATGACAAATCTGGTTTTAAAAGTCCTTGATTTCCATCTCTGTAGAGTCATTTTTTTCTGCCTTGTATGCACATTGAAAGACATAGATGGGCTTGGACAGTTATTTTTCATATATTTGGTTCATTGAAATCTCAGTTGGGGATGCTATTTAAATGATGAATTTATTGTTCCATAACCCTGGGGAAATTCAGGGTTGCAGCAAAGACTCTGGTGGTTTAGAGCCAGGGTTTACCTTAGACACCCTACCCCTAAATGAGACCTCAGCACTCTGACTTTAGCACATTCCAGCCCTGAAAAATCATCTCAGGCTCACCACACAACTGAGCCCTGCTAATGAGAAATCCTGGCACACCCAGTGCCTTCCACAACGAGCTGCTTCTCCCTGCCCCGTGGAAATAAATGGAAATAAATCAAAATAAATCAAAATGTGGCTGCTGGTCCCCAGCCCTGCTGGCTGTTCCTGCTCMCCAGGGTGGTTTGCAGCAAGGCTCTCCTGCCACCTCTGTCTCCTCCAAGGGAGGGGTTGCTGTGTTCCAGCCTAACCAAACACTTCATTCACCCCGTGGCTGCTGATGCCACATTCTCCATCCAAAGATGATGYTCCATTTCTCTTTTTCTGTCTCCCGTGCTGCCCAGATCCCCAGGATGCAGTGAAACTTCTGGAACTGTGACAGACACAAAGCTCTGTAATTACATAAACCAATTTTCTCAGGCTGCCCTTTGAGAGGATTTTCAGTGCCATTCATGATGAATAAATCTGTGAGCTCCCCCAGCCTGGTGCCTTTCAAAACCTGCCATGCTCTCTCTCCAGGCTCCTGCCAGGGACTCACTGATGGCTACTGATTTATTAAACACTGACTTCCGTAGTCTGCAGCCGGCAAAATTTGTCCTTAAGGCCTGCCTGGGAGTTTGGCAGGGCTTTTGGTGGCTGGATKCATAAGCTAGATTTTACTCAAGGTAAATTTAGTTTCCCTCAAAGAATGCTGATGATTTCCTTTCATTCAGGCTTTCTAAATTAGGCAGTGTAATTCCTGTGGGATGGCTGCCACAGGGGTTGGGTGCTGGGTTGTTTTTTTTTGGTAAATATTTGTCAAATTAAATGTTGCATTTGCTTCTGCTGGTTTTTGTACCCTTGTTTGTGGTGAAATCCCCAAACACCTGAGCTCATGCATTTGCTGACAGGATTGCCTTTGGGAAAAGTCCCCGGGAGGGATCTGCAGGAAGCAAATGTGTCAATTTGCAAGTGTGAAATTTTTCATCAGAAACCCAGGTCTGGGAGTCTGCTGAAGCCTCATCTGACACTGGTGTCCAATCCAAACTGAGCATTAAAAATGAGAGCATTCTCTGAAGCAATGCCTGCTGGAAATGAATCCAGTTGAATGACTAACTTCATTATTGTCTCTAAAACCACCAGATAAAATTTGTAAGGGGATTTTTCTGCTGTTAAAGCACCCAGACTAGCTGGCCATGTAATGGGAGGTATCCTTTCCCCTTTTTTTAAGGGAGGTGATTGATAAAATTTCAAAGGAAATGATGGAACAGCTTCAGCAATGTTTGTAATGGATGGAAATATCCCCAGTCCATCAATGAAAAGCAGCTCTGGTGGTGGAGGGGRGCAATGCCAGGCTCTGCCATCCTGCTGGCACCAGCCTGTGGGACACAAACCAGAGTTTGTTCTGCTTGTTGGRCACGTAGGGATCAGAATTCCTGSATGCAAACCATGCTGGAGWGCTTTGGRTAGCTGCTGCTTCTGGGAGCAARTGATACTGAGGCATTAAATCCTTTCAGAGTGTCCATTCAGGGTGACATCAGTGCTGGCACTGAGGTGGCTGTGTGCTCTCTCTCCCACCACTGTCTGCTTTTTCACTCTGCTTTTTGCAGTCCAAAAGCTGCTGCTGACTGGAATAAACAGAGTGCAGAGTCCCATCAGAGACTTGGGATTACTTAGAGGGAAAAGATAGATAAAATAAAGAAAGAAAACAAAAACCTGGAATGAATTTCAGAGCTTGTGGGAGGTGAAACCATGAGCCCTCTCCAGAGCAGGCACTGTGTGAGTKTGGGTTTCTCCCAGTCTCAGAGCTGGGCCAAGCCCTYCTCCTCCTCACAGGGRTTTCAGTCTGTGCTYTCTCTTGGGCAGAGAGAGRAATTAAAAACCCTGCTGACTTCATAAGGTGGAAAAGTGTCCACTTGTGAGAAGGTTTACACCTATGGGGCCCCTCTGAAAAGGCCCCACATTGGATGCCTGGCCATGTTTCTGTGAAGTGTGGCACTGCAGGATGGCTCCTAGCTAAAAAATCAGTGATGGTAACATCCATTCCTCTCAGGGAGAATTCAGATTCCTTTCCTGCCTGATGGTCTGGGTTTCTAAACATCTGTCTACTTCATTTCTTGTCATTGCTGCAGTAGCACCAGCAGCCAAAGTGTTTGTTATCCAGGGCAGAGCTCTGAGGTCTCCCTGCTTGCACCCAAATGTTTCTTGCTCCCTCTCCCAATCAACCTGGCAGATCTTCTCTCTTCTTGGCAATTATTTTGCTCAGAAATAAGGACAACACAGAGCTGTATTTGAGTTTATGCCAGAGAGAAGATCCAAGAGGTATAGCACATACTGTTGTTTCATTTATTGATCTCAAAGGACTTCAGGATGGAAAAACAAACTTTTTTTTATTTTATTTTTGAGCTTTCCTTTATCACCAGGAATGCAGCAGTGCTGGCTCAAGGCCCAGAGCTGGGAATGGAGCTCACCTTGCCTCAGGAGAGGCACAGGGGACACCCTGCCACACAGCTCCTGCTGTTTGGAGCTAAGCACTTTGAGAGAGGAGTTATTCTGGAGGAGTTCCAGCCCCCAGGGGACACATCCACAGCTCTGGCAGGCTGCAGAGCCCCTTCCCTCTGTGCACACCCCCTTGCTGCTCTGTTTCTCAGGTGTGTGGGGAGATTTGGCCACTCTGAGGTTCCCCAGGTCCTTTTCCATTTGCTGAGCTTCAGCACAGCACACCCAGGAGCTCACAGGCTTGTGTGGAAAAGCCCCAGAAAAGATAATTTCTGCAGTTTTTGAATCCTGCACAGTTTTCAGCTTGCTGCATGGGCTGTGGGCAGCTGCACTGGGGGTCAGKGCAGCTCTGGGAAGGGCTGTGCATAACTCAGGCCCCCCAAAGCTGCAAATTCAGCAGCTTCTCTGAGGAGAAACAACTGCACTGAACTAATCCTGGGTCAAGCCTGCTTTCCTGACTTCTGCCTTTCCTGCAAACTGATAGCTGATCCCTCTGGGCAGCATTTTTTACGTGTCACTGATGGATTTACCTGACCAGTCAGAGGAGCTCTGAATATGCCAGTGCAGCTCTTCCATAAGCWCATATCCAGAGATATCCCTTCTTTTCACAGCAGGGCAGAAAAGCTGCTTTATTACTCAATGGAAAAAAAAAAAAAAAGGAAAAAAAATCAGGATATTTGCTGCAATGACTCTGGAACTGCAGAACCTGGCTGAGGAAGGGCAGAGCCATCTCACAGAGGTGGTGACAAGCACAGGGTGAGCTCTGCTCTGCTCAGACACGTCCTGTCCTGTCCCTTCCTTGCTCAGGTGGCTGCTGTGGGCATCTCCCTGCAGGGCACCAGCTTTGGACAGGATCAAAGCCCCTCTCCAGTCAATACCTCTGCTTTTACCATCAGCAGCTGAAATTTGCTGTTTGTGCCACGCTGCTTTTGAAGTCACATTGGTGGCCCCCACTGCACTGAGCATCTGCACAGGCTCTGCAAGAAGTGCTCAGTGTCCTGGGGAATTGGTGTCCTGAAGAGAGGAGAGGGACAAAGCTGGAGGGAAGGTCAGTGGTGAGGATCTCAGGCACAGCAAAGTTGTTTGGCTGGGCTGGGTTCACATGAAAGGCTGTGTTGGAGCTGTTTCACCAAAATTTCTTGAGTTTCAGGCAAATCTCTTCAGCACATCTCCATTGCTGCCCTGCATGCCATGGGGATGGGGATTTCTGCATGTGGGAAAGGTACAAYAACCACCTCCTCCTCCTGAAAAGGGTGTTTTGTTCTTCAGGGGTTGGGATATAAGTTAAGCTTTTGCTCTTCATCGCTTCTGAGGAGGTTTTTTTCCTCCAAGGAAATATCTAAAGCAGGAATTTGTGATTCTTGAGCTGTGCAAGATCATCCTCAATCCCAGCAAACCTGGGCTGGGGAGCCTGTGGGTTTCTCTTTTTGATCCAGGATTTTAATATTCTGGTTTTCCTGTGGAGTGGGGAAAAAAGAGCTTTTCCATGCCCTGCAGTCACTTTGTCCTTTAACCTGGACAGGGAGCTGAGGCTGGCAGCTCCATGGGTGGGATGGAGCCCAGCTGGGCACATCCAACCTCCCTGGGCAGGGAAAACATAAAAAACAACTYCAGTGGGGTCTGCAGGAGTGTTCTTGAGTGGTTGTTTTCTCTTAGGGGCAATAAATAAATAAAAAGAAAGTGTCTGCTCCATCCATGGATGAGGGATGGCAGGAATTAAAGCTCCTCCCTTSCTGCAGTGCAGGAGTGTGGCAGCATTTGGTGCTTCCCTCAGGGTTTGTTCTGGGCCCAACAGATTTTTCCAGGCACAGGTTTCAAAGCAAAGAAGAAGTTTTAGGCAGCAGAGAGCAAATTAAGCCCCAGCAGCTTACAAAGATGCTTTCTTCCTTAATTAGCTAAACTAGATCTTAATCAACCCACCAGTTAGCTTGATGAATGCCAAAAGGGAAACTGCTTTTGCTATTTTTGGTCCATCMCAAAGGAGCCAGGGATGGTGTTCTGATGGAGCCAGATGGCCAAAGCTGCTGTCCTGAGCCCCAGCCATGGAGGAGGAGSAGGCTGGGACAGCACAGGCTGCCCTTAGAGAGGATATTTACCATTCCCTGATGCTCCAAGGAGTGGGAAACTTTGGAAATTCCACCTCACTTCACATGGTTTTGCACAGATTCTGGTGTGATGGGGGTGGTCTCACTCCTGGATGCTTCAAGTCCTGGTAAAGGGACCCCCTTGTCATTCATGGCATCGCTTGATACCTTCACTGTCACTCATGTGGGCAGCTGAAATGCAGATTTCCTGGACTCAGAGGCTCAAAAATGTTTTGGTTTTGAGTTCAGGGTTTGTTTTTAGTATGAACTGGTASAACTGCATTGACTCCAGTAGAAACAAATTAACTTTTATTGTTTAGAGACTCGTAGCTTTTCCTTGGAAAGCTTAATTTGCACGGAACAAGAAATAATTAACCTCAGCTGAAAACATAAGGTGGGCAGGCTCTGTGCAAAATTAAACATGCATTTCTTCCAGGAATTTGAATGTGCCAGCCCTGGGCTGCCTGTGTGGTTTGGCCCATATTCCTCACCTCCAGACTTTTCCTTGGGTTACCTGCACATCCCAGCCAATGCCAGGTGCTCCTGCCCTGCTCCTCCTCCCCAGGTTTTGCAAAGCCTTGCCAAACTGCCTGAGAACTTTTTCCTCACTGGACTTCAGTGGGGATGCTGCTCTGAGGAGCTGGGACCCAGCACCTCCCAGCTGGAGTGGCTGGAATGAGGAAACTCTGACCCCAGGGAGGGGGTCCTGGGAGGGGACAGGCTCAGAAACTGCTGGGGCTGGTGGCACCCTGTGCTCAGAACTGAGCCCTGCACTGTCCCTGCTCTGGATCCTGAGGGGAATTCTCCTGGGATGGCCCCAGAGAGGRACCAGTGACTCACAGATCCACACAAACATTCTGCAGCTCACATAAACACGGAGCAGTTCCGTGTGTGGAAGGTTTGCAGTGAATGAATTAATGATGGTACACTCTCCTTGGAGCAGCAAGCCATAAACTAAACCAGGCAATCAGCAGGAGGCTTTGCTGCCTGTGTTCCCTGTCGTGTTTCAAACAAACACAARCACAGAAAAAGCCCAAGTGCACTTSTGCTGCCCAGYGTGCTCAGATTTGGGCACCACATTCAGAATGGAAAGGACAGCCTTGGAAGAAGTGTGGCTACTTTAATTCCCAAAGATTGTGGGTACTTTTTGCCACTGGGGTATGGATGAAACCTCCCTCCTTTTAAGATTTTTTTCCCCTTTGGGAAATAGTGATTAAGAGATAGAAACCTTTGCCATAATATTTGATTCTCATGCTCATAAGGCTCAAAGAATTTCCTTGCTGATGCTCACACCTCACTCCTGCCATCGCCTTTCTTTCCCACAAGGATTAATTTATTCTGATGTTCTGTCCATTGGTGGGTGCACCCCTTGTGCTGCCTTTGGCACAACTGAGACAAAAAATAGGTTTTGGATGTTTTGTGGCTGGAACTGCAGCTGATACCAATGAATTAACTCTGTTATGGGACTTCCAGGATGGCTGTGAAAGGGAGATGCCAGAGTTGGCCAGGGGTGGTTGTAACAGTCAGAGCTGGTGTGGCAAATCCTGTCCTGCTCCTGTGCCAGGGGATGTTCCACTCTGCCACCGAGGCAGGTTATTTCACTGATTTCTGTCATCTATTTGCTCTTWTTGTGCTGTTTTATCATCTTCCTAGACAGCGTTAAACTAATCACAGCAGCTACTTGACACGTAATTAAAGCTGGTAACAGCTGAAATTATTCACGCTTGAGTGGTTTGGCCATTGAAACACAAATYGTGATATTTACACTTTCTGTTTTGGCAAAAAAAAAAAAAAAAAAACCATGTGCTTTCCTGTCAGACAGCTGGCTCCACAGGTGAGGRGTGTTTGGCAAGACACGCTGCCTGCTGTGGCAGTGGGAATGGGGCAGGGGGTGGCACTCGGGTGGGCACCACCCTGTCCAGGCAGGGTTTGGACACAGGGATGCACAGCTGCTCTCTGCTTTGTATTTGGAGCACAGGGCTTTGGTGAGAGTCCTGTGGTTCGAACAAAATGGAAAAAGGCTTTTTTAGAATTAAGTGTAAGCAAACTTCATCCTCAAGTGAGAAATTTGTGCTGTTTTGCCTCCTAAAGGCTGAAAGGAGACAATTCAGAATTTGGAAAAAAAGAAGGAATAAAAGGATTTCCAGCAGGTTTCTTAAATTTCTGGGTGGATTTGCAAATCATTTGGGTAAACACGGACGTCATCCTTTTCTGGCAAGGACCAGCTGCAGCTGAGAGCACTGCCTGGCCCCAGCTGCACTTTGCTGCCTGTTTCAGCCACCAGAGTGGGTACCTGGCCTTTCCCAGCTGTAGGAGCTTTGCCTTGGCCCTTTTGGAAAACTTTGGAGCATTTACAACTGTACTTTCTGTGAGTTTTGAGACATTATTAATGCTTCCTGGCTAAAATAGGCAAAGAATTTGGTGTTTTGGCTTCTCCTGTCTGGAATTCTGTGATGATTCCAGTCTGTGGGGCATCAAACACCTCAGAGATGGGGGGACTTGAGGATTTGGGATGATGAAAGAGCTCCTGGCCTTACCCCACAGGGGAARACTAACAAACAGAGTCAGGTCTGAGCTATGCGAGCCCAAATGTACACACACTTCTCTTTCACACCACTCTCAGATTTTATTTATGCMAAGGACTGCTCTTGGGCCTTGGGCTGGTGATAGGTTTGTGCAAGGAGGACTAAATAGGGCACAATAATTTTGCAGCTATCATTAAACACGCAGTTAATCTACATCTTGGAGGAGGCAGCTCCTTCTTTGGCTGCTCCTGCTCCCCTGTTAAATTCAGCAGGCTCCCTTGGGAGGGCTGAGCTGCTCTCTGGTTTCAGGCAGAGAACAGCTCCCTGGTGGTACCTGAGCATGGCTGGTGCCCTGTAAAATCAGTTTGGGATGCAGGGCTGGCACTCAGCTGCTTGGGAAGGGCTCAGAGCTTTGCTTCTGCCTGCAGGCTTGGAATAATGTTCCCTCATTGCTGCCTGAGCTGAGTGCTGAGGGATGGGAGTGTTTGAAGGAGCAAAAACCAGCTCCAGCCTGGGGTGGGGAGGGGAAGGCTTGAATGAAACATCTGCTCACTCAGAGATGACAGAAACATCACCCACAGCCAGGCCCTGAGCCGGGGGTGTCTTTTCTCTGGGCTTTGTTGTGCTGGTTTGACAAACACATCACAGCAGCAGCTTCCAAGGAGAAGGGGACTGTGCAGCCCAGGGCTGAGGCTGGGTGTCCTTGCAGGGAAACAGGGAATCCCAGCTCCTTCCCCTGCACATCTGGCACGGCCCTGTGCCCTCAGCACAGCTGCTTTCAGGGGGCTCCCTGCACTGACAGAGCCATGAGAGGCGTTTTACAGCACTTCTCTGTGAGGTGGGGAGCTTGGGRAGGGTTTGGAGAGGAGAATCAGAGCAGAGGTGCTGAGAGTGAAAGGGTCAGATCTGCTCCAATCCCTCTCAGTAGCTTCTGCACTGTCTGCATGGGTGTGTGGTGCCTGGATGAGCTGAGATTTGCAAACCCCCTGTCATTTTGGCTGTTTGATTTTAGGCAAGATGCTCTCTAAAGGCTCAGGCTGCAGTGGCTTCCCTTCACAACCATGGGAGCTGCTTGTCCTGAGCTTGCCTGGTTCTTCCTGAGCAAGGAGAAGCTAAAACTGCCATTTGGGAAAAAAAAAAAGGGAAAAAAAGACTAAACTTTACATTCTGTCATGATAAATACCTGATTATATAAGTAGGAAAAGGGTTCAGGAAATTAGATTGGWTATTARGAAAATTTCTTCCATGAAGGGGTGGTCAGGTGTGGGAAATAATAAAGGTAAAAAGACTTTCAGGAGCTGTGAGAGCAGGGCTCAGAAACAGAAAGAGCAGAGAACTCAGAGCCAGCTACAGCTGCAAAGTCTGAAAGCAGGGAAGACACAAAAATACAACAAGCAAAGACATGAAACAATAGTTTGAGTTTTTAGGCTTGGCCAGGATAGACCTTAGGACTGAAGAAAAATATGTTTAGCAAGATAGTAGAAGGTTTTAAGCTAAATAAAGTAATATTGTATGTTGTTAACAGAAAGYATACAAGCAAGCATTGTTTGGAGCAGGTGTACATGTGCTTTTAATGACTGGATAAAACAATTGACTGTCAGCTTTAGCAGTATGCTATTGGCTGGAAAACTTTTTAAATGCCATGTAACAAAGAGATCTTCAACTGCTGCTGGAGACATGAGCTATTGCCATCTCTTAATTATCTTAAACCTTGTAATGAGGCTAATACTGCAATAAAATTCAGGGAATGTGTCCCAGTGGTTYATGTTAATGCCAGCAGTCAGGCATTGGAACAGGCTGCCCCAGGAGGTGTGGAATCACCATCCTTGGCTCCTTGGAAGTGTTCARAATGTGTGTATGTGGCACTGGGGGACACGTGGGGAACGAGGTGGTGCAGGGGYGATGGCTGGAAGTGCTGAAGGTCTCYTCCAAYCYTTATGACCTCAYAACAAACCTCTYCACSCCCACAGTCTGAGCAAACAGAGCTCCAGCTGCCAGAGGGACTCCACACTGCAGTTGTGAGTTTGCTGCTCAGCATTCATTTGGTTCAGTTCTGTACCTTGGTTGTGTTGTCATCCTCCTGTCCCTGCTAAGGAGGCAGCAGGGCTGCTGCAAGCACAGGCCTCCTGTAGGGATGCTGGCAGCAGCCCAGAGAAGGTGCCAGACATCACAGATTGTATTTTTATCCTAATGATGCCTTATCACTGGTGGAAGGCAGGACAGGCARTGTATTCTTGGCGTAGGCAGGGCTGTGTTTCTGTAGCAGTAAGGCAAAATCACTCCCAGTGAAGGGAACAGGTTGTCTCCCTGACCAAGAACCAGCACTTTTATAATTGGGAGTATTAAGCAGTTCAGAGAACATTGTTTTACCCAGGTAAAAATCACATCTCCTCAACCCCCTCCTCTCCCTCTGTCCTTTCCTCCTGGACTTGGTGGTGGAGGTCTGGTGCTTCAGGCTGGACGTTGCAGTTTGCCAGTGGGTGCCCTGGGGACAGCAATGCCAGAGGTTCCCAGTTCCTCCTGGGAGGAGGGCAGAGCTGGAGATGCTTGCCCAGGACAGCAGATGCTCCACGTGGGTGTTTGGGGTCAGRGCAGAAGGAGATGCTGAGTGTTCCCTGCTTGTGGCACTGTCATGGGAACCTGTGCTGCTGACAAGGACCAAGGTGTGACTGCACTGCACACACCTGTGTGACTGCAGAATCCAGCCCAGTGCATACACAGGAGTGCAGAATAAACGTGAGCATGACCCAAACCAGGACAAGCAGCCCTGGATATGCCTCATCCACGTTGTCCAGTCCTATCCCAAGTGCAGACTGCACAGTGTTTCACAAACTTCAGCTGCTTTTTCTTTATTTCACTGTCTTCAGTCCTCATACAACTACAAATTCAGCAGTACTGCTAAAGAAAAAAAAAAAGAGCAAACTACAGCCATTCATGGGGTAACATAATTTCAGATGTTGTGAGACAGCTGATGCTATTAAAAATCATGGCCCTGTTATGGGCTTTCATTACTGATGGATACTTGAGGAGACAGACACTATAAAATATAGAGATAAAAAGTGAAAGGCTATTTAGATGGATGTTCAGCTGAGTGCTGCTAGCATCAAATCAGTGGCACTGGAGAAATGAGAGCAGACACAGCCTCTGGACTAAATGTGTGCACGCTCTGGGCCTGCCAAGGCTTCGCCTGTACAACGCACACTTTAAATCAAAGCAACACTGAAGTCACCACTGATTGTTCTTGGAGATATGTTTTACCTTCAGGCACTGCTGTTTCCCAAAGGAGCGTGAGCAAGGACGTAAGTCTCTGTGCAGTGCTGGCTGCTGGTGGACAGGGATCTCCCTGAAATCCTCTGGAAACGGTTCCTCCTCTGGAAGTACCCACTGCTGCTGCTGAGGGACCTCTGCCTGTTCTTCAGGTACTCCCGGTAGTTTTTGGTCAGCAGGGTGTASAGGAAGGGGTTGATGCAGCTGTTGCTGTAGGTCAGGCAGGTCGTCAAGTAATTAACGTTCTTCATCACCTTGGGAGACAAAGGGAAGGATTCGTAATACTGGAAGAGCAGCTGCCATATCCAGAARGGCAAGAAGCAAGCCCAGAAGACCAGCACTATGGTGAAGATCAGATAGAGTACCTTCTGGTTGGGCAGCCTCTTGGTCTGCTTGAAGGAGGCAGTCTGGGACACCCAGTAGATCCTGGCCAGGCGGATGTACAGGTACCCRATGACCACGCCCGGGCCCACGATGCTGGTGCCGAAAAGGACRGTGAGATAGACTCTGTAGGACACCTTGCTCCAGGTGGGCAGGCAGATGCTCTTGTTGTCCCTCTGCACCAGCTGGATCATGATGAGCATGGGCAGGGTGAGCAGCAGCGACACCAGCCAGATGGCCACGGCGATGGCCTTGCGGTAGCTCTTGGACCTCTTCACCGTGTCCAGGGGCTTCAGCACGGCCAGGTAGCGCTCGGTGCTCATGACCGTCAGCGTGAAGATGCTGGCGTGCATGGTGAGGAAGTCCAGGCTGAAGAGGATGCGGCAGCCCACGTCCCCAAAGTACCACTTCTGGATGAAGTAGGTGCCGACGATGAAGGGGATGGTGAGGAGGTAGAGCAGGTCGGCCAGCGCCAGGTTGATGATGTAGATGTACATGGAGGCCGAGGAGCGCAGGTAGTGGCACATCACCAGAAGGGTGTAGACGTTGCCCGTCACCCCCACCACGCACATGAGGGACAGGATGGCCCCGATGGTGCAGATGGCAATCATGTCCTCCCCGGAGCTGGCCCACGCGCCGTCCCCCGTGGCGTTGGAGGAGATGTTGGGCCTGAGTCTGAGCACGGTGTCCTCACTCGTGTCTGTCACCGTGTARGGGGTGGCAGAGAAGTGGCTCTCCAGCTCCTCAGTCAGGGACATCCTCCTGGGTTTAGATGCCAGCAGCTTTGCTCATGTCACAGGGGTCTGAGGGGGTTCGTCCTGCTCCCAGAAACGCAGGAAGATGTAGAACCATTTCTTGGAGGTGTCTCATCCAAGGACCGTCTGCATTCTCCACTAGAGGAAAGACATCAAAAACAGCATGTTAGAAATCTGCCAGAGCAACACAAAAGATCATTTAGAWGTTACCTGTCCCCRAGCACGTATCTGCACTGAATGTAGCAAAGGTCTTTGGCACTGAGGCCACTCTTGTGCTCTCATTACAAGAGCCCAGCTGGGAGGTGTCCGTGAAAAAGAGACAAAAAAACTTGTCTGGATCACTGGAACCACTTACTGCAGTCCTTAGTTTGGGGCKGGAGGAAAAAAAACCATCCTTCCTAAACTCRTAACAATGATTTACAGAGCTTTCAGCATGACTGCTTAAACCTCTTCGCTAAATTCTTAACTCTGAAGGAGCGGAAAAAGGGAAAACAAACTTTAGATTTATCATTTGCAACCAAATTGTCTGTTCTGTGTTAGTGATGCATTCAAAAGTCCTGTCCAGCATTCCTGCAGTCTCATTCCCTTGAATGAGAAGCTCCTCCTCTGTCCTGCAGTTTCAAACAGTRTTTGAGTGACGGAGAAAAAGGCACTTTATAAAGCAAAGTGTAGTTTCCCTGTGGGATTTCTAGGTCTGTAAACACAGGGTTTTTCATGTTCTCTGTCCAGAGATGTCCATGAGTCTGTGAAACAGATCTTTTTCAGCCAGAGCTGGGTGTGAACCTGCCTGAACAGCCTTGAGCAGCGAGGTGTGAGGCAACACRTGAGGCAGCTCTGGACGTGGGAGCCCCTGCACAAATCAGGACTGTGTTGCTTTGAGTTCATTCTGGGTGTAGGCAAAAGGAGAGCAAACCCACCTCGGAGAAATGCTGCAGAAGCAGCTAAAATGCCCAGATTTTAAGGCACACCAAAAGCCTGTGCCATTCCAAAGGTCGCTGCAATCAGAAGTGCATTGGCACTGTGTGTTTTACAGCACCCAGACTGTCTCTTTTTCTTTGGACAATGCTGAGGGGTGCTGGACTGCYTTGTCCTTGCAGGGCTCATCAGGCAAAGGCTCCCCTGTGCCTTGTTCCACTGGGCAGCTTGGACCTGTTTATTCCTGGGAATTGGCAGCTTTTCCCAGTGAGTTGGGTGTCCCTTTCCATCCTCACCAGCTCTGACTCCTTTGCCTCTTTGCTCCCASTGTCTCCTTGGCAGGATTACGGTCCCAGGCCCTTCCCTGCTGCCCCTATGTCACTCTGTGACATTTTTCATCCTCTTGGTGACTTGCTCTCACCTTCTCCCCACTAGCACCTGCTGAGGATGAGGGGTGCTACAGAGATGTCATAAAAAACTCTGCATAACAGAGGACAATCCAGTGCTGAGAGAGATTTTCCCTCACTCAACAATCGGGATAGAAGTGCAAAAAGCCAGAGAAGCACAAAGAGCCCATCTCCCACCCCAGTCCATGGAGTACAGCAGAGAGATGAGCATGGYTCTGCAGGGCTCAGTGCTGCTCTGGGCTGGCCCCCAGCAGCTTCACCAGCAYCAAAATCCATTTCTTGGACCTTGCAAGCCCAGATTTGTCTCATCCTGCTCCTGTTGTGCAGAGCTCTTCTGCTGTAGGGCAGGTGCAGCCAGTCTGTGCAGCTCCCTCGTTGTCCCTTTTCTCRGTGTCGGTGTCCGAGCTGTGCTGGCAGTGGAAGTGACCCCCATGAAGGGGACACAGCTGCTCCGGGAGCTGTGGCTGCTCCTGTGCCTCACAACCAGCAGCACGCTGGGTCAGAAATGAGCAGCTCTGCATGGGATGCTCCAGCTGAGCCCGGAGCTGGTCCCACACGCAGCTCTTGGTGTGCTGCTGAGAGCTCATTTTCAGCAGCAGATTCCCGTGGCTCGGGTGCTGCCTCCTTGCAGCTGCCTCGCTTGGTGTCCCAGGGACTTGGAGCAGGCTTGTGCCTGTCTGTGCAGTTCCTTGGAGTGACAGCTCCTGCCGGAGAGAGCCGAGCCCGCTGCATCTCCCTGCTCTGCTCCTCTTCTGCYGAACCTGCCTTTTGCTCCATTCATAAAATTCCTACAGCACCGATCCCATTCAGASGCTTTGCCCATCTCCAGGCAGAGCTAGAAGAGGAAAATGAAGCCGAACGGGGAGCCCYTGCATCATTTTCCAGTCCCCATCATTGCTGCTCCCGTACACAAACACACACTCACACACACGCACACACAACAGAGAGCTCGTTATTCCAAGCAGCCATTCAAGCATCTTACGGTCCAGGCGATTTTTCCCAGCCAATCTTGCCTTTCCYTCTACGGTATCATCCCACAGGAGTAAACAGCTGTAAACAGAAATCCATTTCTCCTGCTCAAACCTTGTTTTTAAATCCGGCGGACGAAGTTTCCTACAGGAAAAAAAATTAAATAAATAATAATAAAAAAATCTATCTAGTAGTATCAAAGCTGAAACTTACAGAAAGGAAAACAGAAAAAAGAGGGGAAAAAAATAGAGAGAAGAGGATCCTTCTTCACGGGCAGGGAGTGAGAGATCGCGGTGCTCCGTCGCATCTGGAGCGGCAGGGGCAGGCAGGGAGCGCGCTGCCAAGCCAAGTATGTTTGAAATCTGGGCGCTCTTAATACTCRCATTCCCCTCCCTCCACTCGTGCCGGCTATTTTTTGCTCCCCGGTGACGTGAGGCATAGCGTGGCTTTGACTGCAGCCAGGGAAGAGCCWGTTTAAAGAAGCAGGGTTTGATAAGCACGGGCTGGTTATCAGCTGCATCCCCTGCATCCCCCTGCCCTGCCCTGGGTATGAGAGAGGGGCWGCTCGGTTCATCCCAGCACCGCTGAAAGGCAAAGCACCGCAGGGSAGAGGGAGAATYCCTGAATTCMYGAATYCCYGAGGCTGCCCAGCAGGGCTGGGGGAGGAGAGTGGGCCAGGGAGGGTTAAAATGCTGCGGGAGGGTCAGATTCCTGCGGGAGGGTGGGCTGCCCAGGGAAACAGCAGAGCTCCTTCCTTTGGAGATCCATTCCGAAGCCGAGCCGAAGTTTATTTGGGTTGGGTGGCGTGTTAGCAGMTGAATGTGTGCGGTGGGATGCACACCACAGCACCTGAGACCTTTCAGGCTGGCAGTAAGGAAATACCACCTGAGTTGTTCGGGGGTTGGGTGGCTCCTTTTTCCCAGCGATAGACACGGAGTGAGAGCAGCCCAGCACCTCGGAACAGAGCAGCGTGTGGATGGGGCTGGGAAATGCTGAAGCTGAACCCTGGATGGTTTTGTGAGCAGCTGAATGTTGTGCTGGTTGCTTGCACACAACGGGATTTTGCTTTTGCTCCCGGTTTCCTGCTCTGTGGACTGCAGGGAATTTGGGCCAGGGGGATGCGAGGAGCACTCCCAGCTGTCTCCTGCAGGACACAGGTGTGGGGGAGATGCCCACTGCCTGCTTCACTGGCTCCCACTGGGCACCACCACTGGTGATGCTTCCCAGCACTGGGCTCCTGGGAGAAACCAGCACCAGGCACAGCAGCTGGCCCTGGCACATCCATCCTGCTCCTCAGTGCTCTTCCCTCCCTTTCCCTGGATGCTCATAGCATTGCTTTCATGCTCCCAGCCTTCTGCACAGTCTGGGGGCCTGGAGGTGCCTCTTGTGTCTTGTCCTCCTGCAGTAGGAGCCCAGTTTGGCTGTGGTGGCACCTGGACAGCTTGGAGGGCTCTGGCTGTGCCTGTCCCCCCAGTGGGGCAGCAGGGCCTTGCTCAGGACAGGTTTTTGAGTGGGCTGAGGGCTTGGCTTATGAGCAGATCCATGTGGAAGCTGGGTTTTACAGTAAAAATAGATCTTTATGTTATCAGCTCTAACAAGGATTGGCTGAGAAACCCCAGCCCAAACACTCTCAAAAGTACATGTTTTGCTGTGACTTTGCATTTTGTGTTTGGCCCCTGGAAATCTTTGGRGAAGTGTGGGATGGGAGCTGCTTCCCAGGCAGCTTCTGAGGAAGATCCAGCTTCCCATTGCCTGTGTGACTGCAGGGAGCAGGAGCAGTCCCTGGGCRAGCACTGAGAGTGAAGCCATGGGCAAGGTGCTTTATTTGCTCCCTCTGGGACTGATGTGGCAGTGCCCTCTTCCCAGACAGAGCAGGGGAAGAAATGCCCAGCTCAAGCTGCTGCTGCTGATCTCAGTGTTTCCTCAGCGTGGAGGGCAGCACACATCCTCAGCCTGGCAGCCAAGATTTCTGCTGCAGCTCTCAAACCCCTCTCACAGGGGACAAGAGATGGAGTGTGAAAAGTTGCCTGGCAGTGYATGAAGAGCAGCAAATGTCACTGCYCTGAGTTGGTGCCACTGAGGGCTCGGTGGTGGCATTTGCCATCCTGCACAGTGGGGTAGGGCTGGGGATGGTGACAGCTGCTGCTGGTGTGGGTCACCTCTCTGGAACAGCATCTGCTGCTCCAAATGCTCCTTTRAAAAGCTGCTTTTCTACAAAAAAAGATCACACTCCCATGTAATTGATGTCCTCGCTCGCTCTGATGGGTAACTTCCATTCCCAGTGGTGGTGGCTCAGTGCTGACTTCCAGTGCCTGCCTTCACCTCCCCGAGGAGACAGCARAGTCCTTTTTATCCCCCTTGTGGCAGCGTCACCAAACTGAGCCAGAGTCCTCCTGAGAGCCTCTAAACACCTCCAGTGTTAAGTGCAAGCAAAACAYTGAAGGATTTCAGTGCCTTGAAGCTCCTTTTGGCAGCCTGCATTAGCAGTGCGTGACTCAGTTTGGTAATGACTGCAATTAGATAGCTCACAACTTCTTGCAAAGWGCCTCTGGGTGACCCGTGCTGGCCTTGGCTGAGTTCTTGTCCCCTTGGGACGTTGTCCAAGGGATGGTCTGGGATTCTGTGCCAGTGCAGCCTCTGGCTGTGCCTCCTGCTCCCAGCACAGCACACACAAATCCCTTGGCTGTGCATGGGAAGCACAGAGCTGACAGAACTGCACTGGGGCAGAGGGGAAGGGCAGATTTTTTGCCTTGGCTGCCTGTGCCACCCCTGCCCAGGGGTTTGAAGCATTTTCCCTTCCAACTTTCATTGCCAGAGCTTCCCAGGGGCTGCTCCTGGCACGGCTGTGGCTTGGCAGCCCCCAGGGCACAGTGCAGGGACCCACTGGCTGTTTCATGGCAATTGTTACATTGCAAGGGCTTGTCGTGGCCTCTGTAAGCAAATTAATTAATTAATKAATTAATTAAGTCCTGGTCTGTGTGAGCACAGAGGAGCATTGGCTGCTGGAGCTGTGCTGTGAGTGCAGCCCTGGCTGGGAGGCTCAGATGTTATCAGGAGCAAGAAGCAATCAGGTTTGATGTTTCAGTTGGACTTTACTCTCTCTGCATCTTCAGCAAACTTTATAATTTCCCCCTTCACTCCTTTTCACCCTGCTCACTRAGGAAGGTGCTGGGTGGATGCCACAGGTGATTTGTCTCCTCTGAAAATTGGCCCTTTGCCCCCACGCTTTGTTTCTTAGCTTTTAACCAAACCTTTTTGTCTGCTGACCTCTGCCCTTGGCTCATGGAAGAGCTGTTGGAGGACCTTGCTGACTGCTTTCTGACAATCCAGACAAACTGCTGCAATTGTATTTCTGTGCTCTCCTGGGCTCCCTGAGACAGCTCCAATCTCTTCTTCTCTTTCAAGAAGCAGAGCTGCCTTTCCCCACTCTTCTTATTCAAGTGCCTGTTCACTCTCTCCACTCCAGTTCCTCCTAATTCACCRTCCTTACTCCTCCACAGTCCCTCTRCTCWTCACTGAAACCTCCTTTGGAAAACTGGCATCCCATTCACCACTTTCTGGTTATTCACTGCACAGAACCTGAAGCAAGAAGCAGCACTCCAGAGTTAAAGCTGAAGCTGTTTCTCCCCTGAGCTTCTTCATAGCTTTTGGGTGAATACAGTTCTGGCATCCATGAAATGAGCTCAGCCAGCAGGGGAGATTGTAGTCAGGTGTATTTATTTTATTTCATCCATTTTCCTGGCTTTAACTCACTGTATCAAAAGAAATCTGTGTTTTAAGGCATGTGATGCTTACACTGAGTTAAGAATACTTGGACTGAAAATGTTGCTTTAAAAAAAAATAATTTTGAAGGTATTTAGCCTGGACTGCTGACCCCAGGTCCTTTCAGAAGTGATAAAGAAGCTGTTAAATGCACCAGAGAGCATTCTTTGACATCTGCAGCCCTTAATACACAACCCCTGGTGTTTTCTGGTGTGATTTAGATAGAAAAGGAACAATGAACAGGAAGAAAAATAATAACAAAAATCATCTTTCTGTGGTACAGAACAAACCCTTCCACGCAAGAGCTGCTTGTGCCCASGCTCTCACTGTCTTCACAGCTCCCTCTTATCATAGATCTTGTCATGAATCTGAGGGTTTCAGTGTTTTTACACATCCCTAGAAGCATTTTCTGTCAATTGTGCACACACAGCCTGGCCCTTCAGCAGCTCCCTGTRCTGGGAAATCTTTTCTTCCTTGTGTCCCTGCAGGGAAGTTCAGTTTTGCACAAGGAACCTTGCACAGTCTCTACCTGTTTCCAGGTGATTGTGTGCAGCCTTCTGGATGCTGAAGTGCTTCAGCCTCTCCAGCCTCAYTTTCTGCTTTAGATTTTCTGCAGGTGTCATTTCTGCTCATCAGTATTTTCTCATTCTCTTCTGTCCAGGGTGAGAKAAAGTTGACCCCATGGGKTTTTTTTTTTCCTTTTGATCCATCTCATGTAAAAGTTCAGCCCTTTATCTCCTGCCGCCTTGGCTCAGACTGGGACAAAGCAGATCARAATGCAGGGGATGCTGGTTGTGTCAGGGGTGCCTGGATTTGGGATTTSAAGCTGGCAGGCTCTCCATGCCCTGGGTCTGACAGCAAACCTGCTGTGCCTCTGCTTCCTCCACATCTGGGAGATGCCAGGGTGGGGAAGGCTCCTCCTGAGTGGGGTGGGTGAAAGAGYTTGGTGAAAACCCATCCCCTCCCAAACTGCAGCTGATCCTCCCCTGCTTCCAGCCAGAACAAGAGACGTGTCCCTTCCCCACCAGAGCATCCCATGGGAACAGTTTTCCAAAGGAACAAGTAAACTTCGCTCTTGGAGCCTTTCCCAGGAGCTGCACTGGATGTTCCCTGGAGCTGTAACTCACTGCTGAGCAACACAGGCCTTTTCCATCAGGATGATTTTTATRGACTGTAAAATAAACAGTGGGAGAAGCAGAAGGAAATGGGTTGTCTCCCATTCTGACAGGAGCTCCTGCCCTCTCCCTCCAAACTGGCAGCACGTTGTGCAAAAATATCCCAGCTCTCCCTGGTCAGCACTCCTTGACAAAGCCTCTTGTYAGGACACTTGATGAGTTGTGATGTGGTTTCTGCTGGTGTGTGCCAGCACCTGGCAGGCAGCACCTCTCAAACTTGCTCACCCTGATCCCTCTCTCCTCTCTCCTGTGCCAGATTCCCACCTCMCCTGTCATCTCTCATCCTGCACAGCCCTTGCCTTGTGCCAGGCTTCTCCATCTCTGTCACTTCTCATTTGCTGCCCGTGTCCCCCTGCTCCAGGTGAGCAAACCCCAGATGTGCTCATGTGGGTGGGTATTCAGSAACTG